>CM038678.1:327379180-327951358 GCA_021605205.1 Aegilops longissima | reverse complement strand
GCGGAGCATCCACGTTCATCCCCATGTACACTCAGACTACTCGCCAAGCCCCAAGAGGACATATGGCGAGACCTCGACCGTGACGCCATAGGGCACAAGGTGAACTCACTCCTCTTGAACCGTCACTTTCCACATGTGAGACATGGCTACTACCTCATGCATGGACCTTGCATACACTCAGGTACAACCGAGACGACCATGGAGGATCCAAGGACCAAGGCCAAGCATGGAAGAGGAGAAGGAAGAAGAAGCCGGGAGCAAGCGGTACTATCGCCCAGTCCCAGCGGTACTACCGCTTATCATCTAAAGCGGCACTACCGCTCTACATCCGCTCCACTTCCGCAAAGTACGAAAAACTTCGGAGATCGAACGGCTCCAGAGCGGTACTACCGCCCATCATAGCGGTACTACCGCCCATCATAGCGGTACTACCGCTTGCGCGCCTCAAGCGGTACTACCGCCCGAAGGACCGGTACTACCGCCCTGTCTGTGCACAGTGTATTGGGCCGAGCCCATGTACCCCTTCGCCATCACTTACCCCTTCGTGGCTCTAGACTATATATACTCCTCCACCTCCTCCAAGTTAGGGTTAGCAAAGGATTAGCTCATATTTTGTGTGAGAGCCTTGCTCATCCACTTGGTTACTTCTCCTCGGAGCTCAGGACCTCTTCGGAGAAGATCCCCCAAGCGGATTCAAGACCCCATATTGGGTGGCCCCCATCAAGACCTCCTCGCGGAGAAGAACCCGGTTACCTCTTGTATCATCCTTTGTTGACCGTGGATCGTGTATTTCTCTTTGTGTTCATCGATCTAGCGCATGTGTAATCAAATCTTGTTGGTTTGAGTGATTCTCTTGTGTTTTCCCCCGTGATTTCCCTTGTGCTCTTCCGCTCGTTCTTCGTGTTCCTCTCCAAACGTGAAAGATCGTCCGCATAGGGTTCCTCCCTACATCACAGTGGCTTTGGGTTGATCATCGTGCAGATGAATTAGTGCAGCTTACGAACTCATATACTTCATCAGTGAAGAATATGATATCAAATTCATCAGATGAATTTCATCAAGCAGTAAAACAGATATAGCAGTATGAGGACGTGTGAAATGAAAGTTCATTTCTTCATGATTAGCCTGCGTCCTTTCAGGCATTTTGTCAGGCCCCCAGCAAATTCTTCAGACGTTAAAGCACGTCTGGAGACCTGACCCTGCAGAAGAGATTAGTTCTTTTTCTTCACCACCCACATCTGAAGGGGTGGCAAAGAGTTCATCACTCTGCGAGCTCCATATGAGAATGGTGGCAAAGAAGCCAGACCATTTCGTTTCACATAGGAGGGGTTAGGGTAAGTGATGTAGGGCGGAACCCTATGTGGACGATCTTTCACGTTTGGAGGGGATCCTACGAGGAGAACACGACGAACAAGCGGAAGAACACAAGAACAAACACACAAGAGGAACACTACCACAAGTCTCGATCACACAAGGGCTAGATCACCGAACACATAAGGTAGCACGAGATTCAAAAATCAACAAAGAAAGATACACGAGTAGCCGTTCTTCTCCGTGAGGAGGTCTTGATGGGGGGTCCACCCTAGAAGGGGGTCTTGAATCCTCTTGGAAGGATCTTCTCCGAGGAGGCGCAATCTCCGAGGAGAAGGTAACCAAGTGGATGAGCAAAGCTCTCACACAAATATGAGCTAATCCTTTGCTAACCCTAACTAGGAGGAGGAGGAGGTCTATTTATAGTCTTAGTGCAAATGGGGTGAAGTGAGCAGGTACAGGGCTCCAGCCATGGTCATGATCACCACAGTGTCAGACGTCCGGGGCTTCGGGACGGTCCGGACGTCCGGAGGCTGTCGGACGTCCGTAAATCCGGCTCGGGTGCTGGTCGGTCGGTCGTCTGGAGACTTCGGTCTTCCGTAGATTTGGTTCTGATCGGTGTGCGTTGGTCGTCCGGAGAGGGCCGGTCGTCCGGGGCTTCGGAAAGGCCCGGACGTCCGTAGATTCGGTTCTGGTACGGGTCGTCCGGTCGTCCGGTGGCGTCGGTCTTCCGTAAGTTTCCATTTGGGTGCCCAGCTGCCGGACGTCCGGAGGGCGTCGGTCGTCCGTGGCCTGGGAGTCGTCGGACGTCCGGACTTGGTCGGACGTCCGATGCCTATAGCTTCAGCAGCTTTTCTTCTTCTTCTTCAACGTGCTTGGGGTCCTCGTCATCTTGGCTCTTGCAAGTAGTTGTTCCTTGGCTCGTTCCCAAGTACCTGATTACACATAGAGTTTCTGAATGAGGTAGTAGCAATGTCTCGTGAGTAGGAAGAGGGAGTTCGGAGAGGAGCGAGTTCACCTTATCTTCGATAGCCTTAGCTCGGGCTCGAGTCATGGGTCCACGTGGTATTGAGGAATATGTAGGTGCGTCCATGGGGATGAGTGAGGGATGCTCCGCATCATCTCCCCCCCTTGAGAGAGATCCGACCTCGGATCAAAAGCTTCATCTCCATGGTATGGTGCGAGGTCGTTGACGTTGAAGATGTTGCTCACATTGTACTTGTCTCGAGCTAGGTCGATCTTGTAGGCGTTGTCGTTGTAGCGTGCTAGCACCTTGAAAGGTCCATCGGCTCTAGGAAGAAGCTTGGACTTGCGTTCTTTGGGGAAGCGGTCCTTGCGAAGGTGTAGCCACACTAGATCATCAATGTTGAAGACCATGGGTTGCTTGTTGACGTTGAGCTTGGTCGCTAGTCGTTGTACTTGGCGCTCGATTGTTTGTCTTGTATCCTCATGCATCTTCTTGATGTAGCTTGCCCGTGCACTCGCATCCATGTTGGTGCGCTCTTGTAGAGGAAGAGGTAGAATGTCCAATGGAGACAACGGGTTGAAGCCGTGAGCGACCTCGAAGGGGACTTGCGGTAGTCGAATGTCTTTGCGGTTGTAGGCGTGCTTTCGGCGATGGGTAGACATGCTTCCCACTCCTTGATGTTCTTCTTGATCAAGACACGAAGTAGAGTGGATAGTGTGCGGTTCGTCACCTCCGTTTGGCCGTCGTTTTGAGGATGGTATGCGGATGAGAACAAGAGCTTGATTCCGAGATTGGCGCATAGGGTGTTCCAAAAGTAACTCAAGAACTTGACGTCACGATCGGAGACGATTGTCTTTGGTACTCCATGGAGTCGCAAGATTTCCCTACAAAAGGGATTGGCAATATGTGAAGCATCGTCTATCTTGTTGCAAGGAATGAAATGTGCCATCTTAGAAAATCTATCCACAACAACAAACACGGAATCCTTTCCATTTTGAGTTCTAGGCAAACCAAGTACAAAATCCATACTAATGTCTTCCCAAGGTTGATAAGGAATAGGAAGAGGCATGTAAAGACCATGAGATTGAGCTTTAGACTTAGCTTTGCGACATGTAGAGCATCGGTTGGTGAAGCGTGAGGCGTCATGAACATCTTGGGCCAAAACTAGTTCTTGGAGGCGTGGTGAATGTCTTGTCGCGTCCAAAGTGTCCCATGAGTCCGCCTCCATGAGCCTCTTGCAAAAGGAGCAAGCGAAGAAGACTAGGAATGCATAGTTTGTTAGCTCTCATAAGATAAGCATCCTTGATGTAATATTGTTCCCAAGAAGTATCGTCAAACACTTAGCATAAGGAATAGCAAGAGATGGGTCGTTAGCATACAATTCTTTTATGTGCTCAAAGCCAATAACATTCAACTCAAGTTTAGTGACAAGCGTGCATATGCGTGAAAGTGCATCGGCAACTACATTTTCTTTACCCTTAATGTACTTGATCACATAGGGAAAAGATTCAATAAATTCACTCCATTTGGCATGACGCTTGTTCAACTTAGTTTGACCTTTTAAGTACAAAACCCAAGAAAACCACTTTGTCAACACCAAATGTGCATTTTTTTCATGTTTGCATAAAGACTTTCCTTGTGAAGGGTTTGCAAAACAGCCCTAACATGATCAAGATGTTCTTTCATGGTTTTGCTAAACACAAGAATATCGTCGAAGTAAACCACAACAAAGACTACAATGTAAGGACGAAGCACATGATGCATAAGACGCACGAAAGTACCGGGAGCCTCCGATAGACCCATAGGCATCACTAACCACTCATATAAACCAAATTTGGTTTTGAAAGCAGTTTTCCATTCATCACCCTCTTGTATGCGGATTTGATAATAGCCACTTTTAAGATCAATTTTTGAGAAAAAGTTGGCTCCACTAAGTTCATCAAGCATATCATCTAAGCGAGGAATGGGATGCCTATAGCGAACGGTAATAGCATTTATAGGTCTACAATCGGAACACAAGCGGAAACTTCCATCGGGTTTAGGCACAAGTATAACGGGAACGGCACATGGGCTTAGGCTTTCACTTACATGACCGTTGTCGATGAGTTGTTGTACTTGCCGTTGAATCTCCTTGGTTTCTTCGGGATTGACTCGGTATTGAGCTTTGTTTGGGAGAGGTGCTCCGGGGATGAGGTCGATTCGATGCTCAATGCCTCGAAGAGAAGGTAGGCCCGGAGGTAGCTCATCGGGGAAAACATCTTGGAATTCCTGCAGAAGATATTGAAACACTAAAGGTAGCTCATGAGAGGTGTTAGTTGTTGGCTCTCCATCCTTGCACACAAGGACAAAGTGCATCACACTAGTTGGGTTCTCACACACTTCTCTCATCTCACTTTTGGTGGCAAATAGGATGAGGTTTTTCTCTCTAGGCGAAGAGGCGCTCAGGTTTGGCTTGTGGCTCTCACTCACTTTTTGGTGGATCACTTTCTCACTCTTGTCTCTATGATGGGTGGCTTGCTTGTCGGCTATCACTTGACTAGGAGACATAGGTCGTAGCACATATTCCTTTCCTTTCATCTTGAAGCTATAGTGATTGGTGCACCCGTTGTGGAAGACACCACGGTCGAATTGTCATGGTCGACCAAGAAGGAGGTGGCAAACCGTCATTGGGACCACATCACATTCCAAAGTGTCCTCATATGCACCAATTTTGAAGGAGACTTGGACCGTATGCTCAACTCGTATAGTGCCGGAGTCACTTAGCCATTGAACCTTGTAGGGATTCGGGTGCTTCCTTGATAGAGGCAAAGGTGTCCCGATGTTTCGATGAGATGGTGGCTATCGTTTCTGTGGGAGTCGACCTTGACGATCCGACTACGAACGTGCGAGACGTCGCGCCTTAGCAATCGCTAAACCAACTTCCGAGGGTTATTGACCACGCCGAACACGATCAACCTGACCACGAGGGCCTGTTTCCTGCGAGCAAGCGAAGAACAAGCAAGAAACTGAGATTGCAATCTGAATATTGTGAGTATATATGAAGTATTGATAAAGGTGGGGATCCGTGGCGGTCTTGGTCTGGTCGTTGGACACAAACAAAGTACGAAGTTGCAATGGCTAACTTTTAACTAAACAAATCCCAAGGAAAAAGCTACTAGATGGATCTACTTATATAGGAGCAAGGGGTGGCGGCCAAGGAGATGGGAGGACGTCCCAAGGCAGCCTAAAACTAACCCTAGGTCGTACAAGGCCAATGGGCCCAAGCGGAGGTGACGTAACACCTTTGGACTTGTAGTTTGACTCGGATTCTGCTGCAGCATCAGATTGTTTCGTCTATAACTCAACGCTCCGGACGGATTTTAAGGTGATTCAATTGGGTTGGAAAATGCACGAAATCTATTTTCCAACAAAAAAAGAATCAACCAATTTGGAGTCCGTATGAAAAAGTTATTGACGTTTTGAGTCAGGTATGTCTGTGCAGTCCGAATCTGAGTCAGAACGTGAGAGACTTGGACTCTATCTTCTCTTGGGCCAAAAGTGACGTGAGAGAACTTTTGAACAGCAGGTAAACATCTCTTTCTCCCTTATCTTCATATGTGGATTGTACAAATGTCCCATACACCTGCAATTAGACATGGCACAAAAGTTTGTGAAGTATTTTTGTCCTGGATGACATAAATAAATTATTGCATAGTTTGCATTAGAAATCACCTCACAAATATACATGTATGCAATATTTTGGTCGTATCCAAGGTAATCATGTCCTCATCATCCTCCCTTCTTGAAAACAAAGCCGTCCTCGGCGTTTCTTAATCTGAAATATGGCTAACAAAAGAGACAAAGGTGTACATGTTGTATATGTATATGTCATCCATTTTACTTCCCTTGATTTTTGCACATATGACACATGAATAGATGAGTAACTTGCATAGTTCATAAAATCTAACGCCAAAACATTATCACAAGAAGTAGAAGGCATGAAAATATTACAACTCTTTTTGCACATATAAGTGAAGCTCTTATTCATTTCAAAAGATTGACAATGTTCATCATTAAACCATCCCAACATTGGTGAATAAACCTTACTTGCATCAAGTTTACATGCTACAGCATGCTTAAATAAGCAAACATGCAATAAGTTATTTGACACAGAATCATCACCAAGATTAGAGGTCATATCAAAATGATTAAACATTGATTCTTTTGCATCAACAGTTAATTCAATGGGTGCACTCAAAATTGTTGGTATTTCAGTTGTTTGATCACATGACGCATTCATGATAGTATCAAGATTCTCTAAAATAGGTGATGTGCTCAAATCACGGGTAACTCAACACATGATGCATTCAAGTTAACTAGGGATGCATCATTCTCATGTGAAGTTATATCATTAATACCTTTACTGTTACCTTGTCGCAAAGACATAGCTGATGTAGGTACGGGCCTTGATAATGCACCATACACTTGAGATGATGTCGCTCACAATCTGGGTGGGGCTGCTCTAGTAGGTGCAACGGTGGAGGAACCAACCGGCGATGGTGAGCATGAACTGGAATAGTAGTTGTTGTAGTCACCCAATGCATCCTCCTGTATCTGTCTCTCAAAGGTACAAGCGAACATACATACCAGTAATGCAACGAGGAATATAGTGAAATCTTGCACGGCTATCATGGTTCAAACCACCAAAAAATCTATTCATTGTATCATCCTCAGATTCTTCTATGTCACAATGACGCATATAAGATTTGAACTCTTGGTAGTAAGCATGAACAGTGTTACTACCTTGTTTTAATTGTTCCAATTTGCGAAGCAATTCACGACGATAGTAAGGAGGAAAAAATTGTTGTCTCATTACAGCTTTCAAAACTTTCCAAGTTGTGGGTTGGTTATCAATGTTTTTCTTACAATGTACACTCCACCAAACAGAAGCAAAACCAGTAAATGCTCTAGTGGTAGCTCGTACTCTCTCAAGTTCAGAAAAATCATGGTGACTAAAACTTCTTCTAATTCAAGCTCCCAAGCTAGATAAATAGCAGGATTAAATCTACCCTCAAATGATGGTAAAGACATAACCTGACCATATGCTTGTGTGTGTTGTCCCAACTCTCGTGATGGTGGAGATGTGTCCGTCATCCAAGAACTTCTATCTCCGAACCTGTCATGATTAGTAGAAACAAGAAACAAAATTGAGAATAATGTTCCTATGAACTACTAGGATGTGGTGGTAAAACGCTCACAGTATAGCAAATATCAATATCTTACAAGTTCTTACCATGCAGCAGGTGGTGACAGGCAACCAGCAATGTCAAATAACTACGAAGATTGTGTAAAGCGATTGCCAGGGAACGTCGATATACGGTGTAGAAATATGTGGAGCTGGGTTGGCTATATATGGTAGCAAAAGATTATCAATTATCAATTCAGAGATGCAATGTTGAATAAACGCTCAACGACGGTACTGTGCTGGTCCTAGGCTAGACCGGACTAGAGACGCGAGCCTAGAACACTAATAAGGTCACGGCGTAGCACAACTAGCATCAATGAAGGATAATAAGTAGCTCTGGACAGCAAGATATAAGTGAAGATCACAACGGCAGTAAAGATAATGATGAAAAACAACTGCCAAGCAGGATATAAAACAACTCTCTCTCCAATTTTCCTCTTGAAAAGTGTGAGCCAATTTTCTGATAAATTTTTTAAAAGAATGCTACTAACTCAAGCTTTCCAATTCAAAAAGAATCACTCAATTCCGAGTTGATATGAGGAGTCAAAAAATTCGAAAACTGGTTTGAAAAACTAGAATAAGCTGTGTTCACGAACTTGGAGGGCAAAAGACGTATTTAGGAGCCGATTTTGAGGTGCCAAATATTGAACTAGCTTCTGCAACTATTTAGATGCGGCTCGTCTCTAGCTTTAATTTGAGTACTCATGAGCCAAAACGGACTTCGTATGAGGAAGTTATGCCTGTTTTACTGAACAGTGCACAAAACAGATTCAATCCGAATTCAGCTACGAGATTGAGTCTAGATAGATCCGAACTTTGTTTTTTTTCTCTTTTTTTCTCACACTTATTTTTCTTTTCTTCTCTCTCTTTTTTTTTTTTTCCTTTTTCTCTCTTTTTCTCTATCTTTTTTCTCCCTCTTTCCAAGACAAACTGGATAAGATGCAGATTGGATCAGGCGAAGATGTGAGCGATCTCAACTATGGTTATGACAATGAGCGGTGGGTAGCACGTGGTGGAAATTGATGGATGGATGGTGATCAACGGAAGGGATAACGATGCAGCGGCGGCGTGACTAATGTGAACAGAACTCGAAACTCTAAACGAACTGGACACTAAGACCAGCAACTCGACACGACGATGCAACCGATAATTCAATAATGCAAACAATGAAAAGAAAACTGCAAAGGCTCAGACTGGCTTGGACAAAGGATGAATAGATCTAACTTTTTTTTGTGGCTTTTTCTTGGACAATAGGTAAGAAAATAAATCTAATCTAGGGATAATTGGAAATTCTCACCGAGCAACCTGAAAACTGATACCACTTGATAGAGGCAAAGGTGTCCCGATGTTTCGATGAGATGGTGGCTATCGTTTCTGTGGGAGTCGACCTTGACGATCCGACTACGAACGTGCGAGACGTCGCGCCTTAGCAATCGCTAAACCAACTTCCGAGGGTTATTGACCACGCCGGAGCACGATCAACCTGACCACGAGGGCCTGTTTCCTGCGAGCAAACAAAGAACAAGCAAGAAACTGAGATTGCAATCTGAATATTGTGAGTATATATGAAGTATTGATAAAGGTGGGGATCCGTAAGCGGTCTTGGTCTGGTCGTTGGACACAAACAAAGTACACGAAGTTGCAATGGCTAACTTTTAACTAAACAAATCCCAAGGAAAAAGCTACTAGATGGATCTACTTATATAGGAGCAAGGGGTGGCGGCCAAGGAGGTGGGAGGACGTCCCAAGGCAGCCTAAAACTAACCCTAGGTCGTACAAGGCCAATGGGCCCAAGCGGAGGTGACGTAACACCTTTGGACTTGTAGTTTGACTCGGATTCTGCTGCAGCATCAGATTGTTTCGTCTATAACTCAACGCTCCGGACGGATTTTAAGGTGATTCCAATTGGGTTGGAAAATGCAAGAAATCTATTTTCCAACAAAAAAAGAATCAACCAATTTGGAGTCCGTATGAAAAAGTTATAGACGTTTTGAGTCAGGTATGTCTGTGCAGTCCGAATCTGAGTCCAGAACGTGAGAGACTTGGACTCTATCTTCTCTTGGGCCAAAAGTGACGTGAGAGAACTTTTTGAACAGCAGGTAAACATCTCTTTCTCCCTTATCTTCATATGTGGATTGTACAAATGTCCCATACACCTGCAATTAGACATGGCACAAAAGTTTGTGAAGTATTTTTGTCCTGGATGACATAAATAAATTATTGCATAGTTTGCATTAGAAATCACCTCACAAATATACATGTATGCAATATTTTTGGTCGTATCCAAGGTAATCATGTCCTCATCATTCCTCTTGACCAATTTTAGCTTGGAGCATAATTCTTCACTTGCCTAGTCGTGACAACTTCCTCCATCGATGATGACCTTGACGGACCTTTCGTTGATACCGGCCTTTGTGTGGAAGATGTGGCATCTTTGGTCGTCTTCTTGTTGATGTTGAAGAGTCAAGACCTTGGAGACAACGAGAGCGGGGCTCGAATCCTCATCACAAAAGACTTGATCATCTTCATCTTGGTTCACTCGCCGGTGCATGGCCACTTGCTCAAGAGCTTCCATCTCCTCATCACTCATTGAGTCATAGGTGCCATCATCGTTGAGGATCATGGTGCGCTTGTTGGTGCATTCATAGGACTTGTGGCCTCGTCCGCCGCAAGTGAAACACTTGAAAGAGCCTGTCTTGATGGTCTCATCGGTCGGAGTAGATGATGAAGCACGCGGCTTGAAGTTGCTTGTAGTAGGAGGAGGACGACTTGAACTTGTCGAATTTTTCTTGTAACTCAACTTGTCGTCGTTGTTTGTAGAAGGTTTGGTTGATATAGATGTTGGAGGAGGTGTTGAAGCTTGGTTGTTAGAGAAGCCGTAGGTCTTGGACGAGTACTTGGCGTACTTGAAGTCATCTTGCACTTGACGTTCCGCCTTTGTAGCTTGATGCACGAGCTCAATGAGGGTGGAGTATGGTTGGAAGTCAGCGATCTTCTTGATGGGATGATTGAGTCCATTCAAGAAACATGCCATAGTTTGCTCATCATCTTCCTTCACATTGGCTCGAATCATGGCTATGTCCATTTCCTTGTAGTATTCTTCAACACTCCTTGTTCCTTGCTTGAGGAGTTGGAGTTTCTTGAAGAGGTCGCAGTTGTAGTAGGTTGGCACAAAACGTGCTCTCATGACATCTTTCATTTGAGCCCAAGTGGTGATTGGAGGTTCACCTCTTGCTTGTCGCCTCTCAAGGATTTGTTCCCACCATATGAGCACATAGTCTTGGAACTCAAGTGATGCCATAGCGATCTTCTTCTCTTCCTCATAGTTGTGCAAACGAAAGATTTTGTCGACCTTCAATGCCCATGAGAGGTACTCTTCGGGGTCATTTCGGGGTCATTGCTTCCACTGAACTTGGGCATGGTGAATTTGAGCTTTCCATATCGTTGCTCTTCATTATGTTGTTGGCGATGGTAGTGATGACGCCCTTGACGTGGATTGCAATCGTCTTCATGTTGCTCTTGGCGTGGAGGAAGACCATGATCTACTTGCTCTTGTTGAACTTGAGGTTGAGGTGGAACTTGACGAGCTTGTGGAGGAGCTTGAGGAACTTGACGTTGTACATGGGGTTGGTAGTTCCTCTCTTGGATTTCTTCTCGAAGGGCTTCCTCTTGATTTCGTCGTTCACTATTACGGTTGGCGATGGTTCGACTTGATTCTTGAACGGCACGTTGCGCCTCAAGAGCTTGCGCTTCACGTTGTTGTCGTTGGAGACGTTGCGCCTCGGCGTCTTGTTCTTCTTGGTGTAGACGCGCTCGTTCTTCCTGTTGGTGCCATAGTCGTTGTGGTTCTTGAGCTTGGGCAAAAGCGGCTTGGTTTGATTGAGGACGAGGGACTTTCTCATCGACTTGCTCTTGTGAATGCTTCTCATGTAGCGGGTTGCGAGATGCATGACGGTCTTGACGCGCGGCTCATCGAAGAGTGTTCGAAGTAGGTGTACTTGAGTCATAGAAGGTGTCGTCGGAGTGTCGACTCGAGCGGCTCCGTCTTGAGGATGAAGAAGTGGAATGATGCCGGTTCCTCATCAAGGCGCGGATCTCATCCATTCTTGCATCATTCTCTTGCTTGTGAGCGTCGAACTTGTTGTCGAAGTAGTCTCTTGTGCGTTGCTCGGAGAGTCGCAAGTCAGTGGCGAGGTTGTCGATGCTGTCGCTCATTGCTTGTTGCTCTTGGTGCGACGCTCGTTGTGCACCAAAGAGGTGGCTCTTGGTGACGTATGAGGACATGTCGTCGTCTTGCTTGATGAAGAGTGGGTTTGTCGAAGTACTTGGCCTATCCATCATTCCAAGCAAAAATATGTGAGTGGTAGAAGGAGAAGAACTTATACCAATGTACCTTTTACCGATGTTGATGATGAATCAAGTTCACTCAAATGCGGACAATGAAATAGCACTATTGGTACAATTTCTTGTCGGTTCTCACACCTACACAAATAAAAGCTTATGGTGGAGCTTGGTGAGGATGGTGGCACAAAATTTGATGCAATTGTAAGTGAGCTTCAATAATGTTGGAAAAGGTACACAAATTTGCAAATGCAATAAGTAGACCGAGCAAATAATGGTACACGGAAACACACACGCAAATAGATAAGTGGGATTGTGCAAACCAAAAGTGAGCCAAAATGTGGAATCCACGAAAATGCTCTTGTCGCACAATACTAGAGAGACGCTAGCACGATTGCACAATAGGCGGATGCGGAACTTGTGCACAACCTACTAGGCCAAAATGCAACTATCTCTATCCCACGTATGCTATATGTATGGTATTTCGGTGCTATGATCCAAGATGATCCAATATGACAATCTTAATGTAGTATGATGCTATGGTTCTTGCTCATAAGCTATTTTCTTATCTTTCCTCTTTGCTTAAAAGCTTGGGTGGCTCTTTCACTTTTGAGCTCTTTTCTCATGCAAAACTTCACGAACCAAGATAGCAATTGTGTATGCTATGACAACTTTGTGACACACAAATGGATCCCAAGATATGCACCACGGTGGTATGGTATGTATGCTATGGAGTATGATCACTAATGTGCACAAGTCACGTTGCCGACAATACTCAATGGCTAGTCTCGATGGGTAAGCTATGCAAAAGTAAGGCCATGTGGGTATCAATGCAATTGCAAGGTATGACAAAGATGTCGATGATGTTACCGTCCTTGGCGATGATGTGACCCTTGCGAAGATGAGTCGAGGTGATGATGAAGTCGAACCGTACCTAGATAGCCGAAACACAATAGGACACGGGAACCATGACTCAAAATCTCAAGGACCAAAATGTGGCAAAATCATCATAGGATGTATTGGGGAGGATGGTGGTGTATGTGGTTTTGGAAGATGTGGTGGTAGGTGGGGTGGTGGTGGTGGTTAAACTGAAGAATTTCAGTTTCGTCAGGGTTTCACGGACGTCCGGTTTTTCCGGTCGTCCGACCGTTCTTCGGGCTCTGGACATCCGTAAAACGTCGGTCGTCCGGGGGTCAGGGTCAACGCAAGTTGGTCCTGGGCGATTTTGAGGTGGAAGAAGATGGTGAGGTCAAAATAGAGCGGATTGATGGATGGAAAAGGGTGGGGAGGGTGGGAAAAGCTAGATCCACACGTAGCAACTCAAATCCATGGACCAAATCCAACAAAATCTCAACACACCAACAAATTACAAAAAAACAATTTTGGGGCTATTTTTGGTGGGGAATTTTCGGATTTAGGACAAAAACAACAAAATCAAGCTAGAAAACACGGGGTAGGGGCTCCAAAAACGTGCTCAACGTGGCTCATGATACCAAGATTATGTAGGGCAGAACCCTATGTGGACGATCTTTCACGTTTGGAGGGGATCCTACAAGGAGAACACGACGAACAAGCGGAAGAACACAAGAACAAACACACAAGAGGAACACTACCAACAAGTCTCGATCACACAAGGGCTAGATCACCGAACACATAAGGTAGCACGAGATTCAAAAATCAACAAAGGAAAGATACACGAGTAGCCGTTCTTCTCCGTGAGGAGGTCTTGATGGGGGGTCCACCCTAGAAGGGGGTCTTGAATCCTCTTGGAAGGATCTTCTCCGAGGAGGCGCAATCTCCGAGGAGAAGGTAACCAAGTGGATGAGCAAAGCTCTCACACAAATATGAGCTAATCCTTTGCTAACCCTAACTAGGAGGAGGAGGAGGTCTATTTATAGTCTTAGTGCAAATGGGGGCGAAGTAAACGGGTACAAGGGCTCCAGCCCGCGGTCGCGGTCACACAGGTGTCGGACTTCCGGAAGGCGTCGAACGTCGGGGGCTTCGGGACGGTCCGGACGTCCGGAGGCTGTCGGACGTCCGTAAATCCGGCTCGGGTGCTGGTCGGTCGGTCGTCCGGAGACTTCGATCTTGCATAGATTTGGTTCTGATCGGTGTGCGTCAGTCGTCCGGAGAGGGCCGGTCGTCCGGGGCTTCGGAAAGGCCCGGACGTCCGTGGATCGTCGGACGTCCGTAGATTCGGTTCTGGTACGGGTCGTCCGGTCGTCCTGTGGCGTCGGTCTTCCGTAAGTTTCCATTCGTGTGCCCAGCTGCCGGACGTCCGGAGGGCGTCGGTCGTCCGTGGCCTGGGAGTCGTCGGACGTCCGGACTTGGTCGGACGTCCAATGCCTGTAGCTTCAGCAGCTTTTCTTCTTCTTCTTCAACGTGCTTGGGGTCCTCGTCGTCTTGGCTCTTGCAAGTAGTTGTTCCTTGGCTCGTTCCCAAGTACCTGATTACACATAGATTTTCCGAATGAGGTAGTAGCCATGTCTTGTGAGTAGGAAGAGGGAGTTCGGAGAGGAGCGAGTTCACCTTATCTTCGATAGCCTTAGCTCGGGCTCGAGTCATGGGTCCACGTGGTGTTGAGGAAGATGTAGGTGTGTCCATGGGGATGAGTGAGGGATGCTCCGCATCAGTAAGCATATGAATAAGCAGAGAAATTCTTCGAGGACTTATGAACATAATGGTTTGAATAATAATGCACATATTCATAGCCCTTAGCTCTACCCTGCGAAACAGAGTTGTTAGCACGATGATAATCATATGAGGACTTTGATCCTGTTGAGGAATTTGATCCATCTGAGAAATTTGGTCCGTATGAGGACTTGGATCCATATGAAGAATTTGGTCCATATGAAGGGTTTGATCTGGGGTTCCTATTCTTCACAGGTGGTGTCATGAGGACATTCACCTGAAGACTTTCAAGGCACTTTTTTGGGAACCCAGATTTTCTTCATAGGGGAACCGTTCCTGCAGTTAGTGCCAACATATCTAGCAAATACTTCACCATTCTGATTTTTGAAGAGTCTATAGTTGGCGTCAAATGACTCATCAGAAGAATGAGGAGATTCACATGTAAAGCCAGATAAGTTAGATGGATCAACTGGTGGTCCCTTTGCAGCAACCCATGAGGTTTTGGGGTACTGCTCAGGCTTCCAGTATGTACCATCAGCATTGATTTTCCTCTCAAAGGCAATACCCTCTTTCCTAGGGTTTCTGTTGAGGATCTGCTTTTAAAGCACATCACAAAGAGTCTGATGCCCTTTGAGGCTTTTGTACATGCCTGTCATGTACAATTCCTTCAGCCCTGCATCGTCAGTGATACTAGCAATGTGATGTAGGGCGGAACCCTAGGTGGACGATTGTTGGGGATACAACTACTGAGTGTGAACCGCCCAGGAGGGGCCGGTTTACCCTCGTCCATGATCCAGGCCCACGGAGGAGGCCGGAGCCCAGAGGCTAATTAAGGTCCATTTATGTGAACCGCCTTCTTGTTGTAACTTGTGCTGTAAGACAAGAGAGAAGAGACCGAGCCGGACGCTTGTATGAGCGGATCGGGACTCTGTAGACCGGCCGGGCGTCAACCCGTGTATATAAGGGGCGACCCGCGGCGGATTAAGACAGACAATTCGAGGCTTAGGCGAGGCTATTGCTCCCAAGTCGCGAAACTACATCAATCCCATCACAACTAGGCGTAGGCCTTTCCTTCATCGAAGGGGCTGAACTAGTATAACTCCGTGTCTTTGTGTCCGCTTTAACCCCTCTAAGTTAACCCGCACGATGGCCTGCGACTAAGTCCTTTCACGAGGACATCTGCCGTGACAATTCCACGACGGTTGGCGCCCACCGTGGGGCTATCGCCACGATGGTTTGATGATCTTAGAGGGCAAGTTCGAAGGACTCGAAGGCTATCTTTGTGGGCGGATGACTAAGAGTCGTCGCGGCAAACTCTACATCGACGATGCGGATGGGGCCCCGAGGCGGCTCGATTAATCTGGTGCGGGTCCCCTTTGGTGGCATACACGTGTTCATCGGCAAGATCGGTGAGCCAGGGCTGGGCGGACATCTGCACCGACCTCGTCGAGGCGGCTCGTGGGCGAGGAAGAGTCCCCCTGGTTAAACCGCCCGTCAGCGTGCTTTCGTGGGGGTCGTCCACGGAAACTACGAGGGCGGATCAGTCCGGCGATTTAAACCGTTGTCTACTCTGGCGACGAGTCATCCGCCGGAGAAACCGAAGTCTCTACCAGCTCCAAGATGGCGGATCGGGGCTGTTCCGACGATGAGTATTCGGACCCTTTGATCTACCCAGCCGGGTTGGAATTTTTATGGCCGGTACACAAGCGGCGCTTCACTCTTCGATCGCGTCGCCCGTCGTCGGCGGTTCAGCAGCGGTGGTGGCGACCGGGGAAGGAGGCCCCGTGCGCCCGCCGGCTCAAGTTCTATCGAGTTATTCGACGCGTGGCTACGCTCATGGCGAGGCTAACCCGGCGGATCAGGACCTACACAACGCAGAGATTGCGAGGTGAAGAACAGATCGCTAAAGCTAAAGCGGATCGGCAGCCGCCGGCGTGAGATGGCGGCGAGCGGGCCGCTTTGGATGCGCATGCTTATAGGCTCATCTTTGGATCGAGTGCATCACATGAAGTCATGAAAAAAATACAGATCCGTTTGCCTTGGTTTTCGAGGAAGAGCTCTTCAATACCCGAGCGCGGGACGATAATCCGCCATCGGTGGTAAACCGCCGGCGGAAGCACAGGGACGGCCGCGCCGGTTCAACCCGTGTGATAGATCTGCCCGCCGTCACGGGCGCACCCAGCTGTCTGAGACACCTCGGTCACTACTCAACCCGATGGATAACCTTGTCGTGGCTGCGGCACGATTGGAAGCGATTCGATCGAGGCGATTCACCACCACGGTAGAAACTTCGCGGGTCAAGGAGCTCCTCGGGGCGGCCCAGCTCGGCGGAAGCATATTCATACGATCGGGATCAGATCCCTCCTCCCCCGCCCAAGCCGGAGTTATAGCGCGCAGATGAACCGGCCGTGTCAAGCAACGCGCAGCACGGTCCGCCTCGAGGCAACAACCCGGCTGGCGGCTTCAAGGCGCTCAAGTGGTGGTGGACGGGCCAGGGCATGCGAGGAGGCCGAGTTAGCAGCGCAACATGAGGACCATCAGCTCGCGCCGGTTCGTCAGACCATCTTGAACCGGGGTCACGTCCGGATCATTGGGGTGCCTTGTCTGCGTCCCGCTTTACGCAATGTCGTTTGCCTAAGGACTTCAAAGGACCCGCAAGGTGCCCAATTACACCGCCGATTTGGCTCGAAGCGTGGATAGAAAGCTATGAGATGGCCATGGAGATCTTTGGATGTGGACAAAGCTGCATGTGCGAAGTATTTCACCATGATGTTGGAAGGTATGGCTCGTACTTGGTTGAAAAATTTGCCACCCAACTCGGTTAGTTCGTGGACCCGCCACGGACCGGTTCATTCAAATTTCAAAGATACCTGTAAGCAGCCTATATGCGTGGTGGATTTGGCGGCTTGTGTCGAGCAGAGGAGAATCTACAACACATTGGGTGCGCCGCGTTTGAGGTCTTACATTCATCGACCGGATCAACCGGATTACGCTATCTTAACCCTAGAGGCCAACCGCCGGTTCGAACCGTTGAAGTTGAAGCTGGGTCGCATGAAGCGTTTTGCAATGACATGGGCACGCTCATGGGCGTTTTGGTAAAGTATCTGACTCGATAGTACCAAGGATCCCGAGTCGAAGGTGACGAAGTAGGAAAGGGAAAGCGAATGGCAATTCGAGGCCAGAAACATCATCCGCGAGCAATGGAGGAACAAGCGTAAGGCTAACGATAACATGGGTTTCGTGGCCAACACCAACGCGCAGGACAAGGGACAGCGGCGCAAAGGTAGGCAATCAAACCGGGTGGTGCACAAGGTCACAATCCGGGCGTTTGAATTACTTGTTGAATCAACCTTGTCGAAGCATGGGGACGAAGGAGGCACCGCGAATCACCTTTGGAAGGATTGTTATATTATGCACGAGTTCAAAAATTCTAATGCTTTCGGTATGATCAAGGGCCCGGCGGCGGTTCAGGGTCCGCCCGGTTCTGATGAAGGAAATTCGGCCCAGGTTGGTGGTAATCCGGCGGGCAAGGCAATCAAAACAATCAAAACAATCGAACAATCGAGCCAAGGGGTACAATCAACAACAGCAGCAATCGGGTTACCAAAGCAATCCAAAACAGTTAAGCGATGGACAGTATCATGTCTTTACCACTAGCTTGGACAGACGGGACCGCAAACTTCAGCAGCAGGCGGTCGGTGTTGTTGAACCGGCCGCACCGCATTACCTGCGCTGGTCGAGCAACCTATTGTATGGGCGAGAGGATCATCCTCCCGAGTTTACAATCCGGGTCAGCTGGCCCTAGTAGTGGCACCTCGGTGGGAGGCTACAAGTTCACCAAGGTGCTTATGGATGGAGGAAGCAGCATCAACATCACGTACTACGAGACCTTCCGGCGTATGGGGTTGTGAGATAGACATCTCGGGCCGTCCAACACCGTATTTCACGGCGCGGTGCCCGCAAGTCGGCATACCGGTCGGTAAGATAGCTCTGGAGGTGGCCTTTGGAGATGAACATGACTCGGATCGGAAACATTGGCGTTTGAGGTGGTGAAAATCCAAAGCCCTTACCACGCCTGTTTGGGCGGCGGCTTATGCTAAGTTTATGGCACGGCCTTGTTATGTTTATTTGCAGCTGAAAATGCTGGGTCACAAAGGGCGATAACGGTTCACGGAGCCGCGGATTGCTTTGGAATGCGAGGAAGGTGGCGCGGCTTATCTTGAGTCGGTTTGTGCCACCGAGGAGTTAAAGTATTATAAAGATAATGTTGATCCGCCGATATGACCCGTTGAAGAAGCCAACTCTGAGCACGATCCGGTTTGAAGTTTAAATCGTGGCGGAGACTAAGCTTGTTGATTTTGTGCCCGGCGATTCGTCCAAGCAGTTCACCATCAGTGCTAACTTGGATCCTAAATAGGAAAGCACGCTCATCGAGTTCATCCGTGAGAACCGGGACATTTTTGCATGGAAGCCTTCGACATGCGGGTGTACCGAGGGAACTCGCTGAGCACACTCTTAATGTTGATCCCAAGTACAAACCGGTAAAACAGTTTCTCGCCGGTTTAATGAGGAAAAGCGCAAGGCCATTGGAGAGGAGGTTGCCAGGCTCTTAGCGGCAGGATTCATTGTTGAAGTTTTCCATCGAGTGGCTTGCTAACCCGGTGTTGGTCCTTAAGAAAAATGGCACTTGGCGCGTGTGCGTGGATTATCAGATCTTAACAAGGCTTGTCCGGAGATCCTTTGCCCTCCCGTATTGATCAGATTATTGATGCTACGGCGGGTTGTGGCGTTGAGTTTTTGGATGCATATTCCGGATATCATCGATTAAGATGGCGGTTAAGGACCAGGAGAAGACGGCGTTTATCACCCCTTTTGGAGCCTTCTGCTATGTATCTATGCCTTTTGGGCTCAAGAGCGCCCAAGCAACTTATCAACGTTGCGTACAGAACTGCTTGCATGAACAGATCGGCCATAATGTGCACGCTTATGTGGATGATATCGTGGTTAAGTCAAGGGAGAAAGAAACACTGATTGAGGATTTGAGAGAAACCTTTGACAACTTGCGGGTGTACAAGATGATGCTTAACCCGGCCAAGTGTGTCTTTGGTGTTCCGGCAGGCAAGTTATTGGCTTTCCTTGTGTCCAACAGGGGGATTGAAGCTAATCCGGAGAAGATTACAGCTATCACCTCCTTGGCTAAGCCAAAGTGTATCAATGATGTCCAACGTTTGGCGGGCCGGATTGCTGCGCTAAGCCGGTTTATCAGCCGCCTAGGAGAGAAGGCCATTCCCTTGTACGAGATCTTTGAAGAAGACGGATCAGTTCATCGGAGTTCAGCGTGATGAAGCTTTGGAGGACTTAAAGCGGCGGTTAGCCAACCGCTTTGTTCTTGCCGCTCCCATTGACAAGGAGCCGCTCTGTTATATGTTGCTGCTAATGCCGTAAGCGGTCGGTGTAGCCATTGTGGTGGAGCGAAGGAGGCGGGGAAGGAGTATCGGTTCAATGGCGATTTATTACATCGGTGAGGTTCTCATTGAGTCCAAACAAAGATATCCGCATTGGCGTAAGCTGGTATATGGAGTTTTTATGGCAAGCGGAAGCTGAAGCGATATTTCCAAGGGCACCCCATCACGATGGTCGATTCAGCTCCTTTGGGCGATATCATACGAGAATCGGAAGCGGCGGCGGATTGCTAAGTGGGCTATAGAACTTGGGCATACGGTTTAAGGTATGTGCCTCGGACGACAAATAAAGTCTCGAGCACTTGTGGATTTCATTAATGATTGGATGGAGTTGCAAGCACCGAAGAAAAGCGGATCATACCTATTGGACCATCCACTTTGATGGGTCCGAGCAATTGGAGGGCTCGGGGCTGGAGTCGTATTAACTTCCCCACGAGGTGACAAGTTCATACGTTCTTCGCTTAATGTTCCCTGTACTAACAATGCAGCTGAGTATGAAGCTTTGCTCCATGGTCTACGGATGGCTAAGGAGATGAATCTAAGCGGGTCAAGTGCTTTGGTGACTCGGACTTGGTGGCCCAGCAAAGTATCGAGCACTTGGGATTCCAAAGATCCACTCATGGCTGCGTGCCGTCGGGAGGTGGATATGGTTGCAGGACACTTTAAAGGATATCAGGTGGACCATGTGGATCGCCGGAAGAACGAGGCGGCGGATGCTCTAAGCCGCTGGGTTCTCAACGTAAACCGTCCGCCTAATGTTTTCCTTGACGTCTCGCACAATCCGTCGATTAAACTTCTGATGAGGTCGATTTGGCTATTCTGATCCGGAGGCTCATTTGGTGGCAGCCTTGCATGTCATTCGGATTGGGCGCCCTTATTTGGCATACATGAACCGGGCGAGTTACGGAAGATGAGGCGCTGGCCCGACAGATAGTTCGGCGGTCTAAGTCTATGACCATACATAAGGCGAGTTGCATCGCTGCAGCGTGTCAAGGCGTTTGGTGTTGTGTGTCCCCGAGGAAGGCCGTGAGATATTGCGTGAGATCCATGAAGGGATTGTGGTCATCACGCCGGTTCAAAATCCTTGGTGGCCAAAGCGTTCCGCCACGGTTTCTATTGGTTGACCGCCCATCTTGATGCGGAAGATCTGGTCGACGATGTGATGGTTGCCAAAAGTTCTCGAGCGTGCTCATGTGCCAGCCCAAGAATTGAGGATGATTCCAATTACTTGGCCGTTTGCGACTTGGGGGCTGGATATGGTTGGACCTTTCAAAAGGTCCAAGGACAAGAAGACCCACCTGTTGGTGGCGGTTGATAAATTTACCAAGTGGGTCGAGGCGAGCACATTAGCAAGTGTGATGCGGCCACGGCGGTTCAGTTCATCAAAAAGGTGATTTTCCGGTTTGGGTTTCCACACAGTATCATCACGGACAATGGCACCAATTTGTCCAAGGGAGCTATGAAGGAATTTTGTGAACGAGAGCACATCCGGCTTGATGTTTCTTCCGTGGCCCACCCGCAATCCAATGGTCAAGCGGAACGAGCTAATCAGGAGATCTTGAGAGGTATTAAACCCCGGCTTATGGTCCCTTTAGTGAGGACGCCGGGTTGTTGGGTCGAGGAGCTGCCATCTGTGATATGGAGTATCAATACTACACCAAACAGATCCACTGGATACACGCCGTTCTTTATGGTCTATGGAGCGGAGGCGGTTCTTCCCTGCGATATACGTCATGACTCGCTTCAGCGTGGCGGCTTATGTTCAGCCGATAGTGAGGCAGCCCGGCGGGACGATTTGGATCGGCGGATGAAGAGCTGCTTCACTTCTTCCGCCCGTTTTTCAAACCGGCCTTCTCGGTGTCCCGATTGGCCCGTTCGATTTATACCACTCCTTCAACTGTTCCATAGTGGCCAAGGCCATTTTCAATTAAATCCTTGGCCTTAGTGGTTTCTCGCTTGTTGAGTTTCAGTTGGCTCGCAGATCCTTGAGTTGCACGCTTTCTTTGGTATATTTCATTACGATAACAAAGGGAGCACGTTAGTTGTTTCATTATAAAGTCCCAAGCTCAATATAAATATTCACCTTGGCACTTGGGGGCTAATGGCTAGTTGATCTCGGTTTGCCATGAGGATCTGAAATTAAGTCCGGTTTAACTATGCTAAGTTGAACCGACCCTTGGGGGCTACAATCTGCAGTTTAAAGCGTATGTTCTTTATGTAAAGTTAAGTCCCGGTTTAACTATGCTAAGTTGAACCGACCCTTGGGGCTACTATACAGCCAAAGTACAGGAAAGACATAATTCATAACCTCATAGCGGTCCTTCATTGGTTTACGGACCAGCTTCAAAGTCACGGCTGGTATAGAGCCGGTTCGAAACCGGAGTGAAGTTCTTGGGCAGAGAAGTTGTCGTGGTGACAGATCAGTTTTCCTTTATCTTTACTCATGGCGGCAGACTCGTCCTTGGCGCTGTGTTTTGCTAAAGCGACCGGTTGGCTAGGAGCGGTGTAGCGATCTGTCACAATAACATCGTCATTTTGGCGGTCTTCTTTGGGCTTGATGTCTTCTTACTCGGCCCGGTGGTTCAACAATTACGACCCGCTCTGTGGGCGGGTTTGGTGGAAGCAGGCTGCGAGGTTTCCACTTGGACCTCGGTTCAACCTGGCGGATCAGCGATATCGTCTTTGTACAACTTCGCCGAGCTATCTTTGGCGACTTCAGGATTTTCGTGGGTTTGTTCAGGGTCTTTTCGGATCAACATCCGCAGTAGGGTCAAGGTTTTCGCTTTCTTACTCAAGCGAGCCTTGGTGCTGCAATATTCAGAATTGGATTAAGGCAAATCGACCAAGGCAATTGTAAATCGAATTGACGGACAGCGATTACATACCTGCGGCAACTTTCAGCGGAGGCGATTGCGTGGTTGATGAACCGCCGAAAGAGTTGGAAGAGGCACGATAATTGGTCGGACGGATTGAGAGGACATCGGAAGAAACCTTTTAAGGGATAACGCTTTTCGGAGAACAAGTCACCTCGGACGGCGCTTCCGGGTTGGTGTGTCAGTAAACCGGATGAGGTAATCCGTTAGCCCTTGTGCGGGTTGTCTGGCGCTCTTCAGCCTGCTGTGTCTTCAAGGAAAGATTTGGATTCAAGTAAGCACAGGAATGATATTTTTTCACTTTCCGGACGGCGCGACGAATTCTTTTAACCGGCGCAAGATCGGATTCGGAAGAAAGAATGATTACCTCAACAGGGTCGGCATGACTGGCTTCAGCATCATCCTGGGAGGTGAAATTGTCAGAAAAAGGAATAAAAAGGGACAAATCATAAGCAAGAAGAAACACAAAGCGAAAGCCGGTTCTGGCGGCTCCCGTAAGAATATCAAGTTTTACCTCAACCGATTCTTCGTCCTCCGGAGGATCGGAGGACTCGGCGGCTTTCTTCTTGCCTGCCTTCTTGGTGGCCTTGGACTTCTACGCGCGCCCGAACCGGTTTAATGCGTTTCGAAGGAGCTGTCACCGAGAAGTAACAAGGATTAATGCATATCAACAAAGTATTAAGGACCCAAAAGCGGTGAGTAGAGCTTACCGCCGGCGGTTTGTTGGCAACACGAAGGAGCCAACCCGGTTAGGCTGCGACGAGATCGGTTCATCAAGCATTTTCTTTACAATCTCTGTGACCTCAAGTTCAGTTATGGGCAGCTCGTGGCGTCTTTGAGGGTCTTTGAGGCTGCGGTGTACTCATGCATCAATCCGGGCCGGCGGCTTAGTGGCAAGACGCCCAAGAAACCCAACACCGCACAAGGTCCACGCCGGTTAAGCCATTGGCCATTAGAGCCGGAGCTTGATTATTTGAGGCGAAGTTCTTCCGTTCATGGCGGTTAAGCGTGAAGGCAGCGGATGCTGGTTGTTGAGCGGTGAGGACGATAACCCGCAAGGGTTCTCGTTAGCGGGAGCAGTGTTCGGCGGTAGAACCAGGTTTGGTTCCAATCCTTTGGATGGCTGTGGTGTTTGGCGTGAGGAAAATCCACTTCCTTCCTCTTCGGATTGAAACGCCGCCCAGCTTCGTGTTGGGACCATCAGAAAATTCTGTACGACGGTTCAAATGGAAAAAATCCCGGAACAGCTCCACAGATGGTTCTTCACGAAGATAGACTTCACGAAGACTTGAAAGTTGCATATGTTTGACACGAGTTCGGGCCGATATCCTGCGGATGGAGTTTCAAACTTGCAAGGGCGTCCGGAAAAATTTTGAACCGGGCGGCAGAATCCCGGTCTAAGTGCTGCATAAACACAATTACTTCTCCCTCTTGTGGCTCGGGAGGAAACTTCGCCATCCGGAACACGCCGATGGAGGACATTTTTGGAGCCAAACCGCCCGGTGGTGACATAGCCGTTGAGTTGCGTTTCAGTGATTTTGGACGGACCCAATTGCAAGCTGAGAATTGAGGAGCCATTCCGGAAGACTAAGCTGTGAAAGAAAGGGAGAAAGCGGTTCACCATTAAGCGGTTCAGTCATATTATACATTGTTAAACCGGCGATTCAGCAGCGGCTTCCCATTCGGTTTAGCGAGGACTAATGGAGGACGGATTAGCTATCAAAAGTTAAACCGCCAAATAAGGCGAGCTGAAAAATCTACTAAGTGTGGACGAAACAGTTTTCACATGCGAATGGAAGTAATCGAGATCTACGAAGTTCCGAGAAGAAAAACCTTTACGACCTATGCAAACCTCATAAAGAGCAGGAGGGTTCGGGTATTCTAAACTCGAGGATCTCGAGCAAAAGGAAGATCGTGAAGGGTTAAATGGACGGCGGGCAGTCACCGCACAGGATATACTGTACGATGAATCGCATGACCATGGCGGAGCAGGTGTGAAGAAACCGATATGAACTGCGGGATGAACAGGATCTACAGATGGGATCTAGGGCTTGAAAAAGGACCTTACGATGAGCAAAGCCGTGGAGGCGCGCCGAAAACTCGATACGATCAGGTTGATGCAGCGCCGGCGTTGACGCGTCGTTGGAAGGTCGGAGGCGACGGCGGAGCTTCGGGCTGGGCGTCGCGAGGAAGGAGAAGAGCGGAAGAAGAAGAAGAGAAAGGCGACGGTCTATTTATAAGGAACCGAGCAATCAACGTAGCGAGAATCGAGGAGTCAAAAGCGGGACGGTGCAGCGGCCGCCTCGATTTCGGGATAGCATTAAATGAAGGGAATCTTCTTGTTTGGATTTCTTTATTAAAGATGGCGTCAAGACGCATACGACACGCGGATCGGAAGATGACATCACGGCGGTTCAAGCAGGTGGCGGTTTACAAAATATGAAAGGAGATCAAGAGTTTCTGAAGGTGTTGAAGATTAACATGAACGGTTCAATTCAACTGGGCCTAATGTTGGGGATACAACTATTGAGTGTGAACCGCCCGAGGGGGCGGTTTACCCTCGTCCATGATCGAGCCCACGGAGGAGGCCCGGAGCCCAGAGGCGAATTAAGGTCCATTTATGTGAACCGCCTTACTGTTGTAACTTGTGTTGTAAGACAAGAGAGAAGAGACCGAGCCGGACGCTTGTATGAGCCGGATCGGGACTCTGTAGACCGGCCGGGCGTCAACCCGTGTATATAACGGGACGACCCGGCGGCGGATTAAGGACAGACAATTCGAGGCTTAGGCGAGGCTATTGCTCCCAAGTCGCCGAAACTACATCAATCCCATCACAACTAGACGTAGGCCTTTCCTTCATCGAAGGGGCTGAACTAGTATAACTCCCGTGTCTTTGTGTCCGCTTTAACCCCTCTAAGTAAATCCGTACGATGGCCCTGCGACTAAGTCCTTTCACGAGGACATCTGCCGTGACAATTCCACGACAACGATCTTTCACGTTTGGAGAGGATCCCTACGAGGAACACGAAGAACGAGCGGAAGAACACGAGGGAAATCACGGGGAAAACACAAGAGAATCACTCAAACCAACAAGATCAATCACACATGTACTAGATCGATGAACACAAAGGGAGATACATGATCCAAAGTCAACAAAGGACGATACAAACGGTAGCCGTTCTTCTCCGTGAGGAGGTCTTTATGATGGTCTTCTCCGCAAAGGAGGTCTTGAATCCAAGGTGGATCTTCTCCGAAGAGGGGCCGCGGTCTCTCTTGTGGAGTAGATCCGATATGGATGAATGACTCTATCTCACAAATGAGCTAAATCAACGCTAACCCTAACTAGGAGGAGGTGGAGGAGTATATATAGTCATGGGCCACGAAGGGGTAAGTGGGGATACATGGACTCGGTCCAATACCTTTGTCTTGCAGACAGCGAGGGCGTCCGGAGGTTCCGGTCGTCCGGAGGCTCGGGAAGGTCCGGACGTCCGGTGCTCTTCGGACTTAGTAGATTCGGCTTAGGTGCGCTTGATCGGACGTCCGGAGGGCGGTCGTCCGCTGCTTGAGTTCGTCGGACGTCCGGTCCTGGTCGGACGTCCGCCGCTATAACATTCTGGCCTGGTTTCCTTGGGCTGTTGTGACCTTGAGGGCGGACGTCCGGGCTGGGCGGTCGTCCGTGGCTATAGCTTCGAAACTTCTTCTCTTGGTCCTTGTACTTGGTGTCCTCGCCGTCTTGTCCATGGTCTTCCTCCTTGTTCCTGGTCATGCATAGCACATATATTTGAGGTAGTAACCATGTCTCACATGAAGGAAGTGAAGGTTCGGAGAGGAGCGAGTTCACCTTGTGTCCAATGGCGTATGTTCGAGGTCTCGTCATATGTCCACTTGGGGTTTGGAGAGTAGTCGGAGTGTACATGGGGATGAACGTGGGATGCTCGCATCATCCCCCGTTGGGAAAGATCCGACCTCGGATCGTTACCCTCTTCACCATGGAAATGGTTGTCGTAGACGAACTTGTAGTTGGACGAAGTTGAAGACATGGCGCAATCCAAGTAGTCCATGGTGTCGCCAGAGTTATATACATGCAAAAAGAGCAAACACAAGAAACACTCGGAAATACAATGGTTAGCGCACACAAAGTGTCCATCATGTAAGAATGAGTCCGTGCGGCAAGATTGGTCGTGACAAAGCGCATGAAGCTTATCGAGATGATCTAGAATGAGATGCAAAGCATTCATGGGAACAAAAGCATGGTGCACAAAGCGACAAATTCTACCATTGTGCAAAATGATGTCATAGAGAGACGGTTCATCAATAGCATGAATATGGTAATGGATGCTCAATATGATTATGTTATCATGCAATTGATGATAGGCAATATGATCACGATGTATGAATATGCCATCAAGAAAGATCACAACAAATTTGCTAAGAAAATGCACGAGCTCATATATCATGGATGACATTGAAATTGAAGATGCAACAAGGCAATCATAATGTGGGTCAATCCATGTATAAGATGCAAATTTGTTATGTGTGGTGTTGTACCATAGCTCAATGTCGTGGTGGAAATGGTGGTCTGTTGGTGAATCCACTACGTCCGAGCACTCCACAACTTGAAGGTCCATAGGGTCCATCTCCAATGTCGGTCCTCCATCCAATAGATGTATCATGTAGACAACAAGAAGGAAACAACAATGAAAGAATGGCCCATCCAATATGCGTATTTGAGGATGGATCAAAGGGAAGGAGGTCACCTTTAGGAGTTTCTCAAGGATGATGGAGTTGCACATCTTGTATGCCTTCACATAACCAATATGTCTCATGACGGTATCGCCTTGTGAATCCTTCAAAATGAACGAACATGATAAACACTCAAAAAACAAATGAGGTTAGCGTAAATGCAAAACCTAACATTCGTGTGGTAAGATACCCAACAAGTGTATGCATCATGCTCATCATAAGAAAGAACAAGGGAGCATTTCATAGTATGGAGGCATATGATGCGAGAACAACCAAATACAATAGGCTCAATCAAACAAGCATGCATCACAAGTAAAGTGTCAAAGTCTCCAAGATCAATAAGCATAGATGCAACAATTGGAGGCAATCGACAATGAACAAGATATATCATGTGAGAGGCATGAACATATATGTCATCAACCCAAGAAAGCGAGTAATAGTGGAACATGGGAGATGCAACATAGCAAGCAATCATAGCGATCAAGTCAATCAAGCTAGTAGTGCGAAGATGCAACATACTAGAGGGAATCATGGCAATCATGTCATGTGTGCAAATAGTGGGCATGAGTAAATCACATGAAATAGCACAAACATGAAAGCAAAATGTGAGGCAAATAGCATCAATGTATTGGCGAGAGACCATATGTAAATAGAAATGGGACATCATGACTCTCCCAACACAACAAGCATCGATAGCATGGGGCACATGATAAACATGGCAATAGCAACAAGGATCTCCACCAAGCATGCAAATACACATAGGGTCAATCATGGGTAGATGCAAGCAAGGGTCACAATTGCATGGCAAAGGCATAGAAGCAAGTATAACATGTAAAGTGAACACGGTAAAATGAGCATAAGGGGACAAATGGTATATAGCCCAAAGCCGTGTGAGAGCCAAGTAGAAGAGGTGCGCGTAGTCCTTGCTCGAAGAGAATGGTGGTAAGGATAGTCCACGGGATACCAAAGCATCGGTGCTCTCAAGAGCTCGTTTCGCCAACTCTTGGGATTGAGAGGTTGACGAGTATACATGAGTACCTACACAAAACAAAGACAAAGGGAAGATTGATGCGGAGCATCCTAGGTCATCACCATGTCAAGAGTCTGTTTGGCAAGTGACACGTGTGGCCTCTACTTCTCATACATAAAGGTGAATCTTCTCCTTTACACGTGCTCACTTGACCCCTTCGAGGATGGTATACTACTTGACACTCCACTTGTGTGCATGCATAGGTATTGCCGGAGCTGTTAGGATGACGAGGAGGAGTGTAAGCGCCATGGAACAACTACACCATCCGCGAGGGAAGCATGGAAGAGGAGACGGAAGAAGACGGAGCTGCGCGTCTATAGCGGCCGGACGACCGACGTGCCACCGGACGTCCGACACTCTACAGCGCCCGGATGACCGGCGTCCACCGGACGTCCGACACACCTTCCACCCAGCCAGACGAAGACGCTACAGCGGCCGGACGACCGACAACCACCGGACGTCCGACAAGTACCAGGGACCGGACGACCGATGCCGACCGGACGACCGGCACCACCTGTCCAGAGCCAAAACGTCGGAAGTCCGACGCCCTCCGGACGTCCGGACCCCATGAGCGATCGGACGTCGACCACGACCGGACGTCGACTTTGCTGTCAGGCGCAGGGCCTTTGGCCTTATATCCCTCTCCCACTTACCCCTTCGTGGCTTAGACTATAAATAGACCTTCCCCTCATCCTTTCTAGGGTTAGCAAATATGATAGCTCATTTGTATGTGAGCTTTGCTCCTACCTTCCTCTACTCTTGAGAGAGAGAGAGACCACTACTCCATTGGAGGCCAAGACCTCCATCTAGGAGAAGATCTGCGGGATATATCATCAAGACCCCTCTTGGGCGGCCCCTTCAAGACCTCCTCACGGAGATAAACTCTATCTTGTATCTTTCCTTTGTTGTTCATGTACCTTGTGGATCTTGTGTGTTTGATTGTCTAGTGGATGTGTGATTGAACTTGTTCTTGAGTGTTTCCCCTTGTGATTTCTCCCGTTCTTCCCGTGTTCTTCGTGCTCTTGAGGATCCCTCCAAACATGAAAGATCGGCCTACACCGGGTTAGCCCCGTATCATATGGTATCATGAGCCACGTTGATCACGTATTTGGAGTCCCTCCCACCGTTTTCTAGCCTTCTTTTGCTTGATTTCGTCCTAAATTTCGAAAATCCCCACCAAAAATAGCCCCAATTTTTTTTGTGATTTGTTGGTTTGATGATGTTTGTTTTGATTTTGATCCATGGATTTGCTTGGTTGCGAGTGGATCTAGCATTTCTCCAAGTTTCCCCATCTTTCATCCACGAAATCTCGTCAATTTTGACCCCAAAATCCCCATTTTCCGCCCAAAATCGCGCCCCGAACTCGCATCTCGCGTTGACCCCGACCCACCGGACGACCGGCGTTTTACGGACGTCCGGAGCCCCAGGAACGACCGGACGTCCGACCTTTCCCGGACGACCGGAACCCCTAACCCGAACCGAATTTACGGATTTCCGACTTCCCGGACGTCCGACGCCCCGGACATCCGACCTTTACGGACGTCTGTAACCTGTAGTTTCAGACTTCGGCTAATTTTTTTTTGTCCATAACTAATTCATCCGAACTCCGATTTTGACGTTCTTTAGCTCGTTTTGAAGCTATTTACATCCCCCTTCCCACAAAAATACCACCAATACCATTTGACTTCATAAAAGTTTCCAAAATTTGGCAAGTTTGCCTAGGCCCTCCACCATATCATCCGCATAGCCACCACCGACTTCCGCAACCTAACCAATTTTGTCCCCATTGTATATGTGGTTGCTTGAGTAGTGATTCGAGTCTCCTAAGGTGTTTCGGCTACTTAGAGACGATTGCTTCTTCTTCAACCACCACCACCACTTCCGCATAGGCTTACCCACCATACACTTCCACCCCAACTTAACCCAATTTTGTTTGAGCTTTTTTTGAGTTGTGGCTTGTAACTCCTAAGGTGTTTCGGCTACTTAGGGACGGCAACTTCAACTCCGACACGTGTATAGCCCATCATTCCACTTCCGCATCGCCAAGTGCAAACCACCACCGCTTTTCCGCTACCACCATTTGACATTTGTCATTTGAGATTTTGAGTTCGCGGTTTTTCCGTTTCCTAAGGTGTTTCGGGTACTTAGGGACGAGTCTCCATCATCTTGGTATCTACATCAAGAACACCGCCACTCATCATCGAAAAGGACGGTAACCTCGACGACACCATTGTACATTCCCCTTGCAATTGCATTGATAACCTCTAGCCCATTTTGCGTTACTTGCCTATCGAGACTAGCCATTTGAGTATTGCCGACAAGTTACTTGTGCACATTAGTGCTCATACTTCCCGTTGCATACATACCATATCATCTTGGTATCATATCACCCATTGTGTCTCAAGTTTGTTCCCGCATATACACAATTGCTATCTTGGTTTGTGCATTGTGCAAAAATTGGCCATATCAAAAAAAAAGAAGAATAAGCTTTTAAGCAAAAGAAAGAGCGCAAAGAAGCTTGTAAACAATAGCCATAGCATCAAAATATATCATATGGTATCATACTTGATCATTTTCGATCACTGTGTGAGAAACACCGGGAACCATACATACGTAGCATACTTGGGATAGAAATTTATCCATTTTGCATCTTATAGGTTGTGCACAAGTGTCGTATCTGCATATTGAGCAATCGTGCTAGCGTCTCTCTTGAGTTGTGCAACACGAGCGTTTTCCGTGGATTCCACATTTTGTGCTCATTCCTTGGTTGCACGACCCCATTTATCTATCCGTGCGGGTGTTTCCGTGTGCCACATATTGCTATTGGTCTACTTGTTTCACTTGCGAATTTGTGAATCTCTTTCAACATTATTGACTCTTACTAACATTTTGCATCAAATTTTTGTGCCACTATCCTCACCGAGCTCTACCATAAGCTTTACTTGATAGGTGTGAGTGAACAAGTCCGGTACCAACTCCACTATTCTTTCATCTCACATTGAGTGAAACGGGATACATCCTCAACTTTGGGAAAAGGTAACTTGGTATTGTTTATCTCATTTCCTACTCACCTCTACTCGAGTCTTGTGATGGATAGGCAAGGCATTTCACCCTCGGTCTACAACAACAACGACGAGTTCGATGCCACGAACAACAACTCCGACGCCAAGATGCAAGCTCAAATGGAGGAGATCAAAGCCCTCATCAAGTCCTACAAGCGATCTTCCTCATCTTCGAGAAGACGCTCAAGAGCACATGCTTCCGAGCTACCATCTCCGACAAGATCACATCGACATCGACACCATAACCACCAAGAACGTGAAGGTCATGAGCTCAACATCAACTACCGATCAACGACTTCACCTTCTCCCTTGGCATCTTTGCCAAGCGACTTCAAGGCATCTTCGCCAACAAGCACCCCAAGACTACGCTCAAGAGAAGCTCCCCAAGCTCAAGTCCGCGACTTCCACGAGCTACTACGACCTCGACATCGACCACGCGATTCCTTTTTATGGGACTCAAGAACCCGAGGAGTACCTCGAGTGGGAGCGTTTAATGGACGACTACCTCAAGCTACATCAAGTTCTCCCGAAGATCAAGTGAAGTGCGCCACAAGAAACTTCCATGACTACGCCTCAACTTGGTGGCTTCACACACCTTCGGAGTACTACGATATGAGTTGGCCCAAGACGAAGAGAGCTTTGCGGCGAGGGTTTGTGCCTCCAACCTACACGGAACAACTTCTTCGCCAATTGGAGAACACCATCCAAGGATCCAAGTCCATCGACAAGTAAAGTTCCACTTCATGATGGGATTGAACAACGACATCTCCAAGACTATCTTCCTCGAGAACTACAAGTCCATCGACGACTACTACATTGGTGCTCTCAAGGCGGAACAAGAACTCATGACGGCCAAGGCTTCTCCACCCCAAGCAAACTTCGCGGCGACCAAGCTCTACGACAAGCATGAGGCTCGTACCACCATGATGTCCAAGCCCGACAAGCTCCAAGTCGATGCTCCCAAGTGCGACTTCACCGCCATCCCTCTTTGTGGCATTGATGATGCCGAGTCTACCTTGACTCTTTTTCAAGATAGTGCGGCGACAAGTACGACTACGGAGACCTTCAAGGACCAAGCTTTGGAGGCGAGCGACAAGGTGGCGAGCAAGGATGATGCTTCCATCTTAGGAGGCGAGAGTGATGTTGTGCCATCTTCCGCCTTCATCCACGACGACGATGACGAGATGTCGAGCATGGGATTTTCCCTTCGGTCATGGAAGAAAGTGATGTTGTGCCATCTTCGGCCTTCATCCAGGGCGACGGCGATGAGATGGTTGAGTATTTCACCTCGACCAGGGCGACGTATGATGACTTGAGTGACTTGTGCCACCATATTGAGAGTGAGAGTGCCTTCACCACTAGCCCTATATATGATGTGTTGCCACAAATCTTATGTGAGGAGAGCCACAACCACCACTTGAGTGAGATGAGTGACTCCACCATATGTGACATTGAGTGCACCTACCTTGAGGGAGTGACTGAACCACCACATAGAGAGAGTGAAGCCACTTCGATTTCTAACGACTTAACCTCTACCTCTATTGTGTCTTCTCACTTGGTGCTAGGTCCCATTTATGATGACGCGCCGATCCTCGACGACTTCGTCCTCCCTTTGGACAAGACGATGGCCATGGTGGAATATGATGCACCCCCCACATGGTTCCATCAAGATGAAGATGACCACCATTTGGTCTTTCCCACCTCACCTACACTACTTGAGTGGAATGACAAAGGTAACAAAGGTGACGGTGATGCTCTAGTCCCACTAGTGGACATTCTTGACATTGATTGCTTGCATGATGTTGATCCACCTATTGCCATGCTTCATGCTAGTATGATTTCCCCATGTGATGATTTGCCCATTTATGATGAATATGATGATTCTCATGTGGAGTCTATTAGTTGTGATGCCATGTTACATAGGATTTCTTGTGACAATTCTTTACGTCACATCATGTTTGCTAATCCGCTTGACTTGTCATATGCTATGCATGAGATCAACCATCTGTCTTAGTTGCAATCTCTTCATAGTGACTATGCATATGCCATTAGAATAAACCCAATTTGCACTTATGGCATAGATGACAAGCCCATGGTTATTGGCATTTGTTTTTCTTGTGATGATATTGATATGCTCCCTTTGCATCATTTATCTCCTATGCCACGCCATGCCCACCTAGCTTCGGATATGCATTGCTTTGGATGTTATCCATTTTCTCCAAATGATGTTTCCAATATTGCTCATGAGGAGACCCCCATAGTTTCCTCATACATGTTAGGAGATTTTGATCCATCCCATCCATTGCATGATCCCAATAATTATGTGCACAATATGCTCCCCATGCATCATAATGATATTGATGTGCCATATACTTGTATGCTAAATTTGCATCCCCATCGTGCCATACACAATAACTATTCTTTCATGATGGATGACATGTTCTTATACCATGCATCAAATTTCTTTGAGCATTTCTTATCTTGTGCTAACTCACACGTGCACATACACATCATGATGGATGATGTGTACATTTACCACGCGCACAATTTCTTTGGTTTGTGTCTCTTTTGTGTAGGTATCCATGAATACTTGTCGACCTCGCAATCCCACGAGTTGACAAAACGAGCTCTAGAGAGCAACGATGATTTGGGATCCCATGGATTGCCTTTCCCACCGCTCTCTTCACGCGAAGTATTCGCGCATTTCTTCTACATGGCCCTCACTTGGCTATGGATTGTTATCCATGACATATTATATGCCCATCTTGCCATGTTCACTCTGCATGATATGCCCATTCCTATGCCTTTTCCATGCATTTGTGATCCATGCTTTGCTTTACACATGGTGATTGACTCTCATACTTTTATGTGTATTTGCAAGCTTGGTGGAGATATTGCTTGTTGTTGCCATGTACCTTTTGTGCACCATTCCTATGATGACACTTTCATCTTGCTTTGTGTTCGTGCTTGCGATATGTCATGTGCACTCCCTATGCCTATTATTTTCTCACATGACATGATTGCCATGATTTATCCTAGTGTGTTGCATCTTCACTCCACTAGTTTGCATGACTTGATTACTATGCTTGCTTATGTTGCATCACCATTTCATGCGGTTGATGACAACCATCTATATGCTTCGCACATGATTCATATTGCTTCTTGTCATATATCTCTATGTGTTGCCTCTCTCATGCTAGATGATTTGCCATGTATTGAGTGCAACAATGATTCTCTTCTTGCTCATGAGATTGCCCCCATAGCATTCTCGCATATATTTGGAGATTTTGACATAATTCTTGTGAAGCATGCTTGTCTTACTTCTTTGCACCATATACCTAGTGCCATGAATATTGCCATTGTTGCATCATATTATTCATGCACTTGTGCTTCTAATGGTTATGTGCAAATGATGAGAACCATCATGATGGATGATGTGTTTATCTACCATGCGCATACGTTCTTTGTTTTGTTTTGTGCATGTGTAGGATACTTGGACTTTGTGTCGACTTCCACTTCACGTGAATTGACCATTCGAGCTCTTGAGAGCGAGCCTCATACATTCTACCACGACTCGCTTCTACAACGTATTTGCTTCCACTTCGGCATTGTGAAGAATGCACAAGGACACACTTTCAAGGTGACATCCTTCTTGAGCTTGGATATTGTGGATCATACTTCATATGTTGCTTGCACCATTTGCACGCATGTTCGAGATATTGCTTTCAACCACGATTGCCACATTTCCATGCTTCATGACATATATACCTTGTGTGTTGCATCCAATTCTTGGACTACTTGCTACTATCATATGATTGGTTGCACCAATATCATTTCTTCACATATGTCGTGTCCCTTTGCTTGTCACATGCTTGACTTGATTGCCTCACACATGATGAACACTTGCTCTTTCTATTGTGTTGAGTGCCACACTATATTCACTACACCCTATGCACATTATGCTTGGATTGTCTTGCACTTGACCCATGTGTTTAGACATCTCATCTTATTTGGTGTTGTGAATGATTCCAATGCCTACCATCGACCATTTGTCGAGCACTTTATGCATCTTTGCTATGATCTTGAGGTAGATGCTTATTCTCTTGTCACACACATTTGCATCACTACCTCACATTTACATGCTTGTTTCCATGATGACCTTGATTTTACTCAATTCATTTGCTTACATGCCATGTCACAATCCTTTGTCACACCCTATGCTATGCTTGATGACAACACTTGTTTGGTGAATCACCTCTTGAATGCTTGGTTTTGCACTAATGCTAACCACATTTGTTTTTCCAAGTGTTTGTTGTATTTGCTCATTTTGAAGGAATCACAAGATGGCGCGACATTGGAGAGTGCCCATTTCGAGTTACTAGACGATGAGTGCTTGGTGATCGACCACTTCGACACGGCACCGACATCTCTTTCCCATGGTGATTTGGTTTTCGATCCGAGGTCGGATCTTTTCCAAGGGGGAGGGGATGATGTGGAGCATCGTACGGTCATCACCATGTCAAGAGTCCGTTTGGCAAGTGACACGTGTGACCTCTACTTCTCATACATAAAGGTGAATCTTCTCCTTTACACGTGCTCACTTGACCCCTTCGAGGATGGTATACTACTTGACACTCCACTTGTGTGCATGCATAGGTATTGCCGGAGCTTTTCGGATGACGAGGAGGAGTGTAAGCGCCATGGAGCAACTACACCATTCGCGAGGGAAGCATGGAAGAGGAGACGGAAGAAGACGGAGTTGCGGCGTCTACAACGGCCGGACGTCCGACACTCTACAGCGCCCGGACGACCGGCGTCCACCGGACGTCCGACACACCTTCCACCCAGCCAGACGAAGATGCTATAGCGGCCGGACGACCGACGACCACCGGACGTCCGACAAGTACCAGGGACCGGACGACTGATGCCGACCAGATGACCGGCACCACCTGTCCAGAGCCAAAACGTCGGAAGTCCGACGCCCTCCGGATGTCCGGACCCCCGCGAGCGACCGGACGTCCGAACCCGACCGGACGTCCGACACTGCCTGTGCGCAGCCGGGCCTTTGGCCTTGCATCCCTCTCCCACTTACCCCTTCGTGGCTTAGACTATAAATAGACCTTCCCCTCATCCTTTCTAGGGTTAGCAAATATGATAGCTCATTTGTATGTGAGCTTTGCTCCTACCTTCCTCTACTCTTGAGAGAGAGAGAGACCACTACTCCATTGGAGGCCAAGACCTCCATCTAGAAGAAGATCCCGCGGGATATATCATCAAGACCCCCTCTTGGGCGGCCCCCTTCATGACCTCCTCACGGAGATGAACTCTACCTTGTATCTTTCCCTTTGTTGTTCATGTACCTTGTGGATCTTGTGTGTTTGATTGTCTAGTGGATGTGTGATTGGACTTGTTCTTGAGTGTTTCCCCTTGTGATTTCTCCCCGTTCTGCCCCGTGTTCTTCGTGCTCTTCGAGGGATCCCACTCCAAACGTGAAAGATCGGCCTACACCGGGTTAGCCCCACATCAAAGATTGTGTGTGCGTGGTAGATGTACGCATCATCCATCATGATGGATACGTGCATGTGTCGGTTAGCACAAAATATCCAATGCTCAAATAAATGAGATGCGTGATATAGAAATATGTCATCCATCATGATAGGTTTGTTGTTATGTATAGCATAATGGAGACTCTAATTGTGTAATGCATCATGAGCAATATCTGGAGCAATGTTATTCATGGAATGCATATGGTGCAAGCAATCATGGAAATCATGCAAAAGATGGGATGAATCAAAATCTCCGAATATGTATGAGGAAACTATGGGGGTCTCCTCATGAGCATGAGTAGCAACATCACATGGAAAATATTGACAACATCCAAAACAATGCATATTTGGAACAATGTGATCTTGGCATGGTATAGTAGATGAATTTCGCAAATCATGTAAAGGAAGCATGGCAATATCATCACATGAAAAACAAAAGCCAATGACCATCATCTCGCCATCTATGCCATACGTGCAAATGGGATTTATTTTAATGGGGCATGCATAGTTACTATGTTGAGATTGAAATGAGGCTATATGGGAGATCTCACTCATAGCATATGACAAGTTCAATGGATTGTCAAACATGATGTGACCAAAAGAATTTTCACAAGATATCCTATGGAGCATAGCATCACAACTAGGTAACTCAACATGCTCATCATCATATTCATCATAAATAGGTAAGTCAAGACATGAAGAAGTTGCACCAGCATGAAGCATGGGAATAGGAGGGTCAATCTCATGGGAGCAATCGATGGTAAGAGAGTCCACTAGTGGGACAAGAGAAGCACCATCACCTATATTACCTTTGGAGCATCGCTCATGTGTTGTAGGTGAGGTGTTGAAGATCGTCTCGTTGTCATCTTCATCTTGATGGAACCATGTGGGGGTGCACCATTGTCCACCATGGCCATCGTCGTCTTCATTGGAGGTATGGACTCGTCGAGGATAGGCATGTCGTCATGTAGGAGACCTAGCACCAAAGAAGAAAACACACTCGGAGTAGAGGGTAAGTCATTATAAATCATAGTGGCCTCACATGTCGTGTCAACTACCTCACTCACTAACTGTTGTGGCTCACTCACTCCTAATATGATGCTCTCACTCGTATGGTTGGTGGAGTCACTCAAATGGCTCTCAACCTCACAAAGGATGTGTGGCATGCTCTCAAGTGTGGGGCTAGTGGTGGTCACACTCATCCTCTCATAGGAAATGCACTCAATGTCACATATGGTGGAGTCACTCATATCACTCATGGTGGGGTGGCTTTCCTCACATGGGAATTGGGTCATCTCTTTATATGTGGGTGTCGGAGAGATGTTGGTGCAAACGTTTCCATGCTCAAATCCTATCGCCGCCTTGGTTGAAGGGATAGTCCCACGCTCAACCTTCTTGTCACCGTCTTGTTGTTGGAGGCCCATATGATGTGGCACCTCGTAGCTCGTCTCCATGACCGAAGGGAATGTCCCATGCTCGGCCATCTTCCTTGAGGGGCTTCCAAAGATGGAAGTGTCGCCCTTGCTCGTAGGTAGTCGCCTTTTACTTGATGAAGTCGTTGTAGGCGTACTCATGGGATGTAGGCGAAGATGCCGTACGTCCAAAGGTGAAGATGCCTTCATAGCACTTGGCGAAGATGCCGAAGTGGTGGTGGTAGCCGTAGCACCGTCTTGGTGTTGGTCGTCTCGCAGTCTTCTCTTTTGCTCATGAAGCTTGGACTTGGCGTGAAGTAGGGCTTGTTGGGACTTGTGCATTTGCGCTTTTGGAGCATCTTCATGTTGATGGTGTCGTTGTCGCACTTGAGCTCGATGGCGTTCGTCGTCGTGCACATGATGCTTGGAGGTGACTTGTGGATCACGAATGTGATGATGGTCGCCATGGAGATGTGGACGTGGACGACTTGCACTTGCATCGTTTCCGCTCTCCGAAGACTTGTGTCATGAATGTCGCCGCCTTGAGGATGACGAAGGGGAAAAAGACTTGATCAAGGCTCTAATCTCCTCCATCCTTGCATCTTGCTCCTCTTTATGTGCGGAAAGCTTCTTGTCGATGTAGTCCCTTTTCCTTGCTTCGGAGAGATGAAAGTCGATGGAGATGTTCTTGATGCGCTCTCGCAATCTTGATTGTGCGCCTTACATTTGTCGTTGTAGATCGAAGATTGACGCTTTGGTGATGTAGTTGTTCATGCCGTCGTCGTTGTCGAAGACCGGAGATGAAATGCCTTGCCTATCCATCACAAGACTCAAGCAAATAAGAGTGGGAGAAAGAGAAGAACTTATACCAAATGTACCTTGACCGATGTTGAAAATGGATCAATGATCACTCAATGTGTAACAAGGAAATAGCACAATTGGTACCAATTCTTGTCGGTTTCTCACACCTACACAAATAAGGCTTATGGTGGAGCTCGGTGAGGATAGTGGCACAAAAATTTGATGCAAAATGTTAGCAAGAGTCAATAATGTTGAAAGAGATTCACAAATTCGCAAGAGAAACAAGTAGACCAATAGCAAAGAATGGCACACGGAAACACACACACACACACACAGATAGATAAATGGGGTCGTGCAACCAAGGAATGAGCTCAAAATGTGGAATCCACCAAAATGCTCGTGTTGCACAACTCAAAGAGAGACGCTAGCAAGATTGCTCAATAGGCGGATACGACACTTGTGCACAACCTATAAGATGCAAAATGGATAAACTTTCTATCCCAAGTATGCTATGTATGTATGGTTCCCGGTGTTTCTCAAGATGATCCAAGATGATCGGATATGAAAATCTTATATGCGATGTGGTATGATGCTATGGCACTTGCTTACAAGCTCTTTGCTCTCTTTCTTTTGCTTAAAAGCTTTATTTCTTTTTTTTGTTATGACCACTTTTGCACAATGCACAAACCAAGATAGCAATTGTGTATATGCGGGAACAAACTTGTGGCACAAGAGATGATATGATGATACCAATATGATATGGTATGTATGTAATGGAAGCTGTAGATCACAAATGTGCACAAGTAGCGTGGACCAGCAATACTCAAATGGCTAGTCTCGATAGGCAAGTCACGCAAAATGGGCTAGGGGTTAACAATGCAATTGCAAGGGGAATATACAATGGTGTCGTCGAGGTTACCGTCCTTAGCGATAATGAGTGGCGGTGTTCTTGATGTAGATACCAAGATGATGGAGACTCGTCCCTAAGTAGCCGAAACACCTTAGGAAACGGAAAAACCGCAACTCAAAATCTCAAGGACAAAAGTCAAATGGTGGTAGCGGGAATGCAGTGGTGGTTGCGGAAGCTCAATGGGATTGTGGAAATGCAATGGTGGTTTTGGAGTACGCAATGTGGAAGTGGAGGGTAAGGTGGTGAACTATACACGGCGTCGGAGTTGGAAGCACGGTCCCTAAGTAGCCGAAACACCTTAGGAGACACAACTCACAACACAAACAAATTTGGGTTAATTTGAGGTGGAAGTGTATGTTGGTCAAGCCTATGCGGAAGTGGCGGTGGTGGTTGATGAAGAAGCAACCGTACCTAAGTAGCCGAAACACCTTAGGAGACTCGAATCACAACTCAAACAACCATGAGGAACAAAATTGGTTAGGTTGCGGAAGACGGTGGTGGAGTAGCGGATGATGTGGTGGAAGCCCTAGGCAAACTTGCCAAATTTCACAAAATTTGATGGAGTCAAATGATGTTGGTGGTATTTTTGTTGGAAGGGGAATGTCAATAGATTTTCAACGAGCTAAAGAACGTCAAAATTAGAGTTCGGATGAATTAGTTATGGACAAAACAAAAATCAACCAAAGTGGGAATCTACAGGTTACGGGCGTCCGTAAAGGTCGGATGTCCGGGGCGTCGGACGTCCGTGAAAGTCGGAAATCCGTAAATTCGGTTCGGGTTAGGGGTTCCGGTCGTCCGGAAAGGTCGGACGTCCGTCGTTCCTTGGGCTTCTGACGTCCGTAAAGCGTCGGTCATCCGATGGGTCGGGGTCAACGCGAGATGCGAGTTTTGGGACGCGATTTTGGGCGGAAAATGGAGATTTTGAGGTCAAAATTGAGGAGATTTTGTGGATGGAAAGTGGGGAAATTTGGGGAAATGCTAGATCCACTCGAAACCAAGCAAATCCATGGATCAAAATCAACAAAACTTCATCAAACCAACAAATCACAAAAATTTTGGGGGCTATTTTCGGTGGGGATTTTCGAATTTAGGACGAAATCAACAAAATCAAGCTAGAAAACAAAGGGTAGGGGCTCCAAAAACGTGATCAACGTGGCTCTGATACCAAGATGATGTAGGACGGAACCCTAGGTGGACGATCTTTCACGTTTGGAGAGGATCCCTATGAGGAACACGAAGAACGAGCGGAAGAACACGAGGGAAATCATGGGGAAAACACAAGAGAATCACTCAAACCAACAAGATCAATCACACATGTGCTAGATCGATGAACACAAAGGGAGATACATGATCCAAAGTCAACAAAGGACGATACAAACGGTAGCCGTTCTTCTCCGTGAGGAGGTCTTGTTGATGGTCTTCTCCGCAAAGGAGGTCTTGAATCCAAGGTGGATCTTCTCCGAAGAGGGGCCGCGGTCTCTCTCGTGGAGTACATCCGATATGGGTGAGCGAAGCTCTATCTCACAAATGAGCTAAATCAACGCTAACCCTAACTAGGAGGAGGTGGAGGAGTATATATAGTCATGGGCCACGAAGGGGTAAGTGGGGGATACATGGACTCGGTCCAATACACTATGCGCAGACATGCGTCGGGCGTCCGGAGGGTTCCGGTCGTCCGGAGGCTCGGGAAGGTCCGGACGTCCGGTGCTCTTGGACTTTCGAGATTCGCTCGAGTGCGCTTGGCCGGACGTCCGGAGGGGCGGTCGTCCGGTGCTCGAGTTCGTCGGACGTCCGGTCCTGGTCGGACGTCCGGCCGCTGTAGCATTTGCTGGCCTGGTTTCCTTGGGCTGTTGTGACCTTCAGGGGCCGGACGTCCGGGCTGGGCCGGTCGTCCGGTGGCTGTAGCTTCGGGCAACTTCTTCTCTTGGTCCTTTTACTTGGTGTCCTCGCCTTCTTGTCCATGGTCTTCCTCCTTGTTCCTGGTCATGCATAGCACATATATTTGAGGTACTAACAATGTCTCACATGTGGGAAGTGAAGGTTCGGAGAGGAGCGAGTTCACCTTGTGTCCAATGGCGTATGTTCGAGGTCTCGTCATATGTCCACTTGGGGTTTGGAGAGTAGTCGGAGTGTACATGGGGATGAACGTGGGATGCTCCGCATCACAATGTCCTCAGATGAGGAATTAGTGATAGCAGAGGCAGGTGAAGAATTTGTAACAATTGAAGCATTTGAACATTCAGGTGAAGAATTAGCATATTCACGTTCAATGCACTTTAAGCATGGAGGAACAAATTCTTCCTGAGAAGCGTTGATTTGTTGAGCAAGTAATGAATCACGCTCCTTCTGAAGATCTTCATAACTCACCCTTAGCTTCTCAAGATCTTGCTTTCTTTGAAGAAATTCATAAGAAAGCTTCTCATGATCAGATAAGAGAGTGTTATGATGACCTTGAAGGCTGTCAAACCTAGACTGAAGTCTCTGAAGATTTTCAGTCAAGGCTTTAGTGCGATCCATTTCTTCACCCAACATATCATCACTTTTGTCTAGCATGTTTTGAACCTTTTCAAAAGCCCTTTGTTGTTTTACAGCAATCTTAGCAAGTTTAGAGTAGCTGGGCTTGAGGTTTTCATCATATTCATTCTCACTAGATTCAGAGGAGTTATATTTGAGTACCTTGGCACCCTTTGCCATGAAGCAATAGGTGGGAGCGTAGTCATCATTGTCTTCATCAGCCTTGTTGGTGACGTCATTTTCTTCAGATTTGAAGATAGACTTGCTGACGAATGCAGTAGCGAGAGCCAGACTCGCCACACCAGACTCGGACTCCTCAGATGCCTCCTCTTCCTCATGTTCCTCAGATTCAGCCTCAAAGTCCATTTCCTTGCCAATGAATGCCCGAGCCTTCTTGGAGCTGCTCTTCTTATGAGATGAAGACTTCGAGGATTTTGATGATGAAGATTTTGATGATTTCTTCTTCTTCTTAGCGTCATCAGAACTGTAATCCTTGTATTTCTTCTTTTTTAATTCCTTTTCCCACTGAGGACAATCTTGAATATAGTGACCAGGTTTCTTGCATTTGTGGCATAGCCTTCTCTTATAGTCTTTGGATGAGGAATCACTTGCTCCTTGAGGATTTTCCAAAGCGACCACGCCTTGAGAACTTATGGAACTTCTTCACGAGCAGTGCTAGCTCTCGCTCAATTCTTCAGATCACCAAGGCTGCTACCGTAATCTTCACATTCAGATTCGGATAACGCCTTGGCCTTCAGGGCACGTGATTTGCCATAGCTCGAACCATAGAGATCTCTCTTTTCAGCAAGCTGGAACTCATGAGTATTTAGCCTCTCGAGGATATTAGCGGGATCAAGTGACTTGTAATCAGCACGTTCTTGTATCATCAATGCCAGAGTATCAAATGAGGAATCAAGCGATCTCAACAATTTCTTCACCACCTCATGGTCGGTGATGTCAGTGGCACCAAGCGCTTGAAGCTCATTTGAGATGTCAGTGAGGCGATTGAAGGTTTGTTGAACATTTTCATTGTCGAGTCTTTTGAAGCGGTTGAAGAGATTGCGAAGAACATCAACTCGAGAGTCACACTGAGTTGAGACTCCTTCATTAACTTTGGACAGCCTATCCCAGATAAGCTTAGCAGTTTCCAAAGCACTCACTCTTCCATACTGTCCTTTGCTCAGATGGTCACATATGATATTCTTCGCTTGAGAATCGAGTTGCTTGAATCTCTTCACATCGGTAGCGTTCAGTGAGGGTGAGACAGAGGGAACACCATTTTCCACAACATACCAGAGATCGTTATCAATTGCCTAGAGATGCATTCGCATCTTATTCTTCCAGTAGGGGTAGTCTGTCCCATCGAAGGTAGGACAGCCAGCAGAGACCTTGATCATACCTGCGGTCGACATAACTAAAACTCCAGGCGATTAAACCAAAATCACACTGAACAAGGGAGTACCTTGCTCTGATACCAATTGAAAGTGCGTTATATCGACTAGAGTGGGGTGAATAGGCGATTTTTATGAATTCTTCACTGAGGAATTTGCCGGTGAGGAAATTCCTTAGCGAAGAACTACTTGCAGCAGAATAAGTACTCAGAAGTAAGCATAACAGAATACAGGCATGGTCATCATGATGAAATGAAGACAAGCACAGAGTACAGAAAGCGTAATCACAGGATAACACAAGATGAAGACAAACAGACTGAAGAAATTGAACTGAGGAAATTGAGAAAGTCCTCAGTCAAAGTCTTCAAACACAAATATGATGAAGCACTTAACACAGTAATGAGGAAATGAAAGAGTTGAGGAAATAGAACCAGTAAGGTTGGTGAAGACAATGATTTGGTAGACCAGTTCCAACTGCTGTCTCGGTTATACGTCTGGTTGGAGCGGTGAGTATTTAAACTCGAGGACACAGTCCGGACACCCGATCCTGAGCACGCAGCTCGGGACACCAAGTCCTCACCGTATTCTCCTTGAACTAAGGTCACACAGACCTCGTCCAATCACTCGTGGTAAGTCTTCAGGCGACTTCCAAACCTTCACAAACTTGGTCACTCGGCGATCCACAATTCCTCTTGGATGCTCTAGACCATGACGCCTAACCGTCTGGAAGAAGCACAGTCTTCAAAGGTAACAAGCGTCGGATCCACGCAGGATTAATCTCTTCAGTGATGCTCAATCAGTTTGGGTTTGTAGGTGTTTGGGTTTGGGTTTTCCTCACTTGATGATTTTCACTCAAAGTCCTCGGAGGATGGGATGCTCTCAATTGACAAGTGTCAGTTTCTCTCGGAGCAGCCAACTAGCTAGTGGTTGTAGGGGGCGGCTATTTATAGCCTAGGGAGCAGCCCGACATGATAAGACATAAATGCCCTTCAATGATATGACCGTTAGGTGGATAAGATATTTTGGGACAGGTGGCCAAGAAGACAAGAACGGTCGGAAATTTGAGGTTCAAATTCCTCGGGGCTATCATGTTCCTCCTTGTGTAGGCAATCCGACTGGCGAATTCCTAACTCCTCGGTTAGAACAAATTCTCGGCGACGGAAGAACTTCGCTCTCACATCTTTGAAGAAATTGACTGAACTGTATGAGATTTCCAATGGCTTCACTCGAAGGGATTGGTAGGTGTAGGATTTTGAGTTGAGCATCACATTGAAATTTTTCCTTGGTATTTCCTCGACCCCCTTTAACAGTACGGTGTTTCCTATGACTCAAGAAAGAGAAAATGAAACTACAAAAACAAAAGTCTTCACGCTTCATGTTCCACAAATGAATACAAAGTCTTCAAGGTCACACCAATTTCTTCACTTTCAAAGTCTTCAGAAAGTCTTCAGAATACCAAAGTCTTCAGTTGAAGAACTTCATTTTTAGGGGTCGACTTTCACTTTAAATATCAAACTCCTCATAGACTTATAGACCTGTGTACACTCATAAACGCACTAGACCCTTAACCTATAAGTCTTCAATACATCAAATCACTAAGGGGCACGAGATGCACTTACACTTTCTCTTGTTGAACATGAGGTTGAGGTGGAGCTTGACAAGCTTGTGGAGGAGCTTGAGGAACTTGACGTTGCACATGAGGTTGGTAGTTCCTCTCTTGGATTTCTTCTCAAAGGGCTTCCTCTTGATTGCGCCGTTCACGATTGCGGTTGGCGATAACTCGACTTGATTCTTGAAGGGCACGTTGCGCCTCAAGAGCTTGCGCTTCTCGTTGTTGTTGTTGAAGACATTGCGCCTCTGCGTCTTGTTCTTCTTGGTGTAGACACGCTCGTTCTTCCTCTTGGCGCCGTAGTCATTGTCGTTCTTGAGCTTGGGCAAAAGCGACTTGGTTTGATTGAGGACGAGGGACTTGCTCATCGACTTGCTCTTGTGAATGCTTGTCATGTAGCGGGTTGCGAGATGCATGACGGTCTTGACGCGCGGCTCGTCGAGGAGTGTTCGATGACGGTGTACTTGAGTCATAGAAGGTGTCGTCGGAGTGTCGACTCGAGCGGCTCCGTCTTGAGGATGAAGAAGTGGAATGATGTCGGTTCCTCATCAAGGCGCGGATCTCATCCATTCTAGCATCATTCTCTTGCTTGTGAGCGTCGAACTTGTTATCGAAGTAGTCTCTCGTACGTTGCTCGGAGAGTCGCAAGTCGGTGGCGAGGTTGTCGGTGCGGTCGCTCATTGCTTGTTGCTCTTGGTGCAACGCTCGTTGTGCACCAAAGAGGTGGCTCTTGGTGACGTATGATGACATGTCGTCGTCTTGCTCGAGGAAGAGTGGGTTGGTAGAAGTACTCGGCCTATCCATCATTCCAAGCAAAATGTGAGTGGTAGAAGGAGAAGAACTTATACCAATGTACCTTGACCGATGTTGATGGTGAATCAAGTTCACTCAAATGCGGACAATGAAATAGCACTATTGGTACCAATCCTTGCCGGTTCTCACATCTACACAAGTAAAAGCTTATGGTGGAGCTTGGTGAGGATGGTGGCAAAAAAATTGATGCAATTGTAAGTGAGCGTCAATAATGTTGGAAAAGGTTCACAAATTGGCAAATGCAACAAGTAGACCAAGCAAATAATGGTACACGGAAACACACACGCAAATAGATAAGTGGGATTGTGCAAGCCAAAAGTGAGCCAAACTGTGGAATCCACGAAAATGCTCTTGTTGCACAATACTAGAGAGACGCTAGCATGATTGCACAATAGGCGGATACGTAACTTGTGCACAACCTACTAGGCAAAAATGCAACTATCTCTATCCCACGTATGCTATATGTATGGTATTTCGGTGCTATGATCCAAGATGATCCAATATGACAATCTTAATGTGGTAAGATGCTATGGTTCTTGCTCATAAGCTCTTTGCTTATCATTCCTCTTTGCTTAAAAGCTTGGGTGGCTCTTTCACTTTTGAGCTCTTTTCTAATGCGGAGCATCCCTCACTCATCCCCATGGACGCACCTACATCTTCCTCAACACCACGTGAACCCATGACTCGAGCTCGAGCTAAAGCTATTGAAGATAAGGAACTCGCTCCTCTCCGAACTCCCTCTTCCTAATCATGAGACATGGCTACTACCTCATTCGGAAACTCTATGTGTAATCAGGTACTTGGGAACGAGCCACGGTACAGCTACATACAAGAGCCAAGACGGCGAGGACCCCAAGCGTGATGAAGAAGAAGAAGAGCTGCTGCAGAAGCTATAGGCGTCGGACGACCGACCGCGCCCGGACATCCGACGAGTCCCAGAATACGGACGACCGAGCTTTCCGGACGTCCGGTACCTGGCATCCAGAGCCAAAGCTACGGACGACCGGCCACCTCCGGACATCCGAAGCACCCCGATCAGAGCCAAATCTACGGAAGACCGAAGTCTCCGGACGACCGAACGACCAGCACCGAAGCGGATTACGGACGTCAAGCAGCCTCCGGACGTCCGGACCGTCCCGAAGCCCCGGACGTCCGACGCCTTCCGGACGTCCGACAGCTGTGTGACCGTGACCGCGGGCTGGAGCCCTTGTACCCCTTCACTTCGCCCCCATTTTCACTAAGACTATAAATAGACCTCCTCCTCCTCCTAGTTAGGGTTAGCAAAGGATTAGCTCATATTTATGTGAGAGCTTTGCTCATCCACTTGGTTACCTTCTCCTCGGAGATCGCGCCTCCTCGGAGAAGATCCTTCCAAGAGGATTCAAGACCCCCTTCTAGGGTGGACCCCCATCAAGACCTCCTCACGAAGAAGAACGGCTACTCGTGTATCTTTCCTTTGTTGATTTTGAATCTTGTGCTACCTTATGTGTTCGGTGATCTAGCCCTTGTGTGATCGATACTTGTCGGTCTAGTGTTCCTCTTGTGTGTTTTTCCTTGTGTTCTTCCGCTTGTTCGTCGTGTTCTCCTCGTAGGATCCTCTCCAAACGTGAAAGATCTCCGACTAGGGCTCCGTCCTACATCATCTTGGTATCATGAGCCACGTTGATCACGTTTTTGGAGCCCCTACCCCGTGTTTTCTAGCTTGATTTTGTTGTTTTTGTCCTAAATCCGAAAATTCCCCACCAAAAATAGCCCCAAATATTTTTTGTGATTTGTTGGTGAGTTGAGATTTTGTTGGATTTGGTCCATAGATTTGAGTTGCTATGTGTGGATCTAGCTTTTCCCATCCTCCCCACCCTTTTCCATCCATCAATTCGCTCAATTTTGACCTCACCATCTTCTTCCACCTCAAAATCGCCCCGGCCCAACCTGCGTTGACCCCGACCACCGGACGTCCGACCTTTCCGGACGACCAGAACCCCTATCCCGATTCAAATTTATGGACGACCGGACCCTGCCGGACATCCGACGGCCGGACGACCGGAAAAACCGGACATCCGTGAAACCCTGACGGAACTGAAATTCTTCAGTTTTACCACCACCACCACCGCACCTTCCACCACATCTTCCAAAACCACATACACGACCATCCTCCCCAATCCATCCTATGACGATTATGCCACATTTTTGTCCTTGAGATTTTGAGTTGTGGTTCCCGTGTCCTATTGTGTTTCGGCTATCTAGGTACGGTTCGACTTCATCATCACCTCGGCTCATCTTCGCAAGGGTCACATCATCGCCAAGGACGGTAACATCGTTGACATCTTTGTCATACCTTGCAATTGCATTGATACCCACATGGCCTTACTTTTGCGTAGCTTACCCATTGAGACTAGCCATTGAGTATAGCCGGCAACGTGACTTGTGCACATTAGTGATCATACTCCATAGCATTCATACCATACCACCGAGGTGCATATCTTGGGATCCATTTGTGTGTCACAAAGTTATCATAGCATACACAATTGCTATCTTGGTTCGTGAAGTTTTGCATGAGAAAAGAGCTCAAAAGTGAAAGAGCCACCCAAGCTTTTAAGCAAAGAGGAAAGATAAGCAAAGAGCTTATGAGCAAGAACCATAGCATCATACCACATTAAGATTGTCATATTGGATCATCTTGGATCATAGCATCAAATACCATACATATAGCATCGTGGGATAGAGATAGTTGCATTTTGCCTAATAGGTTGTGCACAAGTATCAGATCCGCCTATTGTGCAATCGTGCTAGCGTCTCTCTAGTATTGTGCAACAAGAGCATTTTCGTGGATTCCACATTTTGGCTCAATTTTGGTTTGCACAGTCCCACTTATCTATTTGCGTGTGTGTTTCCGTGTACCATTATTTGCTTGGTCTACTTGTTGCATTTGCAAATTTGTGAACCTTTTCCAACATTATTGACGCTCACTTACAATTGCATCAAATTTTGTGCCACCATCCTTACCAAGCTCCACCATAAGCTTTTATTTGTGTAGGTGTGAGAACCGACAAGGATTGGCACCAATAGTGCTATTTCATTGTCCGCATTTGAGTGAACTTGATTCATCATCAACTTCGTTCAAAGGTACATTGGTATAAGTTCTTCTCCTTCTACCACTCACATATTTTTGCTTGGAATGATGGATAGGCCAAGTACCTCTACCAACCCACTCTTCCTCGAGCAAGACGATGACATGTCATCATACGTCACCAAGAGCCACCTCTTTGGTGCAAAACGAGCGTTGCACCAAGAGCAACAAGCAATGAGTGACCGCATCGACAACCTCGCCACCGACTTGCGACTCTCCGAGCAACGTACAAGAGACTACTTCGACAACAAGTTCGATGCTCACAAGAAATAGAATGATGCAAGAATGGACGAGATCCGCGCCTTGATGAGGAACCGGCATCATTCCACTTCTTCATCCTCAAGACGGAGCCGCTCGAGTCGACACTCCGACAACACCTTCTATGACTCAAGTACACCGTCATCGAACACTCTTCGATGAGCCGGGCATCAAGACCCTCATGCATCTCGCAACCTGCTACATGAGAAGCATTCACAAGAGCAAGTCGATGAGCAAGTCCCTCGCCCTCAATCAAACCAAGCCGCTTTTGCCCAAGCTCAAGAACGACAACGACTACGGCACCGAGAGGAAGAACGAGCGCATTTACACCAAGAAGAACAAGACGCTGAGGCGCAACGTCTTCAACAACAACAACGTGAAGCGCAAGCTCTTGAGGCGCAACGTGCCCTTCAAGAATCAAGTCGAGCCATCGCCAACCGCAATCGTGAACGGCGAAATCAAGAGGAAGCCCTTCGAGAAGAAATCCAAGAGAGGAACTACCAACCCATGTACAACATCAAGTTCCTCAAGCTCCTCCACAAGCTCGTCAAGCTCCACCTCAACCTCAAGTTCAACAAGAGCAAGTTGATCATGGTCTTCCTCCATGCCAAGAGCAACATGAAGACAATTGCAATCCACATCAAGGGCGTCATCATCACCATCGCCAACAACACAATGAAGAGCAACGCTATGGAAAGCTCAAATTCACCATGCCCAAGTTCAATGGAAGCAATGACCCCGAAGAGTACCTCTCATGGGCATTGAAGGTCGACAAAATCTTTCGTTTGCACAACTATGAGGAAGAGAAGAAGATCGCTATGGCATAACTTGAGTTCCAAGACTATGTGCTCATATGGTGGGAACAAATCCTTGAGAGGCGACAAGCAAGAGGTGAACCTCCAATCACCACTTGGGCTCAAATGAAAGATGTCATGAGAGCACGTTTTGTGCCAACCTACTACAACCGCGAACTCTTCAAGAAACTCCAACTCCTCAAGCAAGGAACAAAGAGTGTTGAAGAATACTACAAGGAAATGGAGATAGCCATGATTCGAGCCAATGTGAAGGAAGATGATGAGCAAACTATGGCACGTTTCTTGAATGGACTCAATCATCCCATCAAGAAGATCGCCGACTTCCAACCATACTCCACACTCATTGAGCTCGTGCATCAAGCTACAAAGGCGGAACGTCAAGTGCAAGATGACTTCAAGTACGCCAAGTACTCGTCCAAGACCTACAGCTTCTCCAACAACCAAGCTTCAACACCTCCTCCAACATCTACATCAACCAAACCTTCTACAAACAACGACGACAAGTCGAGTTACAAGAAAAATTCGACAAGTTCAAGTCGTCCTCCTCCTACTACAAGCAACTTCAAGCCACGTGCTTCGTCATCTACTCCGACCGATGAGACCATCAAGACAAGCTCCTTCAAGTGTTTCACTTGCGGCGGCCGAGGCCACAAGTCCTACGAATGCACCAACAAGCGCACCATGATCCTCAAGGACGACGGCACCTATGACTCAATGAGTGATGAGGAGATGGAAGCTCTTGAGCAAGTGGCCATGCACTGGCGAGTGAACGAAGATGAAGATGACCAAGTCTTTTGTGATGAGAATTCGAGCCCCGCTCTCGTTGTCTCCAAGGTCTTGACTCTTCAACATCAACAAGAAGACGACCAAAGATGCCACATCTTCCACACAAAGGTCGGCATCAACGGAAGTTCCGTCAAGGTCATCATCGATGGAGGTAGTTGTCACAACTTGGCAAGTGAAGAACTATGCTCCAAGCTTCAATTGGTCAATAGGAAGCACCCGAATCCCTACAAGGTTCGATGGCTAAGTGACTCCGGCACTATACGAGTTGAACATACGGTCCAAGTCTCCTTCAAAATTGGTGCATATGAGGACACTTTGGAATGTGATGTGGTCCCAATGGCGGTTTGCCACCTCCTTCTTGGTCGACCATGGCAATTCGACCGTGGTGTCTTCCACAACGGGAGCACCAATCACTATAGCTTCAAGATGAAAGGGAAGGAATATGTGCTACGACCTATATCTCCTAGTCAAGTGATAACCGACAAGCAAGCCACCCATCATAGAGACAAGAGTCAGAAAGTGATCCACAAAAAAGTGAGTGAGAGCCACAAGCCAAACTTGAGCGCCTCTTCGCCTAGAGAGAAAAACCTCATCCTATTTGCCAGCAAAAGTGAGATGAGAGAAGTGTGTGAGAACCCATCTAGTGTGATGCACTTTGTCCTTGTGTGCAAGGATGGAGAGCCAACAACTAACACCTCTCATGAGCTACCTTTAGTGTTTAAATCTCTTTTGCAGGAATTCCAAGATGTTTTCCCCGATGAGCTACCTCCGGGTCTACCTCCTCTTCGAGGCATTGAGCATCGAATCGACCTCATCCCTGGAGCACCTCTCCCAAACAAAGCTCCATACCGAGTCAATCCCGAAGAAACCAAGGAGATTCAGCGGCAAGAACAACAACTCATCGACAACGGTCATGTACGTGAAAGCCTAAGCCCGTGTGCCGTTCCCGTTATACTTGTGCCTAAGCCCGATGGAAGTTTCCGCTTGTGTTCCGATTGTAGACCTATAAATGCTATTACCGTTCGCTATAGGCATCCCATTCCTCGCTTAGATCATATGCTTGATGAACTTATTGGAGCCAACTTTTTCTCAAAAATTGATCTTAAAAGTGGCTATTATCAAATCCACATACAAGAGGGTGATGAATGGAAAACTGCTTTCAAAACCAAATTTGGTTTATATGAGTGGTTAGTCATGCCTATGGGTTTATCGGAAGCTCCCGATACTTTTGTGTGTCTCATGTATTATGTCCTTCGGCCTTATATTGGAGTCTTTGTTGTGGTTTACTTCGACGATATTCTTGTGTTTAGCAAAACCATGAAAGAGCATCTTGATCATGTTAGGACTGTTTTGCAAACCCTTCGAAAGGAAAGTCTTTATGCAAACATGAAAAAAATGCACATTTGGTGTTGACAAAGTGGTTTTCTTGGGTTTTGTAGTATCCTCAAAGGGTGTCCATGTTGATGAATCTAAAATTGAAGCAATTAAAACTTGGCCCCAACCCACCAATTTACAACAAGTGCGTAGCTTTCTTGGTCTTGCGAGTTTTTAACGTCGCTTTGTGAAAGATTTTAGCACAATTGCCGCTCCTTTGCATGCTTTGAGTAAGAAGAATACTCTTTTTGTTTGGGGAACTTAGCAATCCACCGCTTTTGATGAGCTCAAGTCTTTGCTTACTCATCTCTGATTCTTGCTTTGCCTAATTTTGACAAAACTTTTGAGGTTCATTGTGATGCAAGTGGTACCGGAATTGGCGGAGTTTTGATGCAAGAAAAACGAGCCATTGCATATTTTAGTGAAAAATTATCCGGTGCTCAACTTAACTATCCCATCTATTTAGTGTGTGTGCTACATGTTTGGGAACATTACCTTAGACCACATGAGTTTGTCATCCATACCGATCATGAAACGCTGAAGTACTTAAAAGGTCAAACTAAGTTGAACAAGCGTCATGCCAAATGGAGTGAATTTATTGAATCTTTTCCCTATGTGATCAAGTACATTAAGGGTAAAGAAAATGTAGTTGCCGATGCCCTTTCACGCATATGCACGCTTGTCACTAAACTTGAGTTGAATGTTATTGGCTTTGAGCACATAAAAGAATTGTATGCTAATGACCCATCTTTTGCTATTCCTTATGCTAAGTGTTTGACGCATACTTCTTGGGAACAATATTACATCAAGGATGGTTATCTTATGAGAGCTAACAAACTATGAATTCCCGAGTCTTCTCTTCGTTTGCTCCTTTTGCAAGAGGCTCATGGAGGCGGACTCATGGGACACTTTGACGCGACAAGACATTCGCCACGCCTCCAAGAACTACTTTTGGCCCAAGATGTTCATGACGCCTCACGCTTCACCAACCGATGCTCTACATGTCGCAAAGCTAAGTCTAAAGCTCAATATCATGGTCTTTACATGCCTCTTCCTATTCCTTATCAACCTTGGGAAGACATTAGCATGGATTTTGTACTTGGTTTGTTTAGAACTCAAAATGGAAAGGATTCCATGTTTGTTGTTGTGGATAGATTTTCTAAGATGGCACATTTCATTCCTTGCAACAAGATAGACGATGCTTCACACATTGCAAATCTCTTTGTAGGAAATCTTGCGACTCCATGGAGTACCAAAGACAATCGTCTCCGATGGTGACGCCAAGTTCTTGAGTTACTTTTGAAGACCCTATGCGCCAAGCTCGGAATCAAGCTCTTGTTCTCATCCGCATACCATCCTCAAACCGACGGCCAAACGGAGGTGATGAACCGCACACTATCCACTCTACTTCGTGTCTTGATCAAGAAGAACATCAAGGAGTGGGAAGCATGTCTACCCATCGCCGAGTACGCCTACAACCGTGCAAGACATTCGACTACCGGCAAGTCCCCCTTCGAGGTCCTCTACGGCTTCAACCCATTGTCCCCATTGGACATTCTACCTCTTCCTCTACAAGAGCGCACCAAGATGGATGCGAGTGCATGGGCAAGCTATATCAAGAAGATGCATGAGGATACAAGACAAACCATCGAGCGCCAAGTACAACGACTAGCGACCAAGCTCAGCGTCAACAAGCAACCCATGGTCTTCAACATTGGTGATCTAGTGTGGCTACACCTTCGCAAGGACTGCTTCCCCAAAGAACGCAAGTCCAAGCTTCTTCCTTGAGCCGATGGACCTTTCAAGGTGCTAGCACGCTACAACGACAACGCCTACAAGATCGACCTACCTCGAGACAAGTACAATGTGAGCGACATCTTCAACGTCAAGGACCTCGCACCATACCATGGAGATGAAGCTTTTGATCCGAGGTCGGATCTCTCTAAAGAAGGGGAGATGATGCGGAGCATCCCTCAATCATCCCCATGGACGCACCTACATCTTCCTCAACACCACGTGGACCCATGACTCGAGCTCGAGCTAAAGCTATTGAAGATAAGGTGAACTCGCTCCTCTCTGAACTCCCTCTTCCTAATCATGAGACATGGCTACTACCTCATTCAGAAACTCTATATGTAATCAGGTACTTGGGAACGAGCCATGGTACAGCTACATACAAGAGCCAAGACGGCGAGGACCCCAAGCGTGATGAAGAAGAAGAAGAGCTGCTGCGGAAGCTACAGTCGTCGGACGACCGACCGCGCCCGGACGTCCGACGAGTTCCAGAATGCGGACGACCGAGCTTTCCGGACGTCCGGTACCTGGCATCTAGAGCCAAAGCTATGGACGACCGGCCACCTCCGGACGTCCGACGCACCCCGATTAGAGCCAAATCTACGGAAGACCGAAGTCTCCGGACGACCGAACGACCAGCACCCGAGCCGGATTTACGGACGTCCGACAGCCTCCGGACGTCCGGACGGTCCCGAAGCCCCGGACGTCCGACGCCTTCCGGACGTCCGACGCCTTCCGGACGTCCGACACTGTGTGATCATGACCATGGCTGGAGCCCTTGTACCCCTTCACTTCGCCCCATTTGCACTAAGACTATAAATAGACCTCCTCCTCCTAGTTAGGGTTAGCAAAGGATTAGCTCATATTTGTGTGAGAGCTTTGCTCATCCACTTGCTACCTTCTCCTTGAGATCGTGCCTCCTCGGAGAAGATCCTTCCAAGAGGATTCAAGACCCCTTCTAGGGTGGACCCCATCAAGACCTCCTCACGGAGAAGAACGGCTACTCGTGTATCTTTCCTTTTTTGATTTTGAATCTTGTGCTACCTTATGTGTTCGGTGATCTAGCCTTGTGTGATCGATACTTGTCGGTCTAGTGTTCCTCTTGTGTGTTTTTCCTTGTGTTCTTCCGTTTGTTCGTCGTGTTCTCCTCGTAGGATCCTCTCCAAACATGAAAGATCTCCGACTAGGGCTCCACCCTACATCATTTTCTCATGCAAAACTTCACGAACCAAGATATGTGACACGGTGGTATGGTATGTATGCTATGGAGTTTGATCACTAATGTGCACAAGTCACGTTGCCGGCAATACTCAATGGCTAGTCTCGATGGGTAAGCTACGCAAAATTAAGGCCATGTGGGTATCAATGCAATTGCAAGGTATGACAAAGATGTCGACGATGTTACCATCCTTGGCGATGATGAGACCCTTGCGAAGATGAGCGCGATGATGATGATGTCGAACCGTACCTAGATAGCCGAAACACAATAGGACACGGGAACCACAAATCAAAATCTCAAGCACCAAAATGTGTCAAAATTGCCATAGGAGGTATTGGGGAGGATGGTGTGTATGTGGGTTTGGAAGATGTGGTGGAAGGTGGGGTTGTGGTGGTGGCTGAACTGAAAAATTCAGTTTCGTGAGAGTTTCACAGACGTCCGGTTTTTTACGGTCGTCCAGCAGGGTCCGGTCGTCTGTAATTTTGAATCGGGTCAGGGGTTCCGGTCGTTCGGGAAAGAGCGGACGTCCGGTGGTCGGCGTCAACGCAGGATGAACCGAGCGATTTCAGGGTGGAAGAAGATGGTGAGGTCGAAATTGAGCAGATTGGTGGATGAAAAAGGGTGGGGAGGGTGGGGAAAGCTAGATCCACACGTAGCAACTCAAAACCATGGACCAAATCCAACAAAATCTCAACTCACCAACAAATCACAAAAAAAAATTTGGGGCTATTTTTGGTGGGGAATTTTCGGATTTAGGAAGAAAACAACAAAATCAAGCTAGAAAACACGGGGTAGGGGCTCCAAAAACGTGATCAACGTGGCTCATGATACCAAGATGATGTATGGTGGAACCCTAAGAGGGGATCTTTAACGTTTGGAGGGGATCCTACGGGGAAATATGACGAACGAGCGGAAGAACACAAGGGAAAACACACGAGCGAATCACTAAACCGACAAGTAACCGATCACACAAGGGTAGATCACCGAACACATAAGGTAGCACAAGATTCAAAATCAACAAAGGAAATATACACAAGTAGCCATTCTTCTCCGGAAGGAGGTCTTGATTGTCTTCCCTTGAAGGGGTCTTGAATCCGCTTGGGGGATCTTCTCCGAAGAGGTCCTGAGCTCCGAGGAGAAGTAACCAAGTGGATGAGCAAGGCTCTCACACAAAATATGAGCTAAACCAATGCTAACCTAGCTAGGAGGTGGGAGAGACCTATATAGTCGTAGTGCAAATGGAAGTCAAATGGAACTCATGTGCCGGACGTCCGGAAGACGTCGGACGTCCGGAGGCTCGGGACTGTCCGGACATCCGGCCGGGCTCAGACGTCCGTAGATTCGGTTCTGTCGTGGACGTGTCGGACGTCCGGAGAAGGCCAGTCGTCCGTAGATTCGGCTCGATCGCTTGTCGCCCGGCCATCCGGTCCGTCTCGGACGTCCGTAGATTTCCATTCGGGTGCGCAGTTGCCAGACGATCGGAGGGCGTCGGTCGTCCGGTACCTAGAGTCATCGGACGTCCGGGCCTGGTCGGTCGTCCGTGGCCTGTAGCTCTATCATGTCTTCCTTTCCTCGTTGTAGCATCTCCCAGGGCTCGGACGTCCGGGACCGGCCGGTCGTCCGGTGCCTGTAGCTTCACAAATGGCCCTTCTTCTTGATGTCCATGCTTGGCGTCCTTTCCACCTTGGCCATTGGGTGTAGCTGTCCCATGGCTCTCCTCTAGGTACCTGATCACACACAGAGTGTCCATATGAGGAAGTAGCCAAGTCTCGTGAGTAGAGAGAGGAAGTTCGGAGAGGAGCGAGTTCACCTTATCTTTGATAGCCTTAGCTCGAGCTCGAGTCATGGGTCCAAGTGGTGTTGAGGAAGATGTAGGTCGTCCATGGGGATGAGCGAGGGATGCTCTGCATCACTCATGAAAGTACTAGGTGCATTAGTTAACCCAAAAGGCATGACTAACCACTTGATGTAGGGCGGAACCCTATGTGGACGATCTTTCACGTTTGGAGAGGATCCCTACGAGGAACACGAAGAACGAGCGGAAGAACGCGGGGGATATCATGGGGGAAAACACAAGAGAATCACTCAAACCAACAAGATTCGATTACACATGCGCTAGATCGATGAACACAAAGAGAGATTCACGATCCACGATCAACAAAGGACGATACAAGAGGTAACCGGGTTCTTCTCCGTGAGGAGGTCTTGATTGTCTTCCCTTGAAGGGGTCTTGAATCCGCTTGGGGGATCTTCTCCGAAGAGGTCCTGAGCTCCGAGGAGAAGTAACCAAGTGGATGAGCAAGGCTCTCACACAAAATATGAGCTAAACCATCGCTAACCCTAGCTAGGAGGAGGTGGAGGAGTATATATAGTCTATGTCCATGAAGGGGTAAGTGAGAGAGAGGATACATGGGCCTCGGGCTCGAACACCGTGCGCAGACAGGTACCGGACGTCAGCTGGGGGCCGGTCGTCCGGTGGCTCATGGGCGTCCGGACGTCCGGTAGTCTCCGGACATCCGCTAATTCGGCTCGGGTGTCGTGGCACCCGTCGTCCGGTCCTGGACGGACGTCCGCTCGCTGGCAGGGACTTGGGTTAGCTGGTGAAGACTCCAGGCGTCGGACGTCCAGTGATGATCGGTCGTCCGGTGACTTCCAGGCGTCGGACGTCCGGTCCAGACCGGTCGTCCGGTGGCTGTAGCTTCGGGCAACTTCTTCTCTTGGTCCTTGTACTTGGCGTCCTCGCTAGCTCGTCCGTTGGATGTGGTGGCTCCGTGGCTTTCCTCTAAGTACCTGATCATGCATAGAACACACATTGGAGGTAGTAGCCATGTCTCACATGTAGAAAGTGAAGGTTCAGAGAGGAGCGAGTTCACCTTGTGTCCAATGGAGTTTGTTCGAGGTCTCGTCATATGTCCACTTGGGGTTTGGAGAGTAGTCGGAGTGTACATGGGGATGAACATGGGATGCTCCCCATCATCTCCCCTCCCTTGGGAAAGATCCGACCTCGGATCGTGATCCTCATCACCATGGAAATGGTTGTCGTAGACGGATTTGTAGTTGGACGAAGTTGAAGACATGGCGCAATCCAAGTAGTCCAAGGTGTCGCCGGAGTGATAGACATGCAAAAAGATCAAACACAAGCAACACTCAGAATACAATGGTTAGCGCACACAAAGTGTCCATTATGTAAGAATGAGTCCGTGCGGCAATTTTGGTCGTGACAAAACGCATGAAGCTTATCAAGATGATCTAGAATGAGATGCAAAGCATTCATGGGAGGAAATGCAATCATTGTGCACACAAATGTGTTGTGAATATGATGAATGCAACCACGGTGCAAAATGATGTCATAGTGAGACGGTTTATCAATAGCATGAATATGGCAATGGAAGCTCAATATGATTATGTTATCATGCAATTGATGGTAGGCAATATGATCACGATGTATGAATATGCCATCAAGAAAGATCACAACAAATTTGCTAAGAAAATGCACAAGCTCATATATCATGGATGACATGGGAATATGTGCAACAAGACAATCATAATGTGTGTCAATCCATGCATAGGGCGCAAATTTGTCATGGGTGGTGTTCTACCATAGCTCGCTGTCGTGGTAGAAGTGGTGGTCCGATGGTGAATCCACTAAGTCCGAGCACTCTTCAACTTTAAGGTCCATAGGGTCCATCTCCAATGTTGGTCCTCCATCCAATAGATGTATCATGTAGACAAGAAGAAGGAGACAACAATGAAAGAATGACCCATCCAATATGCATAATTGAGGGTGGCTCAGAGGGAAGGAGGTCACCTTTAGTAGGTTCTCAAGGATGATGGAGTTGCGCATCTTGTATGCCTTCACATAACCAAGTTATCTCGTGATGTTACCGCCTTGTGAATCCTTCAAAATGAAAGAGCATGACAAACACTCGGAAAAACAAATGACGTTAGTGCAAATACAAGACCTATCATTCGAGGGGCGAGATACCCAACAAGTGTTTTCATCCTTCTTATCATAATAAAGAACAAGGTGTGGTATGGTATGAAAGCATATGATGCAACTACAACCAAAGACAATAGGCTCAAGTAAGCAAGCATGCATCACAAGTAATATGTCCAAGTCTCCACGATCAATAAGCATAGCAAGTTGGCACTCAACCAAGTGGATATGAAAGAGGCAACTAATGGACACAAGAGACAACGATCAAGATATATCATGTGAGAGGCATGAACATATATGTCATCAACCCAAGAAAGCGAGTAAGGTTGGAAGATGGGTGATGCAACCAAGCAAGCAATCATAGCAATCAAGTCAAGCAAGCTAGTAGTGCGAAGATGCGACATACTAGGAGGAATCATGGCAAGCATGTCATTGGTGCAAATAGTGTGCATGAATAATTCACATGTCATAGCACAAGCATGAAAGCAAGATATGAGGACAATAGCATGAATGTATTGGCGAGAGGCCACATGTAAATAGCAATGGGGTATCATGACTCTCCCAACACAACAAGCATCAATAGCATGGGGCACAAAGAAATCATGGCAATAGCTACTAGTATCTCCACCAAGCATGCAAACACACATAGAAGTAGCATAATGGTGAATCATGGTTAGATGCAAGCAAGGGTCACAATGGCATGGCAAAGGCATAGGAGCAAGCACAGCATGCAAAGTGAACACGGTAAAATGAGCATGAATCGAGTGATAAATAGCCCATAGCCGTGTGAGAGCCAAGTAGAAGAGATGCGCGTAGCCCTTGCGCGAAGGGAACGGTGGTAAGGATAGTCCACGGGATCCCAAAGCATCGTTGTTCTCAAGAGCTCGTTTCGTCAACTCATGGGATTGAGGTGTTGACGAGTATACGTGCGTACCTACACAAAACAAAGGCAAAGGAAAAAATTGTGTGTGCATGGTATATGTATACATCATCCATCATGATGCGCACATGCATGTGTCGGTTAGCACAAAATATCCAATGCTCAAATAAATGAGATGCGTGATATAGAAACATGTCATCCATCATGATAGGTTTGTTGTTATGCATGGCATAATGGAGGCTCAAATTGTGTAATGCATCATGAGAAATATCTAGAGCATTGTTATTCATGGAGGATTAATGGGACACTTTGGCGTGAAGAAGACGGAGGATATACTTGCTACACATTTCTTTTGGCCAAAGATGAGATAGGATGTTGAGCGTTTTGTTGCACGCTGCACTACATGTCAAAAAGCTAAGTCACGAATCAATCCTCATGGTTTATATATGCCTTTACCTGTACCTAGTGTTCCTTGGGAGGATATATCTATGGACTTTGTTTTAGGTTTACCTCGAACAAAGAAGGGGAGGGATAGCATATTTGTTGTCGTGGATAGGTTCTCGAAAATGGCACACTTTATACCATGTCATAAGAGCGATGATGTTGTTAATGTTGCTATTTGTTCTTTCGTGAAATTATTCGCTTGCATGGTGTGCCAAATACTATTGTTTCAGATCGTGATACTAAATTTCTTAGCCACTTTTGGAGATGTTTATGGGCTAAGTTGGGGACTAAACTGCTTTTTAGTACTACATGTCATCCCCAAACTGATGGACAAACTGGAGTAGTCAATAGAACATTGTCTACCATGCTTAGGGCTGTTTTGAAGAATAACAAGAAAATGTGGGAAGAATGCTTGCCTCATATTGAATTTGCTTATAATCGATCATTGCATTCTACTACTAAGATGTGCCCTTTTGAAATTGTGTATGGTTTCCTTCCTCGTGCACCTATTGATTTGTTGCCTCTTCCATCTTCGAAGAAGGTTAATTTTGATGCTAAATAACGTGCTTGATCTTAAAAATGCATGAGTTAACTAAGGAAAACATTGAGCGTATGAATGCCAAATATAAACTTGCTGGAGATAAGGGTAGAAAACTTATTGTGTTTGCACCTGGAGATCTTGTTTGGTTACATTTGCATAAGGATAGATTTCCTGATTTGCGCAAATCAAAGCTAATGCCACGTGCTGATGGTCCCTTTAAGGTGTTAGAGAAAATAAATTATAATGCATATAAACTTGAGCTGCCTGTAGATTTTAAGGTTAGTCCCACTTTTAACATTGCAGATTTGAAGCCTTATTTGGGTGAGGAAGATGAGCTTCCGTCAAGGACGACTTCATTTCAAGAAGGGGAGGATGATGAAGACATCAATATCATTGTTACACCCACAGCCCCTACTACTATACATACTGGACCAATTACTATAGCTCGCGCACGCCAATTAAATAACTAGGTACTTTCGTTTCTTGGTAATGATTCTAATGTTCATGAGAATATGATGCTGCCTAAATTGGATACATTTGTTTTGCTTACAAATGAAGGGCCTAGCTTGGAGAAGGATGAACATCGGAGCAAGAACAAGCATGGAGTTGATGGCATGCGCAAGGGAAACAAGAACGGAGTTCTGGTGATGATTTCAGGACTTTGAAGCCACCATAATGAGTGCATGAGCCTTGGACGAAATATACAAGATGCCACTTCATAAATTTCATCCAGAGGCTATTCTAGGTGTTGCGTCACCTTATTATTGGGCTAGGCCCACGTAATTTCAAAATACTTGAATATAGGCTATTTTTAGAGTCCGTATGTATGGGGAAACAAGAGTTAGGGTTGGTTTCGGACCCCTCCTCCAAGGGCCACAAAATCCCCCCCCCCCTCTTCCTCCATATATACAGCCCTTAGGGCATCGTTTAGACTTTGGGTTTTATTTAGATTAAAAGTTCGCCATAGCTGCAACTTTATGCATTTCGCTTGTGTTCAACGACTGCACCAAGACGTCACGTAACCCCACCTTGATCAATAAAGCTTTCCTCTTATATTCGCAATATCCAGATTGCAATCTTAGTTTCTTGCTTGTTGTTCGCTTGCTCACAGGAAACAGACCTTCGTGGTCGTTGATCGTGCTCGGCGTGGTCAATAACCTCTCGAAGTTCGTTTAGCGATTGCTAAGGCGCGACGTCCTCGCATGTTCGTAGTCGGATCGTCAAAGTCGACTTCCTCCAAAACGATAGCCACCATCTCATCGAAAGACGGGGCACCTTTGCCTCTATCAAGTAGCAATATTCACACGCTGAGATTTGCATTCTCTCGCATAATGACCTCTTCCCTTACAACGATGACAAATAATATCACTTGTGTGCCCTGTTGATGCCATGGAAGAACAAGAGCTCTGTACAGGCCCGGCAGGTGTGCTCTTGGAAGATAGTGGTGGTTGTGCCTGCTTTCTTGTATCACGGTTGGAGGTGGCACCTGATGGAGGTGCTGGTGCAGTGGAAGTAGAGGGTGCACGTGGTGTCCATGATGAAAGTCGACCTGCAGAAAAGTTAGATTGCGCCAATGCCTCTCGATCCTGCACTTCCCGTTCAGCTTTACAAGCAAGATGGAATAAACGAGTGATATTATTATACTCCTTATACTCGAGAATGGTCTGAATGTCTCTATTTAATCCACCCATAAAACATGCAAGAGTAGCTTCATTCTCCTCAACAATACCACATCTAATCATGCCAGTTTGTAATTCCTGATAATATTCTTCTACGGAATTTTTTCTTTGTCTTAAACGCTGCAATTTTTTAAGCAATTCACGTTGATAATATGGTGGAACCCAACGAGTACGCATAGCAGTTTTCAAAGCAGCCCAAGTAGCTGGAATAGGATATAACCTACAATGTTCAGACCACCAAACACATGCAAAACTAGTAAAAGCACAAACAACAGCAGGAACACGTCTCTCCTCAGGATATTGTAAACATGTAAAACGTTGTTCAGTTTCTAACTCCCAAGTAAGATATATATCAGGAACATATCTACCCTCAAATGGTGGAATATTCAATTTTAGTTTAGGAAGATGGTCATGAGCTTGTACCTCAGGTGGTGCAGCCCTACCGTTGTGATGATATGCATGAGGACGACCTGGTGGTGGTGGTGCTGGTGGTTGCACATAGTTTTGATTTTGATCAACCTCATCCTCGTAATGGTTCTCCACCTCTGCAGTAGTAGCAGGAGCTACAGAAGCATCAACAGTATGTACAGTGGCACCAGAAGTTTGACCAGGCTCAAGGGGAACGCGTTGTGCTCGTCCCACTTGATTTGGAAGACAATGTTGTTGTTGTTGTTGTTGTTGTTGTTGTTGTAGAGGTGCGATAGGTGCAACGGGCGGTGGTTGTGGAAGACGCGCGAGCAATTCATTAAACTTGCTATCGAGCTTTGTTTCGAACGCCTTCTCAATGCCATCTATCTTCTCCATGGCCTCTTCAAATCTGCTTAGTACATCTTCCACCTGTCCACTCATCATTTGCTGAAACTTATCATGTAACTCTTTGTTCGTCATGTTCTCCCACTCAGTCTCATCGGCTTGTGATCTTGTCATGGTTAGCAGCAATAGAAACACACAAGAATATGATCCTACATACTACTAGGAAGCGGTGGCAGTGGTGTGGTAGACAGTCACAAATCCGTCAAGCGAATCTCAAATTCTTACTAGTTCTTACCAAGCAGCAGGTGGTGATCGGCAACCTGTGAGGTCAAAACTCTGAAAGCTTGGATAGAGCAATTACCAGGGAGAGTCAAACGCATGGCGTAGATGTATGTGGAGCTGGGAAGGCTTATAATATGGTAGCAAAAAAGGTCAGCAATAATCAATCAGAGAAGCAAAGTTGAATAAACGCTCAACGACGGTACCGTGCTGGTCCTAGGCTAGACCGTGCTAGAGACGCGAGCCTAGAACACTAACAAAATCACGGCGCTGCATGTAAACTGGAACTATTTTTCTTGTACGTTTAGCACGAAAGTTCGGGAGTCCTACTCTGTCACAACTCAGAGTATGGCGTGATATGGAAATCCAAAATAGAGTAACAAAATACTAGACTCGGACTAGGACTGGTGGCGGAGATGAATCAGGTGGAACTCGGACTGGTGGCGGAGATGAATCTGGTGGAACTCGGACTGGTGGCGGATATATGTTGCAGGTAGACTCGGATTGGCGTGATGGCGGCGGATATGTGGTGGCCTATATGGACTCGGATGGGCGGTGAATATGTGGTGGTGGTATATGGCAGCGGCGATGAAGTTGGTGCGGTGGTGGTATATGGAAGCAGCGATGATGATGATGCGGTGGTGATATATGGCAGCGGCGACGTGACAACTCGTGAATGTAACTCAAACTCTAAAGGACTAGACGCTAAGACCAGCAACTTGACACGACGATGCAACCGCAAATTCAACAAAGCAAATACAGAAAAGATTATCCAAAGGCTCAGATTGGTTCGGATATGATGAACTAACCCTAATTTTTTTTGGCTTTTTCATTGACTGTAGGTATGAAGAACAGACTCGATCTAAACTACGAAAAACTATAAAATCTCACCGAGCAACCTACAAATCTGATACCACTTGATAGAGGCAAAGGTGTCCCGTCTTTTGATGAGATGGTGGCTATCGTTTTGGAGGAAGTCGACTTTGACGATCCGACTACGAACGTGCGAGGACGTCGCGCCTTAGCAATCACTAAACCAACTCCGAGAGGTTATTGACCACGCCGGAGCACAATCAACCTGACCACGAAGGTCTGTTTCCTGCACGCAAACGAAGAACAAGCAAGAAACTAAGATTGCAATCTGGATATTGCGAATATAAGAGGAAAGCTTTATTGATCAAGGAAGGGTTCTGTGACGTCTTGGTCTGGTCATTGAACACAAACGAAGTACAGAAGTTGCAGCTATGGCAAACTTTTAATCTAAACAAAACCCAAAGTCTAAACGATGCCCTATGGCTGTATATATGGAGGAAGAGGGGGGAATTTCGTGGCCCTTGGAGGAGGGGTCCGAAACCAACCCTAACTCTTGTTTCCCCATACATACGGACTCTAAAAACAGCCTATATTCAAGTATTTCGAAATTACATGGGCCTGGCCCAATAATAAGGTGACGCAGCACGTAGAATAGTCTCTGGACAAAATTTATGAAGTGGCATTTTGTATATTTTGTCCAAGGCTTCATGCACTCATTATGGTGGCTTCAAAGTCCTGAAATCGTCACCGGAACTCCGTTCTTGTTTCCCTTGCGCATGCCATCAACTCCATGCTTGTTCTTGCTCCAATGTTCATCCTTCTCTAAGCTAGGACCTTCATTTGTAAGAAAAACAAATGTATCCAATTTAGGCAGCATCATATTCTCATGAACATTAGAATCATTACCAAGAAACGAAAGTACCTGGTAATTTAATTGGCGTGCGCGAGCTCTAGTAATTGGTCCAGTATGTATAGTAGTAGGGGTTGTGGGTGTAACAATGGTATTGATGTATTCATCATCGCGACTCACTTTAATGTTGAGATACGCCCTCATGATTATCCTTTGACCAAGGTCTACCTAGATCGCGCAGCTATGGAACACCACCATTTTATTGCACGATATTACCCTAACACTCCTATTCCTTATAACCTGGTTTTTAGCATTGAAACTCGTGATATTATTCCATTGCCTGCTCCTGCTTTGTTTGATCCTGTTGCCAGGGGAGGATATAGGATTATGCCCGCAGATATCATCGCCTACCGGAACGACCAGGCTGCAGCAGTGGAGGAGCCTCAACAGTGGGATGTGTGGATGCCCGCTCCTCAGGACCCCAACTACTATCCAGGCTACTGATCGATTACCAAGTTAGGCCAAAAGCCTAAGCTTGGGGGAGTATGTGTTTCTCACCGACATTACATTCATGTTCGCACATATCATTCTAGTTGTCGGTGTTCACACTTTTTCATTGTATCATCCATGTTAAGTTTATTTTTCTTGCTTTCTTCTTGTGTGTTTGAAAAACCTTAGAAAAACCAAAAAAAAAATAGTTGTAGTTTGTTTACTTTCTATGCATGCTTAGTTGTAGAACTAAAAAGAAAACCCAAAAAGATTTCCTTGTTCTTCTTTTGCTTGTTGGGAGCTTTCCCGTGTAAATAGTTTTTCTCGTTTTTGCTTTTCCCTTTTATTTGCCTGTTCAAGAAAACCAAAAACTCCAAAAATATTTCAGTGTGTTTCTCTGAATTTCTTTTCTTTTTATTTGAGTTGTACCAAGGAGAAGACCACGATGAAAATGTTGAGTGGCTCTCTCATGAATAATTGTTTATCTAACAAGGAGCCCATTTTACCTTGTCTTCTCCTGTTAAATAAAATGTTTGCAGATTCCAGCTTAGTCCACGGCACTCTTGCACTATTATTATTTTCACATCATTCGGTCGTGCAAGTGAAAGGCAATAATGATGATATCCGTTGAACTGGCTATAGCGATCCGACCTCAAACGGTCAAATCTCTGTGCATAAGTGTCATCCCTGGATCGATAATGCTGACACACACAGAGTACTTGAAGGATTTATAACAGAGTGCAATCACACACTTATTACATCGAATGTCTCAAAAGAGAACTTATTACAATAATATGGCTTAAGGCCATCTAAATAAGATAACTGCGGAAGTATCGAAGGTAAATGAGTCCATCAACTCCAACGGCATAGCTGAGTGCACGACAACGACCTAGTGCACCTTACTCTTTGTCTGAAAAGTCTGCAACATAATACGTTGCAGCCCGAAACGGGTCAGCACATGGAATATGCTGGCAAAATAACACTGGAGAGCATGAAACAAAGTAAATGCTAACACTACATGCATATATGGCTGGTGGAGGCTCTATGGTTAACATGCTTTTGCGAAAAGCCAATTTTTCCCTACTACAAAGGAATATATTTTATTTAACTACAAAGTTGGTTGAAAACATTGAGAATGGAAACCCCATATCAATCCCAATTAAGCATAATTAATAACCCAACAAATTAATTTAGAGTAATGAGATCATCATAATAATTCAAGAACCAGATACTCAAGATGTCCATAACCTGGGACACGGCTAACCATGATTAGTTTGTACACTCTGCAGAGGTTTGCGCACTTTTCCCCACAAGACTCGATCTCCTCCGTTGAATTTCTCGACCGCATGGTGTTTGAGAAACGGATGACCGAGACAGAGTCTTTTAGAAGCATTAACTCTTTCGACGGGTAAACCGTACCACCTAAATCCCCTACATCTGCTAGTTTACCACTGAAATAGGTCACACAACATACTCAACTATGCCAGAGCCCATAATGGCTTGTGGCTGCACACGGAAGTTTCTAGCATGAATATTCTTATGATCCCTTTGAGCCTGGGTGGCGAACCATAGGATGATCACACGGATTCCCCAGGATCTCCTTGGACAACACTGGATTCCCCAGGTGCCCACAAACAATCCACCCAGAGGTGTATTAAAGTAGCCACCTTAAATAAACCCTTAGTTCATAATGATCTCACATCTGTCATGAATCACTCAACCAAACCACGTCTACGAGCATAGCATAGCCGTAATAGCATAACGTAGAAGTAACTCCCAAGGTTTCAAATAAAGGGCAATAGGTTCTACCTCATCATCTACTTCCCAATATCCACATGTTATCAAAACCTACTCATGCAATGTTTGAGGGTTGAAACTAACGCATAAAAACTGGGTAATAAAGGATATGATCAAAGTGTTACTTGCCTTGCTGACGATCTGCAAACCCTAGAGACTCGTAGTAGCACTCTTCGCACTTCGGAAATTCTATCGCAAACAAACAATAGCATACATAAGCACTCAAGCATAGATGCAAGGGTAAAACTCAGATGAGAAAGTACAAATTGAAAATTCAACGAAGAGCTTTGATTTGACAAAAGAATCAATCAAATCGGAGCTATGAAACTCAAACTACGATCAAAAGAAGTTCGAATTCAAATCTCCTTGAAACCAAATTTTAAATTGTCAAAATCATGTTCAAGTTGGTTAACTGGAAAGAGGGGTTCGAGACGAAGATTTTGGCGTTGGCTTCACTGGATTTGGACGGAAGGTTGAAAAGTTGCGAGCGTTTGAAGATTAGGGGCTAGCCTGCGATAAAAATAATCGCATATAGGTCCCTGGACGAAAAATAAAATAGAATGAAAAGACTAACGAACGAAGTTCGTTACCAAAGACAAATGAACGAACGCGTTCAAGAACAGAGGCGTTCGGGCGAGCGTCCTCTAAATAGAACCGATCAGAAAAACCGAGAAAACCCTAGCCCTAAAAATAAAACCGATCTAGATCTAAAACCGAAAAAAACCGAATGAACGGCGTAACCAGCGGTTTATATCGGTGGTCAGGCGGCGGTCAACGGCGGCGGCGGAGGGGCGGGGAGGCGGTTCCATGAGGGTGTGGCAGGCGGGCGCTGGCGGGGGCAGGTCAGAAGGGAGGAGGCGGCGCGGCAAGGGCGGCGGCGAAAAGTGCGGCAGCGTGCGGCTTGGAGGCGGCAATGACTTGAGAGGAGGGTCGGGTCGATCAGATATAAAGGCCCTGGGTCCGACTTTGGCGATGGGGCTAGGCGGCGGCGATCCGGACTCTCACGAGTTCAAGGCAGACACAGCGCGACGCGAGGCGAGTAAGGCCATTGGGTGAGGCCTGCTCCCATGGGCCGGCTGAGTTCTACACGATTTTTAAAAATAGATTCCACAAAAACAAAAATCCTAATAAAATATAAAAATTTTAAAATGCTAAAATAATTTTCACCGTCTAAATAAAATATTTAGAACAGGGTGAACATTTTTTTGGCCCAAAATGCAACTTTGAAAATGCATATTTTTCTAATTCAAATAAAATAGCAATAAAATACCAAATAAAATATTTATTTGATTTTAATGTTTTTCCTCCAATATTCCCTCTTATTTTGGAGAAGTCATTTTATCTCCACTCATTTATTTTAATATCGGAAATATTTCATAGAGAAAATTATTAAAATCAAAATGATCCTCTTTTCAAATTTGAGAAAATTCAAATATGAAAATAAATGAAATCCCCAACTCTCTCCGTGGGTCCTTGACTTGCTTAAGATTTCTAGGATCACAAACAAAATGCAAATAAAATATGATATGCATATGATGACCTATGTATAACATCCAAATTAAAAATTGGGATGTTACACTGGCTGTGGCGGAGAGAAACGGGTATGTACTCGACTTGTTCTGTTTGTGTAAATATGTTTAACCTAGTATCCATGATTCAACCCATTACGATTAAACATGTTTGCAATTACAATTAGAGATTATAGTTTCTCATGCCATGCATAAGTAGCTAGGAGTGGATAATGATTTATCTTGGATATCAACATTCCGTTAAAATGATTGTGATGTAGTATGATGATATGGTATCCTCCTCTGAATGTTCGAATGGCTTGACTTGGCACATGTTCATGCATGTAGTTGAATCAAAACCAACATAGCTTCTATGATATTTATGTTCATGGTGTTCATATCCTACTCATGCTAGTGCCCAATGTTACTTATGCGTGTTCATGACTGTTGTTGCTCTCTAGTTGGCCGCTTCTCAACCTAATTGCTAGCCTTCGCCTGTACTAAGTGGGAATTCTGCTTGTACATCAAAAACCTTGAACCCAAGTTATTCCAGATGAGTCCACCATACCTACCTATATGCGGTATTACCCTGCCGTCCTAAGTAAATTTGCATGTGCCACCTCTAAAAACTTCAAATAAATATCATTTTTGTGTGCTTGGATCGTTAATGGAACGACAGGAGGTGGTCGGTATCTTCCATGCTAAGCGGGTTATTCTCAGGTCGAGTGTTTATTCACTCGCCATCGCACGAGAAAAGGGCGGTAATAGGGATGCCCAGCCCCAAACTGTGAATAGAAAAAGCTTACAAATAATCAAACAAAAACTCCCAATGGAGTCAAAACCTTTACTTTTATCGCTTGGTAACTGCACTAGCGTGCTTACCATGGAAGATATTGATAACTGATGGTCGTGAAGTAAATGAGAAGGGTGCATGTCTCAAAATATCATTTACTTCTATTTTAAAAACTTGAGCTCTGGCACCTCTGCAAATCATTACTTCCCTCTGCGAAGGGACTACCTATTTACTTTTATGTTGTGTCATCACCTTCTAAAATAAGCGCCAGTACCTAAGAGCACTACTGTCATGTTGATGCATTGTGTGTAGCTAATGTTGGGTGCATCATGACTGGATCTTTTCTACCATGAATTACAATGTTTAGTCGATGCTTGAACTTTGGAGGTGCTCTGCATTTATGTTTTGCAGTCTCAGAAAGGCCTAGCGAGATACCACTATTATCATATTATATCATGGTTGTTTTGATAACGTGTTGCTGTTTGAGATATATTATTATTGCTCGCTAGCTGATTATGACATTGATATGAGTTAATATAGTTTTTAAGAGTTATTGTCGGCATGGTTAGTTATAATGTTGGCTGAAAACCTGGGTGTTATTTAAGCTTATTTATGCAAACAAGAGCAAAAGAGTTTGTAAAAGTTTTTCTTTTTCACTTTTAGTTTATCAACTGAATTGCTTGAGGACAAGCAAAGGTTTAAGCTTGGGGGAGTTGATACGTCTCCAACATATCTACTTTTCCTAACTCTTTTCCTCTTGTTCTGGACTCTAATTTGAATGATTTGAATGAAACTAACCCAGGACTGACGATGTTTTCAGCAGAACTACCATGGTGTTGTTTTTGTGCAGAAATAAAAGTTCTCGGAATGGAACGAAACTTTGCAAGGATTTTTTATGTAATAAAAGAGAATTTCTAAAGCCAAGAGCCACCGGAGGGGGGCACCTGGGTGGGCACAACCCACCAGGGCGCGCCTGCCCACCCAGGCGTGCCTAGGTGGGTTGTCCCCACCTGGTGACCACGCAGATGATACGTCTCCAACGTATCTATAATTTTTTTATTGTTCCATGCTATTATATTATCTGTTTTGGATGTTTAATGGGCTTTAATATGCTCTTTTATATTATTTTGGGAACTAACCTATTAACCAAGGCCCAAAGGCGCTTTTTTTGCCTATTTTAGTGTTTTGCGTAAAAGGAATACCAAATGGAATCCAAACGGAATGAAACCTTCGCGAGGATCTTTCTTGGAACAAACGCAATCCAGAAGACTTGGAGTTGAAGTCTGGAACTCCGCTAGGCGGCCACGAGGCAAGAAGGCGCGCCCAGGGGGGTAGACGCGCCCCCACCCTCGTGGGCCCCATAGAGCTCCACCGACGTACTTCTTTCGCCTATATATACTCTTATACCCTAAAAACATCAAGGGGAGCCACGAAACCACTTTTCCACCGCCGCAACCTTCTGTACCAGTGAAATCCCATCTTCGGCCCTTTTCCGGCGATCTGCCGGAGGGGAAATCAATCACGGAGGGCTTCTACATCAACAACATAGCCTCTCCGATGAAGCGTGAGCAGTTTACCACAGACCTTTGGGTCCATAGTTATTAGCTAGATGGCTTCTTCTCACTCTTTGATTCTCAATACAAAGTTCTCCTCGATGAAGATTGTCTATGAATAACGTTTGGTTCTTATCTGAATTCTTATATGAATGATTTGATATCTTTGCAAGTCTCTTCGAATTATTGGTTTAGTTTGGCCTACTAGATTGATCTTTCTTGTAATGGGAGAAGTGCCTAGCTTTGGGTTCAATCTTGTGGTGTCCTTTCCCAGTGACAGTAGGGGCAGCAAGGCACGTATTTTATTGTTGCCATCGAGGATAAAAAGATGGGGTTTATACCATATTGCTTGAGTTTATCCCTCTACATCATGTCATCTTGCTTAATGCGTTACTCTGTTCTTATGAACTTAATACTCTAGATGCATGCTGGATAGCGGTCGATGTGTGGAGTAATAGTAGTAGATGCAGAATTGTTTCGGTCTACTTGACACGGACATGATGCCTATATTCATGCATAGATATTCTCATAACTATGTGCTTTTCTATCAATTGCTCGGCAGTAATTTGTTCACCCACCGTAATACATGTTATCATGAGAGAAGCCACTAGTGAAACTTATGGCCCCCGGGTCTATTTTACATCATATAAGTTCCCAGTCTATAATTCTAGTTTCCTATTTATTTTATTTTGCAATCTTTACTTTCCAATCTATACAACAAAAATACCAAAAATATTTACTTTACTATCTTTATTAGATCTCACTTTTGTGAGTGACCGTGAAGGGATTGACAACCCCTTTATCACGTTGGTTGCAAGGTTCTTGATTGTTTGTGCAGGTACTAGGTGACTTGTGTGTAATCTCCTACTGGATTGATACCTTGGTTCTCAAAAACTAAGGGAAATACTTACGCTACTTTGCTGCATCACCCTTTCCTCTTCAAGGGAAAACCAACGCATGCTCAAGAGGTAGCAAGAAGGATTTCTGGCGCTGTTGCCGGGGAGATCTACGCTCAAGTCAGGACATACCAAGTACCCATCATAAACTCTTCTCCCTCGCATAAATTATTTTCCATTCTCCTCTCATTTTCCTCTCCCCCACTTCTAAAACTATTTTCAAAAACCTTTGTCTTTCTATCGCCATGGCCGAACCAAAAGGGGCTAAGGGTTTTCTCCCGGGTTTTAATACTTTGGATAGTCCCTCTGTCCTTTCTAAGCTCATAAATAATGATGCTATGGAAAAACCTACCGGGGTTATCGATGAGAGTTTGAATAATTTCGATGAAGATGACCCCGGAATTTTCCGTTATTTGCTTGATGAAACTTTGAAAGATGCTTGGGATAGGCTATTAAGGATCTGAGCCAGCTATGTGCCACAATATCAAATCGAGATATACTTAAAAAGTATTTATGTTGGCTTACCTTCTTATTTTAAATAAGTTTTGGATTCTATTTTTGAAGAAGGTTTTCTTGAGGGGGATGCCATCGATACCTATGAAAAGATGAAAGCTATATTTGGGCACCCTATGAAATTATCAGAATGAAATTATCAAAGAGATGAAGGCTAGTTTAGATGCAAATTTTCATAGTGTGCTTAATCTTTCTTCTACCATTAATAGCCATGTGTTTCACAAAATAGAAAGATAAGTGCTTTAGTTAAGAAATTTTCTCTTTATCACCACAAGGGAGAAGATGGCAATACCTAGATCTATTCTTGTCTTTATGCCTATCTAGGGCGTTAAACGGTAGCGTTTGTTGGGAGGCAACCCAATTTTATTTTTGTACTTTGCTTTTTGTTCCTATTTAGTAATAAAATAATTCATCTAGCCTCTGTTTAGATGTGGTTTTATGTTTTAATTAGTATTTTTGCCAAGTAGAACCTTTGGGAAGACATGGGTGAAGTCTTTGCAATCTTGCTGTAAAAAACAGAAACTTTTGCGCTCACGAGATTAGATGCCATTTTTTACTGGAGAGTGCTTTCAGGTTGATTATTTTTGCAGATGATTAATAGACAAATTCCTCACGCCACCAATTTATTTCAGAATTTTTGGATTTCCAGAAGTATTCTTTTGATATAGATTGCTACAGACTGTTCTGTTTTGACAGATTCTGTTTTTCGTGTGTTGTTTGCTTATTTTGATGAATCTATGAGTAGTATCGGGGAGTATGAATCATAGAGAAGTTGGAATATAGTAGGTTTAACACCAATATAAATAAATAATGAGTTCATTACAGTACCTTAAAGTGGTGGTTTATTTTCTTATACTAATGGAGCTCATGAGATTTTCTGTTTAAGTTTTGTGTTGTGAAGTTTTCAAGTTTTGAGTAAAGATTTGATGGATTGTGGAATAAGGAGTGGCAAGAGCCTAAAATTGGGGATTCCCAAGGGACCCCAAGGTAAAATTAAAGGACAACCAAAAGCCTAATCTTGGGGATGCCCCGGAAGGCATCCCCTCTTTCGTCTTCGTCTATCGGTAACTTTACTTGAGGCTATATTTTTATTCACCACATGATATGTGTTTTGCTTGGAGCGTCTTGTATGATTTGAGTCTTTACATTTGAGTTTACCACAATCATCCTTGCTGTACACACCTTTTGGGAGAGACACGCATGAATCAGAGTTTATTAGAATAATCTATGTGCTTCACTTATATCTTTTGAGCTAGATAATTTTGCTCTAGTGCTTCACTTATATCTTTTTAGAGCACGGTGGTGGTTTTATTTTATAAAAGTTACTGATCTCTCATGATTCACTTATATTATTTTGAGAGGTTTTAGAACAACATGGTAATTTGCTTTGGCTATAAAATTAGTCCTAATATGATGAGCATCCAAGATGGGTATAATACAAACTATCATATAAAGTGCATTGAATACTACGAGAAGTTTGACTCATTATGATTGTTTTGAGATATGAAGATGGTGATATTAGAGTCATGCTAGTTGAGTAGTTGTGAATTTGAGAGATACTTGTGTTAAAGTTTGTGATTCCCGTAGCATGCACGTATGGTGAACCGTTATGTGATGAAGTCGGAGCATGATTTATTTATTTATTGTCTTCCTTATGAGTGGCGGTCGGGGACGAGCGATGGTCCTTTCCTACCAATCTATCCCCCGAGGAGCATGCACGTAGTACTTCGTTTCGATAACTAATAGATTTTTGCAATAAGTATGTGAGTTCTTTATGACTAATGTTGAGTCCATGGATTATACGCACTTTCCCCCTTCCACCATTGCTAGCCTCTCTAATACCGCGCAACTTTCGCCGGTATCATACACCCACCATATACCTTCCTCAAAACAGCCACCATACCTACCTATTATGGCATTTCTGTAGCCATTCCGAGATATATTGCCATGCAACTTTCCACCGTTTCGTTTATTATGACACGCTCCATCATTGTCATATTGCTTTGCATGATCATGTAGTTGACATTGTATTTGTGGCAAAGCCACCTTCATAATTTTTCATACATGTCACTCTTGAATCATTGCACATCCCGGTATACCGCCGGAGGCGTTCACATAGAGTCATATTTTGTTCTAAGTATTGAGTTGTAATTCTTGAGTTGTAAGTAAATAAAAGTGTCATGATCTTTATTAGAGCATTGTCCCAGTGAGGAAAGGATGATGGAGACTATGATTCCCCCACAAGTCGGTAAGAGACTCTGGACGAAAAAAAAGAGCCATAAAAAAAGAGAAAGGCCCAAACAAAAAAAGAGAGAAAAGGAGAGAAGTGATACGTCTCCAACGTATCTATAATTTTTGATTGCTCCATGCTATATTATCTACTGTTTTGGACCATATTGGGCATTATTTTCCACTTTTATATTACTTTTGGGACTAACCTATTAACCGGAGGCCCAACCCAGAATTGTTGTTTTTTGCCTATTTCAGTGTTTTGAAGAAACGGAATATCAAACGGAGTCCAAACGGAATGAAACCTTCGGGAACGTGATTTTCTCATCAGATATGATCCAGGAGACTTGGACCCTCTGTCAAGAAAGAAGAGAGGCGGTCACGAGGGTGGAGGGCGCCGGGCGCGCCCGCCTCGTGGGCCCTCAAGCTCCACCGACGCATTCTTCCTCCTATATATACCTACGCACTTCAAACGATCGACAGAGCCAAAACCTAATTCCAGCCAAGAACCTTCTCAGACTCCACGAGATCCCATCTTGGGCCCTGCTCGAGCTCCACCTAAGGGGAATCGATCATGAGGGCTTCTACATCATCACCATAGCCCTCCAATGAAGTGTGAGTAGTTTACCTCAGACCTTCGGGTCCATAGTTAGTAGCTAGATGGCTTCTTCTCTCTTTTTGGATCTCAATACAATGTTCTCCCCCTCTCTCGTGGAGATCTATTCGATGTAATCTTCTTTTTGCGATGTGTTTGTTGAGACCGATGAATTGTGGGTTTATGATCAAGTTTATCTATGAACAATATTTGAATCTTCTCTGAATTCTTTTATGTATGATTGGTTATCTTTGCAAGTCTCTTCAATTATCAGTTTGGTTTGGCCTACTAGATTGGGTTTTCTTGCAATGGCGAAGTGCTTAGCTCGGTTCAATCTTATGTGTCCTTACCCAAAGGATGTATGGGCAGCAAGGCACGATTGTATTGTTGCCATCGAGGATAACAAGATGGGGTTTTTATCATATTGCATGAATTTATCCATCTACATCATGTCATCTTGCTTAATGCTACTGCTTTTCCTTAACTTAATACTCTAGATGCATGCTGGATGGCGGTCGATGAGTGGAGTAATAGTAGTAGATGCAGCAGGAGTCGGTCTACTTGTCTCTGACGTGATGCCTATATACATGATCATACCTAGATATTCTCATAACTATGCTCAATTCTGTCAATTGCTCAACAGAATTTGTTCACCCACCGTAGAAATACTTATGCTCTTGAGAGAAGCCACGGTGAAACCTATGGCCCCTGTGTCTATTCTCATCATATCAATCTTCCATCACTTTATTATTGCTTTGCTTTCCACTTTGCTTTTTATTTTACCTTGCATCTTTATACCAAAAATACCAAAATATTATCTATCATCTCTATCGATCTCACTCGTAAGTGACCAAGGGATTGACAACCCCTAATCGCGTTGGTTGCGTTGAGCTATTTGTTTTGTGTAGGCACGAGGGACTCGCGTGGCCTCCTAACCGGATTGATACCTTCGTTCTCAAAACTGAGGGAAATACTTCGCTACTTTGCTGCATCATCCTCTCCTCTTCGGGAAATCCAACGCAGTGCTCAAGAGGTAGCAAGAAGAATTTTCGCGCCGCTGCTGTGAGTCTACGCAAAAGTCAACATACCAAGTACCCATCACAATCCCTATCTCTCGCACTACATTATTTGCCATTTGCCTCTCGTTTTCCTCTCCCCCACTTCACCCTTGCCGTTTTATTGGCCCTCTCTTTTCTGTTTGCCATTTTCTCGCTCGCCTTTTTGTTTGCTCGTGTGTTGGATTGCTTGTCTGTCACGATGGCTCAAGATAATACCAAATTGTGTGACTATACCAATACCAACAGTAATGATTTCATTAGCACTCCAATTGCTCCTCTTGCCAATACTGAATCTTGTGAAACCAATACTGCTTTGTTGAATCTTGTTATGAAAGATCAATTCGCCGGCCTTCCTAGTGAAGATGCCGCTACTCATCTAAATAGCTTTGTTGATTTACGTGATATGCAAAATAAGAAAGATGTTGATAATGATATTGTTAAATTGAAGCTATTTCCTTTTTCACTTAGAGATCATGCTAAAGCTTGGTTTTCGTCTTTGCCTAAAAATAGTATTGATTCTTGGAACAAGTGCAAAGATGCTTTTATCTCTAAGTATTTTCTTCCTGCTAAGATCATCTCTCTTAGAAACGATATTATGAATTTTAAGCAACTTGATCATGAACATGTTGCACAAGCTTGAGAGAGAATGAAATTAATGATACGTAATTGTCCTACTCATGGTTTGAATTTGTGGATGATTATACAAAAAATTTATGCCGGATTGAATTTTGCTTCTAGAAATCTATTAGATTCGGCCGCGGGAGGCACTTTTATGGAAATCACTTTAGGAGATGCTACTAAACTCCTAGATAATATTATGGTTAATTATTATCAATGGCACACTCAAAGATCTACTAATAAAAAAGTCCATGCGATAGAAGAAATCAATGTTTTGAGTGGAAAGATGGATGAACTTATGAAATTATTTGCTACTAAGAGTGTTTCTTCTAATTCTAATGATATGCCCTTGTCTACTTTGATTGAGAATAATAATGAATCTATGGATGTAAATTTTGTTGGTAGGAATAATTTTGGTAACAACGCGTATAGAAGGAATTTTAATCCTAGGCCCTATCCTAGTAATTCTTCTAATAATTATGGAAATTCCTACAACAACTCTTATGGAAATTATAATAAGATGCCCTCTGAATTTCAGACTACTGTTAAAGAGTTTGTGAATTCGCAAAAGAATTTCAATGCTTTGCTTGAAGAGAAATTGCTTAAAGTTGATGAATTGGCTAGGAACGTTGATAGAATTTCTCTTGATGTTGATTCTTTAAAGCTTAGATCTATTCCTCCTAAGCATGATATCAATGAGTCTCTCAAAGCCATGAGAATTTCCATTGATGAGTGCAAGGAAAGAACCGCTAGGATGCGTATACTTAAAGATGCCTTTATTAAAGCGTGTCCTTCCAATTCCTATGAAAATCAAGATGAAGATCTAAAAGTTATTAATGTGTCCCCTATTAAATCTTTGTTTTGCAATATGAATCTTGATGAAACTGAATATGACCCACCTTTACCTAGAAGGCGTTCTAAAAATTTAGAGTATTTAGAACTTGATGATAAAATTGATAAAACTGGGATTGAAAAGAATAAAACCCTAGATGTTGCTAAACCCACTATGTTGAATTTCAAGGAATTTAATTATGAAAGTTGCTCTTTAATTGATTGTATTTCCTTGTTGCAATCCGTGCTAAATTCTCCTCATGCTTATAGTCAAAATAAAGCGTTTACTAAACATATCATTGATGCCTTGATGTAATCTTATGAAGAAAAACTTGAGTTGGAAGTCTATATCCCTAGAAAACTTTATGATGAGTGGGAACCAACTATTAAAATTAAGATTTAGGATCATGAATTTTATGCTTTATGTGATTTGGGTGCTAGTGTTTCCACTATTCCCAAAACTTTGTGTGATTTGCTAGATTTCAGCGATTTTGATGATTGCTCTCTAAACTTGCATCTTGCGGATTACACTATTAAGAAACATATGGGAAGAATTAATGATGTTATTATTGTTGCAAATAGAAATTATGTGCCCGTAGATTTTATCGTTCTTGATATAGATTGCAATCCTTCTTGCCCTATTATTCTTGGTAGACCTTTCCTTAGAACGATTAGTGTGATTATTGATATGAAGGAAGCGAATATTAGATTGCAATTTCCATTAAAGAAAGGCATGGAACACTTCCCTAGTGTCGGTGTACTAGGGTAGGGGTACCCTAGTATCCCGAACTTGTGCACGGGCAATTGCAGCACCTCGCAGCAAGGCCTGCCGGGTGACCGCCAAAGAGACAAGGCCCCGGCAAGAGGAGTTTCGGAAGGCCAACCAAGGCATGACCAAGTATTTAAGCCAAGGAGATAAGGCCCTGCAAGAGGAGCTTGCCGGAAGGCCAACCAAGGCATCTCAAGGAACTTGCCGCGACGCGCCACGCTGGCCCGGCGAGGCCCGTGAGCGACAAGCTTCCGGACGCGACAAGACAACGATCATGACAAGGCGCTTGTCATGCAAGTTTACCACTCTGTACCAAGGCCCAACACATCCACTAACGTGTCGCCTGGGACCTTCCCAGCGCTGTGTGGCAAGAGGTCTGGCGCCGCCCGCGTGGTGGCAAGCGGCGCCGACAAGATTGCCATCGTGGCAGCGTGGCGCCCCGACGGTCCCTTTTTGCACTATTTGGGCGACGAGACGGCATTTAATGCCTTTGTCCCCTGCCGCCGTGGTTAGGTATGATACATCGTACAAGTAGTTGTACCAACCGCAATTCTTTTTCCGTTTTTACCCTTGTCTACGCTGCCACCTGTCGGAGACCCCTTGAGCATATAAAAGGAGGCCCATGCGCAACGTAGAGGGGGGTCAAGGCAGAAAACACTCACGCTAGGCCTCGTTAGCAGCTGGTGTGTCTTGTAGCACTCGGCGCTCCCTAGCAAGAACTCAATACACTTAGTCATGTAGCAGAGGAGTGTTATCTCCGAGAGCTCAAGCTGGGTAAACCGCCAGGTGCTTCGCCGATCCGATTTTTCAGGCGATCTCCGCCTCGCCGAACCGAAGGGGCTCTGCACGCCGTCCCATAGGTGTTCGTGGATCGATTTCGACATCTTTGGCACGCCCGGTAGGGCGCCGAGATTGTGTGAACCTGATCCGCGCTCACACGAAGCTAGATCTTCATCTTCTTCATCGACATGCCACCGAAGAAGAAGGCTTCGGCGGCAGCTGATCCGTCCACGTCGATCCCACCACCACCGGAGCAAACGGGTGGTGGGGTAGACGCCGGAGGAAGAACGGGCATCGACGAGGGAGCCCACGGTGCTGCAAGGTCCAAGGACAAGGCTGCGCAGACCTCGGCGTCCGTACATGCACCGTGCCCATCTCAGGAGGCGCGGGACCGACAGCGTCATGGTACTCGCAGTACCATACGTTCGTTGGGCCAAGATCGAGCTGGTGGATCTCGGGACGGTCAAGACCAGCATGCACGCCAACATGCAGGCACGAAGCGAGGCACGGTCGCTCGACGGATATCGCTTCCTTCTAACATAGTTAGAAGTACGAGCATATCCCGCCTCTCGCGCGCTCGCCATCGCAGCCCGCCACTCCAGCAGGTTTTGGCGAGAGCTCAACCGCTCGGATTACCCTCCAACGGCGGACAAGATCGATGAATGGAGGGCCACCATTCGAGTCTCATCGGCTTTGCTAACGGCGACACGCGGCAGCCAAGTGCATTGCTGCCGCGGCAAGACTGCTGTGCACGAGCCGATGGCGATTTAAACTGGTGGGGTGCAGCCACCGCACTCTCCACCCCGGAGGTTAAGATCGCCGACTCGCCGGATCCACCTCGACAGCGACTCCACCGCATCATCGATCCACGAGCTCGCCGCGATCAGCGCCAAAAGTTCTTCACGAACGACAGAAGAAGACGCCGAACTCGATCGAGCGCCAAGAGAAGCGCGGCGTCAATCGGACCAGCGCTACTGGACCTCCGTCGACATGCATGCACCAGGGGAACCAGCGACTTGCCAGACGCTGTAGGTTGCCCTGCGCTCACTCGTGAGTTGCGGCAAGTCCAGTGGCCCAAAGACGAAGACTTTCAAGCCGACGCATTCGAGAAGTATGACGGCAAGTCGATCCGTCGGAGTTCCTCAAGATCTACACCATTGCGGTGCAAGCTGCCGGGGCGGACAACAAGATTCGCTAACTACTTCCCACGGTACTCAAGCCCAATGTCGATCCTGGCTCATGCACTTGCCGGACAAGTCCATATCCTCCCGACAGATCTATGCCATCAGTTTGTCGGTGTTTTACAGCGCCACAAGCCTCATGGCCAAGAGAGCGACCTTCATCTCGCCGCCTGAAGGAAGGAGAGCCCTGCGCAAGTACATTCAGAGATTCAGCCGCAGACAAAGACAACATCCCAGATGTCCACCCGCCATGGTAATCAGCGCGCTCCATCGAGCGCGCGAAACCGCAGGATGCGGTAGGAGATGGCGATGTGCAAGATCGAGACGCTGATGAGCTATATGCCCCGGCCGACAAGTGTGCACGCGCTTGAGGAAGGAGGAAACTCCCGGAGAGAATCTGTACAGGAGGATCTGATAGTGAGGAGGCTGCCCCGACAAAGAAAAACCGGCGGCGGAACAACAGGAAGAAGAAAGGCAAAGATGTGCTAGTTGTTGAGCAGTCCGGCAACGGAGGTGGCGCCAAGAAAGCCAAAGCTTGTAGCTCTGGCAAGGAGATTGCCGCGGGCACCAATTACCAGGCTGTGGCGGTCGCCGACAAATAGGACGGAGCCAACAAGCAGTACTGCAAGATCCACCGCACCAAGGGCCATGACCTCCAGAGCTGCAAGAAGGTCGAGCAGCTCGTCGAGCAGCAAAAGGCTGAATACGAGCGACGCGACAAGGAGAAGGCCCAGGAAGGTGCCAGAGGAGCCGGCAAGAAACGCCCCGGCCGGGAGGACGCCTTGTGGCAAGGCCAAGCAGCGGCAAGGAGACAGACCTCTCGCCGCCGCGCTAAAGATGAAGATGACGACGACGATGAAGATATGGATGATGACGAGACCGATGAGCAGGAGTTCCGTAAAGCCATAGAGGTCTTGTGCGTTGACGGCGGTGCTTCTCGCATACTTCACACCGCCAACTCAAGCGGTGGATGCGGAAGTCAATGCGGCGAACCATCCGCCGAGTCACGCAAGCCTCGAATGGTCCAAGACGCTTATCATCTTTGACATTGAGGACCACCCGATTGCATAATCGCGGTCGGGTGCTTGCCGATGTTGGTTTCACCAACTATCCGCAACCTCAAGGTCACTAAGATGCTAGTTGACGGGGCCGCTTGAACCTGATCTCCTCCGCGGCAATCCGAAACTCCAGATCCCTAATGGCGAAGCTCAAGAGACCGCACGCTCCAAGGAATCAATCCGGGAAGGAGCAAGCCAAGGAAAGATCACGTTGTTGGTGACATTTGGCGCGAAGTTGAACTTCAGGATCGAGAGGGTCACTTTTGACGTTGTTGACTTTCCATTGCCTTACAATGGGATACTTGGCCGCCCAAAGACTCGCCAAATTCATGGCAGCCTCTCACTATGCATACAACATGCTGAAGATGCCAGCCCGATAAGTGTCATCTCTGCCCCTCGGCGACAAGAAAGATGCTCTTATCTGCGCCGACAAGATTTACCGAAGCAGCAGCCGCAACAGATCGCAAGTCACTTGCCGCTGAAGCTCCCGGGCGAAGAAGAAGACCAGGTCCGCAAGAGTTACGTGCCCACTCCGCAAGCGCACCTCTTAGGAGTGCTGCACTACCGCCGAGGACGCACCATCGAGCTCCACCAGCAAGTATAAGAAGACAATGGCAGCTCCACCAGAGACCAAGAAGGTGTCCGCCAAGGAGGATGGCATTGGTGGTACCTTCACCATCGCCACTCTCGACCCTAAATAGGAAAGCGCTCGTTGCTTTCTCATGGGCTAACGCCGACGATTTGCATGGCAACCGTCGACATCCCCGTGTTCCTGTGAGTAATCGAGCACCATCTTGCCGTCTGTCCTCATGCGCGCCCGTCAAGCGTAAAGTCGAAGCAGCAAAGGAGCGCCAAGAGTTCATTGCAGAAGAAATCAAGAAATTGGAAGCAGCAGGCCTTGTCAGAGGAGTGCTCCATCCTACGTGGTTGGCCAATCCTGTAGTCGTGCGCAAGGCAAACAGGAAATGGAGACTTTGTATCGACTTTACCGATGTCAATAAAGCTTGTCCCAAAGACCCATTTCCCTTGCCGCGCATTGACCAGATTGTTGACTCCACGGCCGGATGTGACTTGCTTTCATTTCTTGATGCATACTCAGGATACCATCAGATCTTCATGGTAGAAGAGGATGAGGAGAAGACCGCATTCATCACCCCATGTGGCACATACTGTTTCGTATGGATGCCTTTCGGTTTAAAGAATGCTGGTTCAACATTTGCAAGGGTAGTCCATGACGCTTTTGAGCCGCAAATACACAGAAATGTGGAAGCCTACATGGATGACATAGTGGTCAAGAGCAAGGACAAGGCGACTCTGATTCAAGATTTAGACGAAACCTTTGCAAATCTGCGCAAGATCAACCTCAAGCTCAACCCCGAGAAGTGTGTGTTTGGAGTCCCCTCCGCAAGCTTCTCGGTTCTTCGTGTCTCAACGAGGAATTGAAGCCAATCCCGACAAGATCAAGGCCATTGAGCAGATTGAAGCACCAAAGCGCCAAGGATGTACGAAGACTTGCCGGATGCGTGGCTTCTCTCAAAGAGGTTTATCTCTAGGTTCTGCTGGCGCGTTCTGCCATTTTTCAAAATATTGAAAAGGCAGGTCCAATGAAATGGACTCGAAGCGGAGGCTGCGCTGCAGCAGACTTAAAGAGATACCTGTCCTCCACTCCAACACTTGTCGCACCTAAGCCACAAGAGAAGTTGCTGCTATATATAGCGGCAACCAATCAAGTGGTTAGTGTTGCGTTAGTAGCGGAGAGGGAGGCGGATGATGAGCCGGCAACCATGGCAGATGCATCCAGCGACAAGCAGGGGGCTTCACCGCAAGCTCGTCCCGATAAAGATGGATCTCTGCAGACGCATGAAAAGATGCGAAAAGAATGGTGCAGCGCCAGTTTATTTTGTCGGTTCCCTTCGCAGGGGCTAGGTCAAGGTACTGTGTGCAGAAATTGCTTTTCGCCTTCTCATGGCCTCGAGAAAGCTGCGCCATTACTTCCAAGCACATGAGATCACAGTCGCCACTGTTTTCCATGAAGAGGATATCGCAAAATCCGAAGCAACAGCAGGATTGTCGAGTGGGCACCGAACTGTCAAGCTTTGGTCTCAAGTTTGAAAGCACTTCAACTATCCAAAGCAGAGCATTGGCAGAGTTCATAGCAGAATGGACGCCAACGCAAGATGAAGAAATTCCGAAACGAGCATCCCCGCAAGGAAACAAGCAAAGAGTGGCTGATGTACTTTGATGGTGCCTTCGCTGCAAAGGCGCCGGTCTTGGGCGTATACTGGTTGCACCCACCGGAGAGCACCTCAAGTAACGTAGTCCGATGCACTTTCCCAAGGAGCAAGCAACGAACAATACCGCAGAGTATGAAGGTTTGCTTGCGGTCTCGAGATCGCAGCAGACCTTGGGATCAAGAAGCTCATTGTCGTGGGTGACTCACGCTTGTCGTCCGCCAAGTGAACAAGAATTATCGAGTCCGTTGATGGAAGCTTACGTTGATGAAGTGAGAAAGCTAGAAGAGCACTTTGACGGCCTGCAGATGGAGCATGTTCCAAGAGCTCGAATCGACATTGCCGATGGCTTTCGTCAAAGTGCGCCAGACTTAAGTTACTGTGGAACCAGGGATCTTTGTGCTCAAGCTGACTCAACCGTCTCAGAACGCCATCAACCGGACAGAGCAAGAAGAGGAAGTTGATTTCGGTGACTATTTTCCGCAGAGCTCCCGCCGCCGCCAAGAAGGCCCTCAAGATCAACACTAAGGATGCCGAGGAGCAGTCTGCTCCGCAAGCCCTAGGGTTTGTTCCGTTGAAGCGACGCCCCGACAAGTTTTGCTCGGCAAGCTTGCCGGAACGCCAAGCTCGGCCGAGCCCCTGATTCTCGCCAGAGAAGCGGATGTTCCGTAGCAACAGATGTGCCTTTAGTCCTTGTTGTCGAGCCACAAGCTCCAGATGGGCACAAGAGATTGTCCATTTCCTTCTGACAGAGAACTTCCCGAGGAGCAAGAAGAAGCGGAAAGAGTAGCCCGGCAATGAGTATGTACCAGTTTGTCGACAACACACTGCATGTAAGAAGGCTCAACGGGTGAAATTGAAGTGTATTCACCGGAAAATGGGCAAAAGCTGTTGGCGAGATACATGGAGGCATATGTGGTCACCACATTACAAGAAGAGCACTTGCCGCAAAGCATTCGGCAAGGTTTCTTTTGGCCGACAGCCCTCCAGATGCAATCGCACAAGTAACCAAGTGTGAAGCGTGCGGCCCATTCCAAGCAGATACACCAGCCAGCTCAAGCTCTCCAGACGATCCCTTTATCCTAGCCATTTTCGTCGGGGCTCGACATCCTCGGCCCCTTTCCCGAAGTTGTCGGGGCTTTGAGTACTTGTACGCTGTAATCGACAAGTTCACAAAGTGGCGGAAGTGGAAGCATGAGGAAGGTGACAGACAACAGCGATCAAGTTCTTCAGTCGATTGTTTGCCGCTTCGAATCCCTAACAGGATCATCACCGACAACGGCACGCAATTCACGAGCCGCACCTTCATGCAAGACGCCCAAGATCTTGGTGCCAAGGTCGCTTCGCTTCATTGCTCATCCGAGAAGTAACGGTCAAGCGGAGAGGGCGAATCGTGAAGCTGCGCTGGCTCAAGACCAGACTTCGACAGGCTGCACAAGTGCGAAAGAATCTGGATTGAGGAGCTGCGGTGGTTCTTTGGTCGATCAGACGACGCCAAATCGAGCCATCGCCGACACCTTCGCCTAGTCTATGGAGCAGAGGCGTTCTCCCCACGGAACTCAGATACGGGTCACCTCGAGTGCTCGCTATGATGAGCTTGAGCAAGAGCAGATATGCGACAAAATGACGACCGCTCCTTGAGGAGGACCGCCTTCAGCCAGACGAGCTGCTCGATACCGGCAAGCTTTGCGCCGCTACCATAGCCGCAGTTAGTGCCGAAGTCTCGAGGAAGGCGACCTTGTTCTTGGCGCTGCTCAATCCGCCAAGAATTCCAACAAGTTGACACCGGTGGGAAGGCCCTTACCGGGTGAAATGAGTTACTAGGCCTGGCGCTGTCCGCCTTGAGACCGAAGATGGCATTCCGTGAGCAACTCCCGAACATTGAGCATCTCCGTAAGTTTTACAGAGATGCGGTTGCGGAACCTGTTCCGCAACCACCTTTTGTACAAGTCTTGCCGACGTTGCATGTAATCCTTTGTACAAAGCCGGGCGCAGACCCCGTGCATAAGTAAAGCTAATGTGCTCCGCACATCTTGTCAATTTCATGCTTTCCACTTTATTTTCGCATGCGTTATCTGACACTTTGTGCAGCACCTACCTCGGTAAGCAATAACGAGCCGCAAGGCTCCATATCTTTATTTTCTCTTCTTTCTCTTTCTCAAAGGAAGGAAGGTTCCCTCGCCCACAAGTTTGCCGGGGGGAAAGGAGAAGATAATGGTGTGGACCAAGCGTCGTTCAAGAAAGTTTAGCCTTATCGGGAAGCAAACGACAGAAAAGCTAAGTTGCTAAAGTTTGAGCAATCAGTTTTAAAATTTTTAAGTTATCTTCCTCGAACAACCGTGCTTTGTATGGAAAACCTGTGCGCGGAGGAACCAACTCGTAACTAGTTGCGCCTTACTTTGTTTCGAGTCCGCTCAACAACTTAAGTGAGCTGAACTAGTTGCGATAAGGTTTCTTGTCGGTAGCAAAGACCGCCGCAGTTGCCGACGTCCCGCACTCGGCCGGGCTAAGGTGCTCGGCCGACAAGTTCCCCAAAGCGAGGGCAAGAACATACAAAGGAAGGAATCAAGTAAAGGAAATAACATAGCAATCACTACCCGAAATAGAGTTATATTACAAGATAGCTTGTCGCAGCTCTAATGATTGTTCTCATAACATGACCAGCAGCTGCAAGAAAAAGAGAAAACGGGCGGCCTAATCACGCGGGTCGCCTCAACCTCTTGATCCCGCCACCCTGTCCACAATGGGTGCGATAAGGGTCTTGAGCGCTTCCACATCAGCTTCCGCGGCAAGGTCTTGAGGACGCTGGCAGGTTGAGGCTGGGTTGCGGAAGGCCACCTTCATCAAGACTTTGAAGAGCTCCGCAGATCTGGCGCGACTCATCGGCCAGCTGCTTTGGGATCTCTTCCCGGAGTCGCTGGAGGGCCGTCGCCACACCTTTGAAGAACAAGCTGAGCTTGGCGCTGGGTTGGAGGTGCTCATCGGAGGAATACCCGAGATCCTCCATCCCAACTGCGCCAGCTCCGTCGATGGCTGCGGCAACATCCACGAGACCCTCGGTCCAGTGCTCCACATTCTCCCTAAAAGTGTTCTCAGGCGGCAAGAAGATCGCCAACAGCGCCTCGTCGGCCTTGATCTTCTCCTCCAAGGCCACCTCCCGCCCTGGCGCCGCCCAGTGTCCCGAGTCAAGGTGGTCGGCTTCAACTCAAGATCTGCATTGAGTCCTTGGCGGCGCAAAGCTCCTTGCTCCTCTCGACGAGACGACCTGCAGCTCGCCAAGAGTGTAGGCGTCCTTCTCGCCACGCTTGAGTGCAGCAAGCTCCTCGCCGCTCACCTTGAGATTGGCCTCTAGCTGCGTCACCTTCGTCTCCAACTCCTTCTTGGCGGCCTCGGCAGCTGCGGCAACATCCTTTGCTTCCTTGAGAGCCCCATCGAATGTTTGCTCGCGCGTGGCAAGGTCCTCCTCGTGGCTGCCAAGGTTAACCTTTCGCTGTGCCAACTCACCTTCCTGCGCAGACAGCTTCTCGGCAGCAAGCCGCTGTTGCTCTTCAGCTTCAGCCTTCTCAAGGAGGAAGGCTTTACGCTCCTCGGCGATTTGCTCCCGCTCCTTTGCCAGGGACCGGAGAGCTTCCTGGTTGAGGCCCCGGAGCTCCTCCGCGCGCTTCTCGATGTCTGCTCCCGCCTTCGCGACAAGCGCCTCTCGGGATACCAACTTGGCTTGTCGGGTGCGGTAGAGCGACAAGAGCTTCCGCAGCAGCTGCTCCTCCTCGACTTCGCCGCTGCTGCTGCTCGGCGGTCGACCAGCGTCACCAATGAGGCGAGCAGCTCTTCATCAAAGGTTTCTCCTTCGCCGGGCGCCTGAGCTCGACGCCTGTGGGAGCTTGATGAAGGCGCCATCGCCGCCTTCAAATAGGCACCGGCTGGGGCTCTCGAACTCGACACTGCGGCAGCAGCGGCGGAGGATCGGCGGTCGGCGAGCGCTGGCGCTCCTGTGGCCTCGGGCCATCGGGCGATCACCGGACCCCTCGCTAGCTTCTGCGGCGGCAGCTTTGGCGGCCTCTCCGCCGGCAGGATCATCAGCGCCGGCTCCTTCTTCGGTGACAGCGGCGTCGTCGGTATCGCCGCGCGCGTTCTCCTCGCCGGCGACCTCGGTTTCCATCGGCTCCGTGGCAGATGGATCTGACGACCGGAAAAGAAAGAAAAGTCAAGCAAATATCCAAAAAGAAAATCAGAAGAAGAACACAAGGGAAGTTTTCAAGCGAGAGGATTACCTGTGCTAGGATCTGCAGTCGTGGTCTCAACCACCGGAGGATCGCTGGTGCTATCCCTTGCCGGAGAGCTGTCCCTTGCCGGAGAAGTCTCCCTTGCCGGAGAACGCTCCCTTGCCGGGGAATCCTCCCTTGGCGGTGTAGTCGAAGCAGATGGCATTTCGGGAGCGGCTTCCGAGCACTCTTGGTGAGGCTGCTCTGCTCCTACATAAACCAACAGTCAGATATCAGCAAAGAAAGAGCAACCATGCACGCCTAACAGCAGGAAGTAAACCATATACTTACGATGGGGGCTGCGCTGGGGGCTGCTTTGAGGAAGGATTGCCGGGTCCGGCGAGGTGGTCTCGGACACGCCTCTTGCTGTCGCGGTGGTTTCGTCCTCGATGACAATCACCGGGACCTTGGCTCTCTTCGACGCTCTCGGGCCAGCGTCACGAAAAGGAATAGGTTCAGTGAAGCAAATCAGATACAAGACAAAGCAACAAAATTGATTTAACTACAAGTACAAAGAAAGAATCTTACTCTTCTTCTTCCTCGTCGGAGCTGAGCACGGAGAGATCGAATTCCGGCTCGCCTCCGGTGCGACGAGGCGGAGGAGTAGGCTCCCTTGGCCGCTTGGCGGGAGCAGAAGCGGTGGTCCGGGAAGGTCTCGCCCGCTTGCCGCAGCAACGTGAGGTGCTCCCGCGGCAACAGTGCTTGCCGCGGTGGAAGCGCGGCGCGCGCGGGCGGCTGTTGACCCGTCTGCCGCTTCGCCACGCCCCCGCCTTGCGGAGACGCCTTCTTGGTGGAGCTGGGGCTCCGCTTGCGGCAAGCTGTCAAGGTGGGAGGAGGCCCTCGGCGGGCTCGCTCGACTCGGCCAGGCCGACAACTCTTCCTCGCCGCAAGCTCCTCGCCGACAAGGCTTGCCGCCTCTGCCTCTCGCCTCCATGGTGAATCCGAACTGCGCCATGAGCGCTTCTGCCGCCGCTTCTAGCTCGTGGTGGCGCGCTGATCTCATCGGTGGTGTCGCGGTGAGGCCTTCGTTCATCGGGCGGACCGCACTTCTACCAGTTGTCAAAGAACTCCCGCACGACATCGTCTGTAGGCTCTTGCCAAGTTGGGGCAATTCCATGCGAGTCGCACAGCGGCATCATTGCACGGATGCGATCGAGCGAGGAGTTGTTGCATAGCGGAACGACGCCCCTCGGCAACCTGAACACTTCGAGATGATCAGGATCGTGCTTGAACAGTTCCAAAAGCATCGCATCCAGTTCCAAGACAGTGAAGTTGAAGTTGAGGCCCGGGCACAGCCTCATGATATCTGCCGCGTTCTGGAACTCCCAGGCGGGTCTCCTCCTCTCCTGCAGGGGGGCGATGCGGCGGCGAAGAAAATCCACGCCAACAGCGCCTACAGTGAGCCCGGCAAGCCTAAGGCGTAGGATCCGGGTGACGGCAATCTTCAACCTAGCGTCCTCCGGGGCCACGCTGCTCCAATCATTGCCGCCAAGACCACGGGGTTTGGCTATTGGCGGTAAACGGCTCATGGTTCTCCTCGACAATCCAGCACCAGCCTGCTCTCCATTCATCCCACTTGTTGCGGAGCTCTCCCTCCAGATAAGCTTCCTTCTTGTCGGTTCTTGAGATCCAAGCGATTCCACCGGAAAAAGGCTCCCCTCTCTCAACTCGGGGCATAAAGAAGTGGCGGAAAAGAACTACGTTTGGATAGACTCCGACAAAGTTTTCGTAGAGATGTGCGAAAACTGCCATGGTCAGAACGACATTGGGGGTGAAGTCAAGGAGGCGGAACCCGTAGGTGTTCATGATATCACAGAAAAATTCAGAGAAAGGCGGGCAGAGCCCGCAGTAGAAGAACATCGCGAAGAAAGGGTATCCATTCGGAGCCAGTTCAGCGGCAGCCGGGAGTACCTTCGTGCGCTGGATGCGCTCGCGTCTCCGCTGACCGAAGAGGTAGTAGTACTCCCTCGATCCTTCGGCGGGCGAGCTGAGGGGAAGATTGCCGCTCCTTCGCAGAGCGCCATGAGCCGCTGCGCCTCGGCCGACTTCACGACCTTCCCTTGTCGGCTTTGAGCCATGGCGGAGGTGGTGGGGAGGTCGACGGCGTTGGTGATGCTGGTGGCGATGGGGGGCGGAGCGCTGCTCTCTTTTCAGCCTTGGGAAGAAGGGGAGGGGCAGACGCCCGTCTTCCGAATAAAGAAACCACCCACGATCTCTCCCACGACGCCGCATTCGACGCGTGGCTGTTCGTGGAGGCGTGGTGGGTCCGGAATGAGATACGGCGTAACCCGGGCGCGTGCCCGTGCCTGTTTTTGGGCTGGCCCAACAGCGCTGCACCGTGTGTGGCCCAGCCGGGGCTCTGCCGGTGTACTAGGGTAGGGATACCCTAGTATCCCGAACTTGTGCACGGGCAGTTGCAGCACCCGGCAAGGCTGGCCGGTGACCGCTAAAGAGATAAGGCCCCGGCAAGAGGAGCTTGCCGGAAGGCCAACCAAGGCATGACCGAAGTATTTAAGCCAAGGAGACGAGGCCCCGGCAAGAGGAGCTTGCCGGGAAGGCCAACCAAGGCATCTCAAGGAACTTGCCGCGACGCGCCACGCGTCCCGGCGAGGCCCGGTGAGCGACAAGCTTCCGGACGCGACAAGACAACGATCGCGGTAAGGCGCTTTCATGACAGCGACCACTCTGTACCAGCGCTCCAGCACATCCACCAACGTGTCGCCTCAGGACCTTCCCAGCAAGGTGGCAAGAGGCTGTGCGGCCAGCGGTCGGTGGCAAGCGCCACCGACAAGATTGCCATCGTGGCAGCGGTGGCGCCCCGACGGTCCTTTTTTGACTGTTTGGGCGACGAGACGGGCATTTAATGCCTTTGTCCCTGCCGTCGGGGTTAGGTATGATACCTTTGTACAAGTAGTTGTACCAACCGCAATTCTTTTTCCATTTTTACCCTTGTCTACGTTGCCACTTGTCGGAGACCCCTTGAGCATATAAAAGGAGGCCCATGCGCAACGTAGAGGGGGGTTCGAAGGCAGAAAACACTCACGCTAGGCCTCGTTAGCAGCTGGTGTGTACTGTAGCACTTAGCGCTCCCTAGCAAGAACTCAATACACTTAGTCATGCAGCAGTAGGAGTGTTATCTCTCCGGAGAGCTCCGAAGCTGGGTAAACCGCTCGTTTGCTTCGCCTCGATCTGCTCTTCGTGCGATCTCCGCCCCCCGCCGAACCGAAAGGGGCTCGGTACGCCGGTCCCATAGGTGTTCGTGGATCAGTTTCCCCGACACCTAGAAAGAAAATAAAATTACCATATGAATCTATCATGAGAGCCACTTATGGATGGCCTACCAAAGATGGCAATACCTAGATCTATCCTTGCTTTTATGCCTAGCTAAGGGCGTTAAACGATAGCGCTTGTTGGGAGGCAACCCAATTTTATTTTTAGTTTTTTAGGTTTTGTTTCTGTTTAGGAATAAATAATACATCTACCTTATGTTTAGATGTGGTTTTATATTTTAATTAGTGTTTGTGCCAAGTTAAACCTATAGGACCTTCTTGGATGATAGTTATTTGATCTTGCTGTAATTTCCAGAAACTTTCTGTTCACGAAAGCAATTGTTAAAAATCACCAGAACGTGATAAAATACTGATTCCAATTGCTGCTGATCAATAAACAAATTTCCTAGGTCGTCCTATTTTGGCTGAAATTTTGGAGTTCCAAAAGTTTGCGTTAGTTACATATTACCACAGACTATTCTGTTTTTGACAGATTCTGTTTTTCGTGTGTTGTTTGCTTATTTTGATGAATCTATGGCTAGTAAAATAGTTTATAATCCATAGAGAAGTTGGAATACAGTAGGTTTAACACCAATATAAATAAATAATGACTTTATTACAGTACCTTGAAGTGGTCTTTTGTTTTCTTTAGCTAACGGAGCTTACGAGATTTCTGTTGAGTTTTGTGTTGTGAAGTTTTCAAGTTTTGGGTGAAATCTTTTGATGGATTATGGAACAAGGAGTGGCAAGAGCCTAAGCTTAGGGATGCCCATGGCACCCCCAAGATAATCCAAGGACACCAAAAAGTCAAAGCTTGGGGATGCCCCGGAAGGCATCCCCTCTTTCGTCTACTTCCATCGGTAATTTTACTTGGAGCTATATTTTTATTCACCACATGATATGTGTTTTGCTTGGAGCGTCTTGTATGATTTGAGTCTTTTCTTTTTATTTACCAAAATCATCCTTGTTTTACACACCTTTTGAGAGAGCCATACATGAATTGGAATTTGTTAGAATACTCTATATGCTTCACTTATATCTTTTGAGCTTCATAGTCTTGCTCTATGTGCTTCACTTATATCTTTTGAGCTTCATAGTTTTGCTCTATGTGCTTCACTTAGATCTTTTAGAGCAAGGTGGTGGATTTGTTTTAAAGAAACTATTGATCTCTCATGCTTCACTTAGATTATTTTTAGAGTCTTAAATAGCATGGTAATTACTTAAAAATCTTAATATGCTTGGTATTCAAGATTTGTAGAGCTTTATTTTGAGTGCGTTGAATACTAAGAAAAGTTTGATGCTTGATATGAGATATGAAGATGGTGATATTAGAGTCATGCTAGTTGAGTAGTTGTGAATTTGAGAAATACTTGTGTTAAAGTTTGTGATTCCCGTAGCATGCACGTATGGTGAACCGTTATGTGATGAAGTCGGAGCATGATTTATTTATTGATTGTCTTCCTTATGAGTGGCGGTTGGGGGCGAGCGATGGTCTTTTCCTACCAATCTATCCCCCTAGGAGCATGCGCGTAATACTTTGCTTTGATAACTTCTAGATTTTTGCAATAAGTATATGAGTTCTTTATGACTAATGGTGAGTCCATGGATTATACGCACTTTTCCCATCCTTCCACCATTGCTAGCCTCTCTAATACCGCACACTTTTCGCCGGTATCATACACCCACCATATATCTTTGTAACGCCCGGATGGTTATGCAACAGTAAACCCCCCCGGTTCTGTTAATTAACTACTCGTTGATTCGATTCCGTCCTAAAAAAAAGAAAAATAATAAAAGGTTAAAGCAAAATAAAAGAGGTGGGGAGAAACCCCCTGGCCCAGCCAGTCGGCCCCCCTCCCCACCTGGCCCCTCTCTCCCCCTGTTGGCCCATTTCCCTTCCCCCCCCATGGGCCAGCCCACCGGCCCAACTGACCGGCCGCATAACCCCCTCCCCCACCCGGCGGCTAACCCTAAACCGCCACCCCCCTCTCCCCTCGCTCCCAAGACTGATCTGGATCGAGGCGGAGGAACCCCCACCGAGCCAACCCCGCCGTCCTCCACCTCGCCGCCCACCACCCCCGCCCACCGCGGCCCTGGCCTCCTCCTCCTCCGCCCTTGGCTGGCTCGCCTCGCCGCCCGTCGCTGGCACGCTTCACCGACCCCCTCCCGATGGACTCCCCGCCCTCACCGAGCCCGCCGCTAGGCCCTGCTTCCCCAGTGAGGCCCCTCTCCTCCCCTCCCCGTCGGCGATGGCTCCGCCACCCTGCCGGTTTTCCCCTCGGCTCCCTCCCGCTCGCCGTGGCCCCCGACCGGCCCGTCGCTGGCTCGGCCCCATGGCTGCTGCGCCACGCCCCCCCGATCCTCTCCTTCCTTCCCCCCTGCCGGATCCGGCCGCCGTGGCCCCGAACGGCCCGGCCACCGCGTGGCTCCCTCTCCCCCCTTCCTCCCCTCCGACGGCTACCCCCTCGCCCGGCGCCCTAGCGGCGCCCAGAGCCCCTCGCTCCCCCCCGTTCGGCGCCTCGCCGCCCGACCGAGGCCTCGTTTCCCAAGACGACGCTTGGCCCTGCCCGAGCCGAGCCCCACCCGTTCGCCCTCCCGACTTCATGGCGTCGCTTCGCCCGGCTGGCCCAGCGTCGTGGCCTCGGCAGCGGCTGACCCGTGCCTCGGCGCCCGATCCGCCAGGTCGCGCCCGACCAGCCTGGTTCATGCCGATTCGGCAGCGCCTGCGTCGCCCGCACCGCCGCCTGTTTGGCCTCGAGCCAGCGGCGTGGGGCCCCACCCCCAATATTACAAAAGGATGTTTTATTTAAAAGCAGAACTAAAAACAAAATGAAATGAATATAAATTAATTAACTAACTAATTAATTAATTAATTAATTGAGTAATTAATTAAACTAATTAATTCGGATTAATTAACCTAATCATTAATTAATTAATTGGGTAATTAATTAAACTAATTATCTTGAACTAATTAACCTAATCATTAATTAACTTAATTAAGTAATGTTAATTAATCGATTAGGTTAATTAGCCTTTAGTGAATGACATGCGGGACCCACTGTCGAGGTTGACTCGATCAACCCTGTTGGATGATGATGTCGGCATGACATCATCTTGATGTCATAAATGCTTTTTGAAATTAATTAAATAATTAATTAAATTCCGAAATTAATAAAATCTTTTATAAATCATATCTTTTAATCCGTAATCCGGATTAAAATAATTTCAACATGAAAGTTGCTCGAGCAGCGAGGCGAATCCGGATACGCGATCCGTTCGCCCACCACACGTCTCTAACCTATCGAACCTGCAAACTTTCCTCTCCGGTTCATCTGTCCGACAGACGTCCGGAACCGGGATAACTTCCCGGATGTTTTCCCCCCTAAACCAGTATCCCCTCATACCACGTTAGGGCACGCCTAGCATCGCTTCTTGACATGACATGCATCGATATGCATCTGTTTACTTTGTATTCATTGTTTCTTCCCCCTCTTTTCTCCGGTAGACTACGAGACCGACGCTGCAGCTGGCCAGTTCGACTACGGTGTTGACGACCCTCTCTCTTGCCGAGCAACCAGGCAGCCCCCCCCTTTTGATCATCCCGATATCGCCCATTCCATTCTCTCATGCTTGCACTAGATTTTTACTCTTGTTATTGTTGCTCCTATTACATTGCATAGCTTTGTTTATTGTAACTCGCTATTGTTACCTACACCTTATCCTAAAGCGCTTAGTATAGGTTGGTTAGAGACCCATCGGTGACCCCCCACCTTGTCCTTGTTGCCCTCGCTTCATCATTGAAGACACGATCAGCGGGATCGGAGACCAGGCCCGACACGCACATCACTTCCCTTAGTTGCTCGACACTACTAGGTTACTATCGAGTACCGAGGGTGAAACCTCTACAAAGACTTCCGATATTAACCTCAGTAGTGTAGCTATCCGGTTGTGGTCATAGAGGGTGATTTCCTCTTTAACCACTTCGATCGACTTCTGTCGTGCAACCCCTCAAGTGTGGACCTCGAGGGTGAATCCTCTTATGTTCACCTTGATGACTACATTGAGTGGAATTCACCGGGGTGATTCCTCGGGTTTTCCCCTTGATGTTTGGACTCACGGTTACTTGGACTTTTACCCTTGTTACTTGGAAAGGCGGGTCGACCACGAGGGTACCAGCGTGCTTAATTGCGCAGTGATGTGGAGACGGGTTGACACGGAGGGTGCCCGCGAGATAATTACGAGGCGTGGCGGGCATTCCTAGCCCTTGCCGCAAGTCCTCGAGGCAGGGCAACGGGTCACATCTTCGTGAGTCTCGCTTGTTACCGCGTTCCTAATCCACTACGATTTGGATATTTGATCCGAGGGCCTCGGCACGATAGCACTAACCATCACGTGGGCATAGTATGGGCGTTCTGCGTCGTATACATCACCGAAGCTTAATAGGCGTCGGCGGCGGCGGCTTGCGGCGGGTTGGACTGGTAGCTCGCCCATACGGGAAGGTAGCTAGGTCGCTCACCGCCGCCCTCATAACGTCTTGGGAGTTCGTGGAGATGGCCCATGACCCCGGGGCATAGGTTTAGTCCGCGTCTGGCCTCTCTATTAAGCCTAGGTCGGGTTGCGGCGTATTGTTTGGCCGAGGCGGGCATGACCACGGAAAGTGTGTCCGGCGGAGTTAAGCGGCGTGGTGGGTAAGTTGGTGCACCCTGCAGGAAGAAAACATCTATCGATAGCCTGTCCTACGGTAACGGACACTTGGAGTTGTATCCCGATCGATACAACTAGAACTGGTTACTTGAGATGAGACATGGATATGAGCAATGGATTGCGATGAGAATTGGATTGTGATGATAACTGGATAGTATGGCTCTGGGATTTCTTTCTCGCAGGGAGTCGAGAAAGGATCTCTGGCCGAGGTTGATAACACTACTGCTACCTTAAGATATGCTACTCTACTCCCTCTTGTTTGCTGCAAGATGGTGATTTCCGGAAGATGCTAGTCTTCGTTAGGACTAGGCCTTCTCTCTATTACGCATTTCGCAGCCCGGTTCACATATCTGCCTTCCTTTGATAATGTTGCATATGTAGTGTAGCTCCTTGCTTGCAGTACTTTGGATGAGTACTCACGGTTGCCTTGTTTCCCCTTTTCCCCTACCGTTACTCGATTGCTGCAACAGACGATGGAGCCTGGGCGACGCCACCGCCTATGGCGACTACTACTCGGAGGCGCCTACTACTACGTGCAGCCGGCGGCGGCGACCGGGAGTGACCTAGGAGGATCCGGCGGGAGGCCTGCTCCTCTTCGTCTGTATCCCGCTTTGTGCTAGCCATCTTATGGCACCTTGTTTAACTTATGTACGTACTCAGATATTGTTGCTTCCGTGACTTCGTCTATGATCGAGCACTTGTATTCGAGCCCTCGAGGCCCCCGGCTTGTATTATGATGCTTGTATGACTTATTTTATTTGTAGAGTTGTGATGTGATATCTTCCCGTGAGTCCTTGATCTTGATCGTACACATTTGCGTGCATGATTAGTGTACGATTGAATCGAGGGCGTTACAAGTTGGTATCAGAGCCGACTGCCTGTAGGAATCCCCCTTCCACACTCCTTGGCCGAAGTCGAGTCTAGACATTGCAAAACTTTTACTAACTTGGCTGTGTGCCTTACGGGCCCACGTCGCCATCGGGTGGTATTAGGATCTTTTACTCCTCGACCTTTACTCTGGGCCTCTGAACTCTCTTCTACTCGGATTAAACGATTTTACTAACTATCACTAGGATCCCGTGACCGCATTCACCCCAAAGTTGGATATAGCCCTAGTTGTTTTTGGAATTGTATTTGAGCAATTTCACACCTTGTCATTTGACTCCTTTGAAGCGTCTTTGTTTTCAGATGGAACCCACGAGGCAGGTCGTGCGCCACACGACGGCCATTGGTGCCTCGGGATCACTGCGGTGCTAGCCGAGATGATGACCTATCTGGGTTATCGGCGGCACCCGAGTACACCGTCTATGAGGAGTACGGGACTATAACCGGGGAGCGATGCGGCGCCATCGTCCACCTCTACTCTCGGAGTACGAGTCCACTCTTGTCTGCACACCGCACATGGTGTTGGGGTGACTATCGATATGGCAGTCCACGATGCTGCTTATGCTGCTCGACACGTCCTCGTGCAGATTATCGAGTTGGACACCTCCCTTTGAGCACATTGCTATCGCGTCGATGTTGGTGAGGAGGGTTACTACTGCGCTGCCTACACCATCGTCACCAGAGAGCCCTTTCACCATCGAACTTTGTTACGCATCGCGATGGGCTGGATCGAGCTAACCGAGCTCTTCGCCACGAGTTGTACATCACCCGTCGGCACCTCTACCGTGCTCGACGCTGATGCACCCTTCGTCCGATCCGGAGAGCTGCCGCGTTCTGCGATCTACCCGCCAGACCGTGATGCCCAGGGTGTCGGTTGGCGGGCGTGGAGGCTACTCTCCAAGACTTGGCCCCTTCGCCACCGGACGTCGGATTCAGCACCGAGTATCCGCGGCCCCAGTCAGCGACGTGGAGGACTATCCACCGCCAAGACTACCAGCTTTCAAGCTACAGCTACCTCCGCATGCAGCGTGGGGACTGATGTAGACTTGCTTGTTAGTGTTTGATGTATTCGCCATGAGACTGCGTGCCGCCTATGATGTAGTAGTCTATGTCTTGGACTCTATGTATCGAACTCTATGCATGATTCCTTTTGTAAGATAGGCCAACTACTATGTAGTTCCCATCTTGCTGCTTTCATTTATGCATGTTTCATCATGAATGATTCTTGTCTCTTGCTTATTTTCTCAAATCTTTGAACTACCCTGTTATATAATAGCGGGATGGTTAGGCCAGCAGGTCGTGGTCGTGGTGCCAACCTTCCACCACCGCTTTGAGTACATGGCTGGTATGATCCAACAGCTCGAGATGAATCGCCAGTTCATGGAGAACATGATGGCTCAGTTCCCCTCCCCAATATGCACCAAAGACCCAAGCGGGACAACTCTGCAGGAATTCATACGCTGAACCCCGGTGTACCGCAGCTCAACCCGACCCTTTGGATCTTGATGATGGCTCCGTGACATCACCTATGAAATGGAGTCTGCTGATGTAGCCCCGCCGACTATGTCACCTTTGCTTCCTTCTTCTGAAGGACCCGCAGCTCAATGGTGGGACAGTCACCGCGTACTCTGCGGTCGGAACACTCATCACTGGCGGACTTCGGGCTGCCTTCCGTGCCGCTTCATCCCTCAAGGGGTCATGGACGGAAGAAGCGTGAGTTCATAACCTCACCCAAGGCAACAAGGCTGTTGAAGCCTATCGGCGAGAGTTCTTGGACTTGTCTCGCTATCTTGAAGAGGATATTGCAAGCGATGCACGCAGCGGGAGAAGTTCCGTGGCGGTCTTCAAGCGACATCAAGCTCGCACTTCTAGTGCACGACTTTGCTGATTTCGCCACCTTGGTGAACAAAGCTATCAACGTCGAAACTGGTGCGCAGGAATACGAGCTCTAACAGCGCAACCGTGACACGGGCTCATCTTGGGCCCGTCCTCGCGAAGCGCAAGATATGGATTCCCAACAGCATGTACCGGCCAAGGCACTGCGTCAGCAGAACTATGCTACACCTCGATGCGCCTACAACTAAGCGGCCAAGCTTCCAGCTCCACCACCCCAAGCTCTGTTCCCACCCCAATAATGGTTTGTGCTTGGTGCGGACAGCGAGAGGCACCGTGCTAGAGAATGCAACGAGAACCGAATCAAGCGGCCCTTCCAAAGGTGGCCGTGGAAACACCGAACCGCAACAACACCGGCAAGTCGTATGGGCAAGCTCGGGCCAACCACGTTGATCTGAGCGAAGCTCAAGACCAGCTGCTCTTGTGATGGGTACACTTCTCGTAAATTCAGTACCGCATGTGTTTTATTTGATCTGAGGGCATCTCATTCATTCATGTCGAAGATTTTGCATTCATGCATGGCATTAAAAGTGAAGACATGAATGCTTCACTATTAGTACACACCCTGCGGGCCAATGTCGAACCTCCATGATTTGCAGCAGCGTCCCGTTGAAATCGAAGGATGGAATTCCTTGTCTCTCCCATCGTCTTTGAAGTCTTGTAGCATTGACCTCATTTTGGGAATGAATTGGTTGAAAGCACATCTGGCGTCAATCGTTTGCGCCACTAAGACCGTCCATCTGCTACACCCTTGGATGAAATAGTCACTTACCAAGCTCATCGGTGCAAAATCTTTGAGGCAAGGCTCTATGCATTGAATGCATTGAGCGCCGCACCACTCGAGGGCATTGAAAACATTCACGTCGTTTGCGATTTCCAAGGCGTCTTTCTGAAGAACTTCGAGGATTCCCCTGCTAGAAATTGTCGAATTCGTCATCGACTTGAAACCGGGCACCACTCCTATAGCCAAGCGTCCCTACAAGATGCCGCGCATGAACTCCTTGAGCTAAAGGAGGAAATCGACAAATCTCTTCAAAGCGGTTTCATTCGCCCAAGTTGCTCACCTTGGGGAGCACCTTCTCTCTTTGTCAAGAAGAAGGATGGGACAAACCGATTGGTCCAAGACTACCGTCCTATAAATCAAGCTACCATTCAAAATAAGTATCCTCTTCCTCGGATCAATGATCTTTATGATCAATTGGCTGGTTCGTCGTTGTTCTCGAAACTTCGACTTGAGGTTGGGTTACCACCAGATCCGTGTTCGTGAGGAGGATATCCCCAAGACCGCATTCGTGACTCGTTATGGTTCATACGAGTACACCGTCATGTCCTTCGACAACCAATGCTCCAGCCACCTTCTCTCGCGATGAACTATATATTCATGGATTACCTCGACAAGTTCGTCGTGGTTTATCTGGATGATATCTGATCTATTCAAGAATGAAGAAGAACATCTTGAACATCTTCGTCTTGTCTTTGGAAAAGCTACGAGAGCATCAACTCTATGCCAAGTTCTCCAAGTGTGAATTCTGGCTCCCCGAAGTAACCTACCTTGGGCATGTCATTTCTAAGGATGGTATTGCCGTCAACCCTGAAAGAGTTCAGGCTATTCTCGATTGGACTCCTCCGAAGAGCGTTAAGCAAGTCGAAGTTTTCTCGGTCTCTTGACTATTGCCGTCGATTCGTCGAGAACTTCTCCAAGATTGCCGAGCCTCGACTAACTTTGTTGCATAAAGGCGTCAAGTTCCAATGGGATGATAAGTGTCGGGAAAGTTTCCGGGCACTCAAAGACAAGTTGACTTCTGCCCGATGCTAGCTCCTCCCGATACTAAGAAGGACTTCGTCATTTCTCGCGGCGCTTCTCGTCAAGGATTAGGCGGTGTCCTAATGCAAGAGCGCAAAGTAGTTGCTTATGCCTCTCGACAGTTCGCCCTCACGAGGAGAACTACCCAGTTCATGACCTCGAACTTCTCTTGTCATTCATGCGCTAAAGCGATGGCGACATTACCTTCTCGTGTCGTTGCGAGATCTACTGACCACCAAAGTCTGAAGTATCTGTTTACTCAGCCAGACCTGAACCTCCGTCGCCAGAGATGGATGGAGACTGTTGCAGACTTTGATTTGGGTATTTCCTATCGCCCGAGCAAGGCTAATGTAATGGCTGATGCCTTGAGCATAAGTCTTCTGCAACCACCTTGATTCACCAAGTTCAGCCCCACTTGTTGAAGAATTCAGGAAGCTGAACCTTCATATTTTTCCTCCGGTGCACTCGCTCCCCCTCCTCGGAGTTCATAAGATGAATCTCCGTGTTGTTCCCCAGGGTTCCCTTTATACCCTGGCTGTTGAACCCGATCTTGTGGGCACCATAAAGACAATGCAGGGATTTGACTCTGAAGTCTACAAGCTTAAACAAGATGTCAAGAAAGGAAATCCCTCATCTTTCACTATTGCTGATGATGGCGCCTTGTACTTCAAAGGCCGCCTAGTGGTGCCATGTAAGAAGGAAAATCTGAATATGACTCGGAAGGTTATGCAAGAAGCTCATGATACTCCTCTATGTATCCATCCTGGCAGTACAAAGATGTATCAAGACATTAAATCGAGATTACGTGGTCTAATATGAAGCAAGACATTGCTCGCTATGTTTACGAGTGTGGCGTTTGCCGTCGTATCAAAGCAGAACATCAAAGGCCTCTTTGGAACTCGCAACCTATCTCTATTCCCGAATGGAAATGGGACCATGTTGAAATGGACTTAATCCTTGGTTTTCCCAAATCGCAGAAAGGTAATGATGCTATTCTTGTCGTCATTGACCGCTTTCTAAAGTTGCACATTTTACGGCGGTCAAAAAGCGATCCTTTGCTAGCCGGTGGCAACTCTCTATATGTCGTAATTGTTTCGCTTCATGGTATTCCTTTGGTTATCGTTCGGACCGTGGCAGCTTATTCACTTCAAGATTACGGGCAAGTTTTCAAGAAGCTATGGGGACTCATTTATCTTTCGATCTGCATTTCATCCATGATCTCAAGGGCAAGTTGAGCGTGTCAACCAAATTCTCGAAGACATGCTTGAGCTTGTGTCGTCTCCTTGCAAGAAATGGGAGGAATCTCTCCCGTATGCTGAGTTCTCTTATAATAATAGCTTTCAAGCTAGTCGAAGATGGCCCCTTTGAAGTGTTATATGGGCGAAAGTGCGAACCCCTCGAACTGGTCGAAAGCGGGAGCGTCCACTCTTCGGTCCGGATATTATCCAACATGCCGAAGAACAAGTCCGCATTATTCGCGAGAATCTCAAGACTGCTCAGTCTCGTCAAAAGAGTAATTATGACCGTCATCACAAAGACATGGTCTATCAACCTGGCGAAAAGGCCTATCTTCGCGTTACACCAATGAAGGGTGCTCACCGCTTCGGGATCAAGGGCAAGTTAGCTCCTCGCTATATTGGCCCTTTCACTATTCTGGAAAGGCGTGGAAAAGTGGCTTATCAACTGGAGCTTCCGTCGAACCTTTCTCAGGTTCACGATGTGTTCCACGTGTCCCAACTCCGACGCTGCTTCAAGGACCCAATCCGAGCAGTGGACCACGAAGTGCTCGAATTGCAGCAGGACCTCTCCTATAAAGAGCATCCGGTCCGTATTCTCGACCAAGCTGAACGCCGCACACGTCAGAAGGCGATCAAGTTCCTCAAAGTCAATGGTGAATCACTCGAAGGCGAAGCCACACAGGAGCGAGGATCGCGTCTACGAGATGAATATCCGCACTCTTTCCTTCTACCTCCTAAATCTGGGGACGAGATTTCTTGTAATGGAGGAGATTTGTAACGCCGGATGGTTATGCAACGATAAACCCCGGTTACATTAATTAACTACTCGTTGATTGATTCCGTCCTAAAAAAAAGAAAAATAATAAAAGGTTAAAGCAAAATAAAAGAGGTGGGAGAAATCCCTGGCCCCGGTCGGCCCCCTCCCCACCGGCCCCTCTCTCCCCTGTTGGCCCATTTCCTTCCCCCCATGGGCGCCCACCGCCCAACCGACCGGCCGATAACCCCCCCACCCCGGCTAACCCTAAACCGCCACCCCACTTCCCCCCGCCCCTCGCTCCCTTTCCCGATCTGGATCGGCGGAGGAGGCCCCGACCGAGCCAACCCCGCCGTCCTCCACCTGCGCCACCCCCCCCGCCCGCCCACCACAGGCCTCCTCCTCCTCCTCCTCACTTGCATGGCTCGGCCTCGCCGCCTGTCGCCGATCACGCTTCACCGACCCCTCCCGACGGACTCCCCGCCCCTCACCGAGCCCGCCGCCTAGGCCCTGCTTCCCCCGTGAGCCCCCTCTCCTCCCCCTCCCGTCGGCGATGGCTCAAGCCACCGCACCGTTTTCCCCTCCGGCTCCCTCCGCTCGTCGCCGTGGCCCCTGACCGGCCCGTCGCTGGCTCGGCCCCCATGCTTCTTGACCGACGCCGCGCCCCCCGGTCCCTCTCCTTCCTTCCCCCTGCCGGATCCGGCCGTGGCTCCGAACGGCCCGGCCACCGCGTGGCTCCTCTCCCCTTCCTCCTCCTCCGGCGGCGACCCCCTCGCCCGGCGCCTAGCGGGCGCCCGAGCCCCTCGCTCCCACCTCGTTCGGCGCCCGCCGCGATCAAGTGGCCTCGTTCCCCCAAGACGACGCCTGGCCCTGCCCGAGCCCCCCACCCGTTCGCCTCCCGACTCGGCTGGCTCGCTTGGCCGTATTGCCGACCCGTGCCTCGGCGCCCCGATCCGCCTGGTCGCGCCCGACCGCCCTGGTTCAGTGCCCGATTCAGACGCGCCCGCGTCGCAAGACTCGCCGCCCGTTTGGCCTCGAAGCCAGCAGCGTGGGGCCCCACCCCCCAATATTACAAAAGGATGTTTTATTTAAAAGCAGAACTAAAAACAAAATGAAATGAATATAAATTAATTAACTAACTAATTAATTAATTAATTAATTGAGTAATTAATTAAACTAATTAATTCGGATTAATTAACCTAATCATTAATTAATTAATTGGGTAATTAATTAAACTAATTATCTTGAACTAATTAACCCTAATCATTAATTAACTTAATTAAGTAATGTTAATTAATCTGATTAGGTTAATTAGCCTTTAGTGAATGACATGCAGGACCCACTCGGGGTTGACTCATCACCCCTGTTGATGATGATGTCGGCATGACATCATCTTGATGTCATAAATGCTTTTTCGAAATTAATTAAATAATTAATTAAATTCCGAAATTAATAAAATCTTTTATAAATCGTATCTTTTAATCCGTAATCCGGATTAAAATAATTTCAACATGAAAGTTGCTCGAGCAGCGAGGCGAATCCGGATCGCGATCCGCTCGTCCACCACACGTCTCTAACCTATCGAACCTGCAAACTTTCCTCTCGGTTCATCGTCCGACAGACGTCCGAAGCAGGATAACTTCCGGATGTTTTCCCCTAAACCGGTATCCCTCATACCACGTTAGGGCACGCCTAGCATCGCTTCTTGACATGACATGCATCGATATGCATCTGTTTACTTTGTATTCATTGTTTCTTCCCCTCTTTTCTCCGGTAGACTACGAGACCGACAGCTGCGGTGGCGGTTCGACTACGGTGTTGACGACCCTCTCTCTTGCCGAGCAACAGGCAAGCCCCCCTTTTGATCATCCCGATATCGCCCATTCCATTCTCTCATGCTTGCACTAGATTTTTGCTATCGTTATTGTTGCTCCTATTACATTGCATAGCCTTTGTTTATTGTAACTCGCTATTGTTACCTACACCTTATCCTAAACTGCTTAGTATAGGTTGGTTAGAGACCCATCGGTGACCCCCACCTTGTCCTTGTTGCCCCGCTTCATCATTGAAGACCGATCAGCGGGATCGGAGACCAGCCCGACACCGCACATCACTTCCCTTAGTTGCTCGACACTACTAGGTTACTATCGAGTACCGAGGGTGAAACCTCTCTGACTTCCGATATTAACCACGTAGTGTAGCTATCGGTTGTGGTCATCGAGGGTGATTTCCTCTTTAACCACTTCCGATACGACTGTCGTGCAACCCCTCAAGTGTGGACCTCGAGGGTGAATCCTCTTATGTTCACCTTGATGACTACATTGAGTGGAATTCACGGGGTGATTCCTCGTGTTTTCCCTTGATGTTTGGACTCACGGTTACTTGGACTTTTACCATTGCTTGGAAAGACGGGTCGACCACGAGGGGTACCCGGCGTTAATTGCGAGTGATGTGGAGCGGGTTGACACGGAGGGTGCCCGCGAGATAATTACGAGGCGTGGCGGGCATTCCTAGCCCTTGCCGCAAGTCCTCGAGGCGGGCAACGGGTCACATCTTCGTGAGTCTCGCTTGTTACCGCGTTCCTAATCCACTACGATTTGGATATTTGATCCGAGGGCCTCGGCCCGATAGCACTAACCATCACGTGGGCATAGTATGGGCGTTCTGCGTCGTATACATCAGCGAAGCTTAATAGACGCGTCGGCCGGCGGCGGCGGCCGGGTTGACTGGTAGCTCCGCCCTTCGGGGAAGGTAGCTAGGTGCGCTCACCGGCCGCCCGCAATAGCGTGAGGAGTTCCGGGAGATGGCCCATGACCCCGGGGCATAGGTTTAGTCCGCGCTGGCCTCTCTATTAAGCCTAGGTCGGGTTGCGGTATTGTTTGGCGAGGCCGGGCATGACCACAGAAAGTGTGTCCGCCGAGTTAAGCGGCGTGGTGGGTAAGTTGGTGCACCTGCAGGAAGAAAACATCTATCGATAGCCTGTCCCTACGGTAGCGGACACTTGGAGTTGTATCGATCGATACAACTAGAACTGGTTACTTGAGATGAGACATGGATATGAGCAATGGATTGCGATGAGAATTGGATTGTGATGATAACTGGATAGTATGGCTCTGGGATTTCTTTCTCGCAGGGAGTCGAGAAAGGATCTCTGGCCGAGGTTGATAACACTACTGCTACCTTAAGATATGCTACTCTACTCCCTCTTGTTTGCTGCAAGATGGTGATTTCCGGAAGATGCTAGTCTTCGTTAGGACTAGGCCTTCTCTCTATTCTGGCATTTCTGCAGCCCAGTTCACATATACAGCCTTCCTTTGATAATGTTGCATATGTAGTGTAGCTCCTTGCTTGCGAGTACTTTGGATGAGTACTCACGGTTGCCTTGTTTCCCCTTTTCCCCCTACCGTTACTCGATTGCTGCAACCAGACGATGGAGCCAGGGGCCGACGCCACCGCCTATGACGACTACTACTCGGGCGCCTACTACTACGTGCAGCCAGCGGCGGCGACGATGGGGAGTGACCTAGGAGGATCCCAGGCGGAGGCTGCTCCTCTTCGATCTGTATCCCAGTTTGTGCTAGCCATCTTATGGCACCTTGTTTAACTTATGTCTGTACTCAGATATTGTTGCTTCCGCTGACTCGTCTATGATCGAGCACTTGTATTCGAGCCCTCGAGGCCCCTGGCTTGTATTATGATGCTTGTATGACTTATTTTATTTGTAGAGTTGTGATGTGATATCTTCCCGTGAGTCCTTGATCTTGATCGTACACATTTGCGTGCATGATTAGTGTACGATTGAATCGAGGGCGTTACAATCTTCCTCAAAACAGCCACCATACCTACCTATCATGGCATTTCCATAGCCATTCCGAGATATATTCCCATACAACTTTCCACCGTTCCGTTTATTATGACACACTCCATCATTGTCATATTGCTAGCATGATCATGTAGTTGACATCATATTTGTGGCAAAGCCACCGTTCATAATTCTTTCATACATGTCACTCTTGATTCATTGCATATCCCGGTACACCGCCGGAGGCATTCACATAGAGTCATATTTTGTTCTAAGTATTGAGTTGTAAATTTTTGAGTTGTAAGAAAAATAAATGTGTGATGATCATCATTTTTAGAGCATTGTCCCAAGTGAGGAAAGGATGATGGAGACTATGATTCCCCCACAAGTCGGGATGAGACTCCAGACGAAAAAAAAGAAAAATAAAAGAGGCCATAAAAAAAGAGAAAAGGCCCAAATAAAAAAATGAGAGAAAAAGAGAGAAGGGACAATGTTACTATCCTTTTACCACACTTGTGCTTCAAAGTAGCACCATGATCTTTATGATAGAGAGTCTCTCATTTTGTCACTTTCATATACTAGTGGGAGTTTTCATTATAGAACTTGTCTTGTATATTCCAATGATGGGCTTCCTCAAAATGCCACAGGTCTTCGTGAGCAAGCGAGTTGGATGCACACCCACTTAGTTTCTTTTGTTGAGCTTTCATATACTTATAGCTCTAGTGCATCCGTTGCATGGAAATCCCTACTCACTCACATTGATATCTATTGATGGGCATCTCCATAGCCCGTTGATCGCCTAGTTGATGTGAGACTATCTTCCCTCTTTTGTCTTCTCCACAACCACCATTCTATTCCACATATAGTGCTATATCCATGGCTCACGCTCATGTATTGCGTGAAGATTGAAAAAGTTTTGAAAATGTTAAAGTATGAAACAATTGCTTGTCTTGTCATCGGGGTTGTGCATGATTTAAATACTTTGTGTGGTGAAGATAGAGCATAGCCAGACTATATGATTTTGTAGGGATAACTTTCTTTGGCCATGTTATTTTGAGAAGACATGATTGCTCTGTTAGTATGCTTGAAGTATTATTATTTTTATGTCAATATGAACTTTTGTCTTGAATCTTTCGGATCTGAATATTCATACCACAATTAATAAGATTTACATTGATATTATGCCAAGTAGCACTCCGCATCAAAAATTCTTTTTATCATTTACCTACTCGAGGACGAGGTGAATTAAGCTTGGGATGCGATACGTCTCCAACGTATCTATAATTTTTATTGCTCCATGCTATATTATCTACTGTTTTGGACCATATTAGGCTTTATTTTCCACTTTTATATTACTTTTGGGACTAACCTATTAACCGGAGGCCCAGCCCAGAATTGCTGTTTTTTGCCTATTTCGGTGTTTCGAAGAAAATGAATATCAAACGGAGTTCAAACAGAATGAAACCTTCGGGAACGTGATTTTCTCATCAGATATGATCCAGGAGGCTTGGACCCTCCGTCAAGAAAGAAGAGAGGTGGTCATGAGGGTGGAGGGCGCCCCCCCCCCTAGGGCGCGCCCCCCTGCCTCGTGGGCCCCTCGAAGCTCCACCGACGTACTCCTTCCTTCTATATATACCTACGTACCCCCAAACAATCAGATATGGAGCCAAAAACCTAAATCCACCGCCGCAACCTTCTGTACCCACGAGATCCCATCTTGGGGCCTGTTCCGGAGCTCCGCCGGAAGGGGAATTGATCACGGAGGGCTTCTACATCATCACCATAGCCCCTCCGATGAAGTGTGAGTAGTTTACCTCAGACCTTCGGGTCCATAGTTAGTAGCTAGATGGTTTCTTCTCTCTTTTTGGATCTCAATACAATGTTCTCCCCCTCTCTCATGGAGATTTATTCGATGTAATCTTGTTTTTGTGGTGTGTTTGTTGAGATCGATGAATTGTGGGTTTATGATCAAGTTTATCTATGAACAATATTTGAATCTTCTCTGAATTCTTTTATGTATGATTGGTTATATTTGCAAGTCTCTTCGAATTATCAGTTTGGTTTGGCCTACTAGATTGGTTTTTCTTGCAATGGGAGAAGTGCTTAGCTTTGGGTTCAATCTTGTGGTGTCCTTACCTAGTGACAGAAGGAGCAGCAAGGCACGTATTGTATTGTTGCCATCGAGGATAACAAAATGGGGTTTTTATTATATTGCATGAATTTATCCCTCTACATCGTGTCATCTTGCTTAAGGCGTTACTCTGTTTTCATTAACTTAATACTCTAGATGCATGCTGATAGCGGTCGATGAGTGGAGTAATAGTAGTAGATGCAGGCAGGAGTCGGTCTACTTGTCTCAGACATGATGCCTATATACATGATGATACCTAGATATTCTCATAACTATGCTCAATTCTGTCAATTGCTCAACAGTAATTTGTTCACCCACTGTAGAAATACTTATCCTCTTGAGAGTAGTCACTAGTGAAACCTATGGCCCCCAGGTCTATTCTCATCATATCAATCTTCCATCACTTTATTATTGCTTTGCTTTCCACTTTGCTTTTTTATTTTACCTTGCATCTTTATACCAAAAATACCAAAAAATATTATCTATCATCTCTATCAGATCTCACTCTCGTAAGTGACCGTGAAGGGATTGACAACCCCTAATCGCGTTGGCTGCGTTGAGCTATTTGTTTTGTGTAGGTACGAGGGACTCGCGCGGGCCTCCTACTGGATTGATACCTTGGTTCTCAAAAACTGAGGGAAATACTTACGCTACTTTGCTGCATCATCCTCTCCTCTTCGGGGAAATCCAACGCAGTGCTCAAGAGGTAGCAAGAAGGGGCAATTCTACTATCCTTTTACCACACTTGTGCTTCAAAGTAGCACAATGATCTTCATGATAGAGAGTCTCCTATGTTGTCACTTTCATATACTAGTGTGAAATTTTTTCATTATAGAACTTGGCTTGTATATTTCAATGATGGGCTTCCTCAAATTGCCGTAGGTCTTCGTGAGCAAGCAAGTTGGATGCACACCCACTTAGTTTCTTTTGTTGAGCTTTCATACACTTATAGCTCTAGTGCATCTGTTGCATGGCAATCCCTACTCACTCACATTGATATCTATTGATGGGCATCTCCATAGCCCGTTGATACGCCTAGTTGATGTGAGACTATCTTCTCCTTTTTGTCTTCTCCACAACCACCATTCTATTCCACCTATAGTGCTATGCCCATGGCTCATGCTCATGTATTGCGTGAAGATTGAAAAAGTTTGAGAACATCAAAAGTATGAAACAATTGCTTGGCTTGTCATCGGGGTTGTGCATGATTAAATACTTTGTGGGATGAAGATAGAGCATAACCAGACTATATGATTTTGTAGGGATAACTTTCTTTGGCCATGTTATTTTGAGAAGACATGATTACTTTATTAGTATGCTTGAAGTATTATTGTTTTTTATGTCAATATTAAACTTTTATTTTGAATCTTATGGATCTGAACATTCATGCCACAATAAAGAGAATTACATTGAAAATTATGTTAGGTAGCATTCCACATCAAAAATTCTATTTTTATCATTTACCTACTCGAGGATGAGCAGGAATTAAGCTTGGGGATGCTTGATACGTCTCCAACGTATCTATAATTTTTTATCATTCCATGCTATTATATTATCTGTTTTGGATGTTTAATGGGCTTTAATATTCTCTTTTATATTATTTTTGGGACTAACCTATTAACCGAAGGCCCAGTGCCAGTTTCTGTTTTTTGCTTATTTCAGTGTTTTGCAGAAAAGGAATACTAAACGGAATCCAAATGGAATGAAACCTTCGCGAGGATCTTTATTGGAACAAACGCAATCCAGAAGACTTGGAGTTGAAGTTTGGAACTCCGAGAGGCGGCCACGAGGCAGGAGGGCGCGCCCAGGGGGATAGGCGCGCCCCCACCCTCGTGGGCCGCACGGAGCTCCAACGACGTACTTCTTTCGCCTATATATACTCTTATACCCTAAAAACATCAGGGGGAGCCACGAAACCACTTTTCCACCGCCGCAACCTTCTCTACCCGTGAGATCCCATCTTGGGGCCTTTTCCCGCGATCTGCCGGAGGGGGAATCGGTCATGGAGGGCTTCTACATCAACACCATAGCCTCTCCGATGAAGCGTGAGTAGTTTACCAAAGACCTTCGGGTCCATAGTTATTAGTTAGATGGCTTCTTCTCTCCCTTTGATTCTCAATACAAAGTTCTCCACGATGTTCTTTAAGATCTATTCGATGTAATACTTTTTGCGGTGTGTCTGCCGAGATCTGATGAATTGTGGATTTATGATCAAGATTATCTATGAATAATATTTGCTTCTTCTCTGAATTCTTATATGCATGATTTGATATCTTTGCAAGTCTCTTTGAATTATCGGTTTAGTTTGGCCTACTAGATTGATCTTTCTTGTAATGGGAGAAGTGCTTAACTTTGGGTTCAATCTTGCGGTGTCCTTTCCCAATGACAGTAGGGGCAGCAAGGCACATATTGTATTGTTGCCATTGAGGATAAAAAGATGGGGTTTATATCATATAGCTTGAGTTTATCCCTCTACATCATGTCATCATGCTTAATGCGTTACTCTGTTCTATGAACTTAATACTCTAGATGCATGCTGGATAGCGATCGATGTGTGGAGTAATAGTAGTAGATGCAGAATTGTTTCGGTCTACTTGACACGGACGTGATGCCTATATTCATGCCTAGATATTCTCATAACTATGCGCTTTTCTATCAATTTCTCGGCAGTAATTTGTTCACCCACCGTAATACATGCTATCATGAGAGAAGCCACTAGTGAAACCTATGGCCCCCGGGTCTATTTTACATCATATAAGTTCCCAATCTATAATGCTAGTTTCCTATTTATTTTATTTTGCAATCCTTAATTTCCAATCTATACAACAAAAATACCAAAAATATTTACTTTACTATCTTTATTAGATCTCACTTTTGCGAGTGACCGTGAAGGGATTGACAACCCCTTTATCGCATTGGTTGCAAGGTTCTTGATTGTTTGTGCAGGTACTAGGTGACTTGCATGTAATCTTCTACTAGATTGATACCTTGGTTCTCAAAAACTGAGGGAAATACTTACGCTACTTTGTTGCATCACCCTTTCCTCTTCAAGGGAAAACCAACGCATGCTCAAGAGGTAGCAGCAGACCCTGAAACCGAGCTATAAAATCCTATTTTTCTAGAAAAAATCAGGGAGAAAGAATTATCGCGTTCCACGAGACGGAGCCGCTGTCACCTTATGTTCTTCATCGGGAGGCCAGATCTGGAGTCCGTTTGGGGCTCCGGAGAGGGGGAGCTTCGTCCTTCGTCATCACTAACCCTTCTCCATCGCCAAGTCCATGATGCTCCCCACCGAGAGTGAGTAATTCCTTCGTAGGCTCGCTGGTCGGTGAGGAGTTGGATGAGATTCATCATGTAATCGAGTTAGTTTTGTTAGGGCCTGATCCCTAGTATCCACTATGTTCTGAGATTGATGTTGCTATGACTTTGCCATGCTTAATGCTTGTCACTTTGGGCCGGGGTGCCATGAATTCAGATCTGAACCGTTTATGTTATCACCATTATATCCATGTTCTAGATCCAATCTTGCAAGTTATAGTCACCTACTACGTGTTATGGTCCGGCAACCTCGGAGTGACAATAGTCGGGACCACTCCCGGTGATGACCGTAGTTTGAGGAGTGCATGTATTCACCGTGTGTTAATGCTTTGTTCCGGTTCTCTATTAAAAGGAGGCCTTAATATCCCTTAGTTTCCAATTGGGCCCCGCTGCCACAGGATGGTAGGACAAAAGATGTCATGCAAGTTCTTTCCATAAGCACGTATGACTATTTACGGAATACATGCCTACGTTATATTTATGAATTGGAGCTAGTGCCGTGTCGCCCTAGATTATGACTATCACATGATGAATATCATCCAACAAATTACCGATCTAATGCCTACGAATTTATCTTATATTGTTTCTGCTAAGTTACTACTGCTATCGTTATTGTTGCACTTGCTACAAAAATACTGCTATCACTGCTGTCGTTACTATTGCTGTTGTCACTACTATCAAAACTATCATATTACTTTGCTATTGATCACGTTGCTATAGATAATTAATCTCCAGGTGTGATTTAATTGAGAACTCAACTGCTGATACATTCAAATATTCTTTAGCTCCCCTTGTGTCAAATCTATAAATTTGGGTTGAATACTCTATCCTCGAAAATTGTTGCGATCCCCTATACTTATGGGTTATCACCCTACGGGTTCGAGAACTATGTATACATGACCGAAACACCTCTCCGGTCAATAATCAATAGAGGAACCTGGATGCTCATATTGGCTCCCACATATTCTACAAAGATCTTTATCGGTCAAACCGTTATGACAACATACGTTTTTTTCCTTTGTCATCGGTATGTTACTTGCCCAAGATTCGATCGTCGGTATCTTCATACCTAGTTCAATCTCGTTACCGGCAAGTCTCTTTACTCGTTCCGTAATGCATCATCTCGTAACTAACGCATTAGTTACATTGCTTGCAAGGCTTATTATGATGTGCATTACTGAGAGGGCCCAGAGATACCTCTCTGATACTCGGAGTGACAAATCATAATCTCGATCTATGCCAACCCAACAAATACCTTTGGATATACCTGTAGAGCATCTTTGTAATTAACCAGTTACATTGTGACGTTTGATAGCACACAGGGTATTCCTCCGGTATCCGGGAGTTGCGTGATCTCATAGTCAAAGGATTATGTATAAGTCATGAAGAAAGCAATGGCAATAAAACTTAACGATCATTATGCTAAGCTAACAGATGTGTCTTGTCCATCACATCATTCTCCTAATGATGTGATCACGTTCATCAAATGACAATACATGCCTATGGTTAGGAAACTTAACCATGTTTGATTAACGAGCTAGTCTAGTAGAGGCTTACTAGGGACACTGTGTTTTGTCTATGTATCCACACATGTATCAAGTTTCCGGTTAATACAATTCTAGCATGAATAATAAACATTTACCATGATATAAAGAAATATAAAATAACAACTTTATTATTGCCTCTAGGGCATATTTCCTTCACGAATACCATCGTCCTATATATCAATCTTTACCTCTTGACCATTTCGAGACACCTCATCATGTCCGTGATCTCATCCGGGACTCCAAACAACATTCGGTCACCAAATCACATAACTCATATAATACTATATCGTCAACGAACGTTAAGCATGCGGACCCTACGGGTTTGAGAACTATGTAGACATGACCGAGACACCTCTCCGGTTAATAACCAATAGCGGAACCTGGATGCCCATATTGGCTCCTACATATTCTACGAAGATCTTTATCGGTCGAACTGTTATGACAACATACGTAATTCCCTTTGTCTATCGGTATGTTACTTGCCCAAGATTCGATCGTAAGTATCTTCATACCTAGTTCAATCTCGTTACCGGCAAGTCTCTTTACTCGTTCCATAATACATCACCTCGTGACTAATTCCTTAGTCGTTTGCTTGCAAGCTTATGAGATGTATTACCGAGAGGGCCCAGAGATACCTCTCCGATACTCTGAGTGACAAATCCTAATCTTGATCTATTCCAACTCAACAAACACCTTCGGAGATACCTGTAGAGCATCTTTATAATCACCCAGTTACGTTGTGACGTTTGATAGCACATAAGGCATTCCCCCGGTATCCGGGAGTTGCATAATCTCATAGTTGAAGGAATATGTATTTGACATGAAGAAAGCAATAGCATTAAAACTGAATGATCATAATGCTAAGCTAACATATGGGTCTTGTCCATCACATCATTCTCCTAATGATGTGATCCCGTTATCAAATGACAACTCATGTCCATGGTTAGGAAACCTTAACCACCTTTCATCAACGAGCTAGTCAAGTAGAGGCCCACTAGGGACACTGTGTTTGTTTATGTATTCACACATGTATTTAGGTTTCCGGTCAATACAATTCTAGCATGAATAATAAACCTTTATCATGAATAAGGAAATATAAAATAACAACTTTATTATTGCCTCTAGGGCATATTTCCTTCAGTCTCCCACTTGCACTAGACTCAATATTCTAGATTACATTGTAATAAATCCAACACCCATGGAGTCTTGGTGCTGATCATGTTTTGCTCGCGGAAGAGGCTTAGTCAACGGGTCTGCTACATTCAGATCTGTGTGTATTTTGCAAATCTTTATGTCTCCCTCATTGACTTGTTCATGGATGAGTTGAATCGTCTCTTGATGTGTTTGGTTCTCTTGTGAAATCTGGATTCCTTTGCCAAGGCAATCGCTCCAGTACTGTCACAAAAGATTTTCATTGGACCCGATGCACTAGGTATTACACCTAGATCGGATATGAACTCCTTTATCTAGACTCCTTCATTTGCTGCTTCCAAAGCAGCTATGTACTCCGCTTCACACGAAGATCCTGCCACGACGCTCTGCTTGGAACTGCACCAACTGACAGCTCCACCATTCAATATAAATACGTATCCGCTTCGTGACTTAGAGTCAACCGGTTTAGTGTCAAAGCTAGCATCGACGTAACCATTAACGACGAGCTCTTTGTCACCTCCATAAACAAGAAACATATCCTTAGTCCTTTTCAGGTACTTCGGGATGTTCTTGACCGCTATCCGGTGATCCACTCCTGGATTACTTTGGTACCTCACTGCCAGACTTATGGCAAGGCACACATCAGGTCTGGTACACATCATATCATACATGATAGAACCTATGGCTGAGGCATAGGGAATTACTTTCATTTTCTCTTTATCTTCTGTAGTGGTCAGGTTTTGAGTCCGACTCAACTTCACACCTTGCAACACAGGCAAGAACCCTTTCTTTGACTGATCCATTTTGAACTTCTTTTTTTTCTTGAATATGCACGAGTGTGCATATTATATATTAAAGAAGAAAGGCAAAAGAATGCCTCCACCAAGATCATACAAGTTTCCTACATTTACTCCTCACTACTCATCCACCTATGCAACCTATGGAGGAAAGGGTCGACATTCCCTTTAAACTTTCCAGCTACCGACCAGGACAAACCTTCATTACGAACTCTACCTAGAAGCACCTCCCTCGATGGTGATGCTCCATCGAATACAATAGCGTTACGATGCTTCCACAGTTCCCAGAGCGTAAAATGGCGAAGAGGCGCTGACGGAGTTCCTCTCTTTATGGCTTAGACTGAGCATGTGGGTACCGGACATGGGCGAACTTCTTCAAAACTTTGTCAAGGTATGCGCTTTGTGAAAGTCCTATTAAGCATCTTGATCTATCTCTATAGGTCTTAATGCCCAATATATAAGCAGCTTCACCGAGGTCTTCAATTGAAAAACTCTTACTCAAGTATACTTTTATGCTATCCAAAATTCTACATCATTTCCAATCAATAATATGTCATCTACATATAATATTAGAAATGCTACAGAGCTCCCACTCACTTTCTTGTAAATACAGGCTTCACTGAAAGTCTGTATAAAATCATATGCTTTGATCACCTCATCAAAGCGTATATTCCAACTCCGAGATGCTTGCACCAGTCCATAGATGGATCGCTGGAGCTTGCACACTTTGTTAGCACCTTTAGGATCGACAAAATCTTCTTGTTGCATCATATACAACTCATCTTTAAGAAATCCATTAAGAAATGTAGTTTTGACGTCCATTTGCCAGATTTCATAATTATAAAATGCGGCAATTGCTAACATGATTCAGACGGACTTAAGCATCGCTACGGGTGAGAAAGTCTCATCATAGTCAACCCCTTGAACTTGTCGAAAACCTTTTGTAACAAGTCGAGCTTTGTAGACAGTAACATTACCATCAGCGCCAGTCTTCTTCTTGAAGATCCATTTATTCTCTATGGCTTGTCGATCATCAAGCATGTCCACCAAAGTCCATACTTTGTTCTCATACATGGATTTTATCTCAGATTTCATGGCCTCAAGCCATCTGTCGGAATCTGGGCTCATCATTGCTTCTTCATAGTTCGTAGGTTCGTCATGGTCTAGTAACATGACTTCCAGGACAGGATTACCTTACCACTCTGGTGCGGAACGTGCTCTGTTCGACCTACGAGGTCCAATAGTAACTTGATCCGAAGTTTCATGATCATCATCATTAGCTTCCTCTCTAGTTGGTGCAGGCATCACGGGAACGGATTTCTCTTATGTGCTACTTTCCAAATTGAGAGAAGGTACAATTACCTCATCAAGTTCTACTTTCCTCCCACTCACTTTTTTCGAGTGAAACTCCTTCTCTAGAAATGTTCCATTCTTGGCAACACAGATCTTGCCTTCGGATCTATGGTAGAAGGTGTACCCAATTGTTTCCTTAGGGTATCCTATGAAGACGCACTTCTCCGATTTGGGTTCGAGCTTATCAGGCTGAAGCCTTTTGACATAAGTTTCGCAACCCCAAACTTTAAGAAATGATAGCTTAGGTTTCTTGCCAAACCACGGTTCATACGGTGTCGTCTCAACGGATTTAGATGGTGCCCTATTTAACTTGAGTGCAGCTGTCTCTAATGCATAACCCCAAAACGATAGTGGTAAATCGGTAAGAGACATCATAGATCGCACCATATCTAATAAAGTACGGTTACGATGTTCGGACACACCATTACGCTATGGTGTTCCAAGTGGCGTGAGTTGTGAAACAATTCCACATTGTTAAATGAAGGCCAAACTCGTAACTCAAATATTCGCCTCCACGATTAGATCGTAGAAACTTTATTTTCTTTATTATGATGATTCTCTACTTCACTCTGAAATTCTTTGAACTTTTCAAATGTTTCAGAATTGTGTTTCATTAAGTAGATATACCCATATCTGCTCAATCATGTGTGAAGGTCAGAAAATAACGATACCCGCCGCGTGCCTGCTACCTCTTGAGCACTGCGTTGGTTTTATCTTGAAGAGGAAAGGGTGATGCAGTAAAGTAGCGTAAGTATTTCCCTCAGTTTTTGAGAACCAAGGTATCAATCCAGTAGGAGACCACGCACGAGTCCCTCGCACCTAGACAAACAAATAAGAACCTCGCAACCAACGCGATAAAGGGGTTGTCAATCGCTCAACGGTCACTTACGAGAGTGAGATCTGATAGATATGATAAGATAATATTTTTGGTATTTTTGTGATAAAGATGCAAAGTAAAATAAAAGGCAATAAAAATAGCTAAGTGTTGGAAGATTTATATGATGGAAAATAGACCCGGGGGCCATAGGTTTCACTAGTGGCTTCTCTCGAGAGCATAAGTATTACGGTGGGTGAACAAATTACTGTTGAGCAATTGACAGAATTGAGCATAGTTATGAGAATATCTAGGTATGATCATGTATATAGGCATCACGTCCGAGACAAATAGACCGACTCCTGCCTGCATCTACTACTATTACTCCACACATCGACCGCTATCCAGCATGCATCTAGAGTATTAAGTTCAAAAGAACAGAGTAACGCTTTAAGTAAGATGACATGATATAGAGGGATAAACTCATGCAATATGATATAAACCCCATCATGTTATCCTCGATGGCAACAATACAATATGTGCCTTGCTGCCCCTGCTGTCACTGGGAAAGGACACCGCAAGATTGAACCCAAAGCTAAGCACTTCTCCCATTGCAAGAAAGATCAATCTAGTAGGCCAAACTAAACTGATAATTCAAAGAGACTTGCAAAGATAACCAATCATACATAAAAGAATCCAGAGGAGATTCAAATATTGTTCATAGATAAACTTGATCATAAACCAACAATTCATAGGTCTCAACAAACACACCGCAAAAGAAGATTACATCGAATAGATCTCCACGAGAATCGTGGAGAACGTTGTATTGAGAACCAAGAGAACCAAAGAGAGAGAAGAAGCCATCTATCTAATAACTATGAACTCGAAGGTCTGAAGTAAACTACTCACACATCATCGGAGAAGCTATGGTGTTGATGTAGAAGCCCTCTGTGATCAATGCCCCCTCCGGCGGAGCTCCAAAAAAGGCCCCAAGATGGGATCTCACGAGTACAGAAGGTTGCGGCGGTGGAATTAGGTTTTGGCTCAGATTCCGTAGTTTGGGGTACGTAGGTATATATAGGAGGAAGAAGTACGTCGGTGGAGCAACGTGGGCCCCACGAGGGTGGAGGGCGCGGGTGGGGGGGGGGTAGGCGCGCCCCCCTACCTCGTACCTTCCTGGTAGCTTTGTTGACGTAGGGTCCAAGTCCTCTGGATCACGTTCGTTCCAAAAATCACGTTCCCGAAGGTTTCATTCCGTTTGGACTCCGTTTGATATTCTTTTTCTGCGAAACACTGAAATAGGCAAAAACGGCAATTCTGGGCTGGGCCTCCGGTTAATAGGTTAGTCCCAAAAATGATATAAAAGTGTATAATAAAGCCCGTTAAACATTCAAAACAGAATATAATATAGCATGAAGCAATCAAAAATCATAGATACGTTGGAGACGTATCAAGCATCCCCAAGCTTAATTCCTGCTCGTCCTCGAGTAGGTAAATGATAAAAACAGAAATTTTGTTGCGGAATGCTACTTGGCATAATTTCAATGTAATTCTCTTAATTGTGGTATGAATATTCAGATACCAAAGGTTCAATACAAAAGTTTAATATTGACATAAAAATAATAATACTTCAAGCATACTAACTAAGCAATTATGTCTTCTCAAAATAACATGGCCAAAGAAAGTTATCCCTACAAAATCAAATAGTCTGGCTATGCTCTATCTTCACCACACAAAGTATTTAAATCATGCACAACCCCGATGACAAGCCAAGCAATTGTTTCATACTTTTGGTGTTCTCAAACTCTTTCAATCTTCATGAAATACATGAGCGTGAGCCGTGGACATAGCACTATATGTGGAATAGAATGGTGGTTGTGGAGAAGACAAAAAGAAGGAGAAGATAGTCTCACACCAACTAGGCGTATCAACGGGCTATGGAGATGCCCATTAATAGATATCAATGTGAGTGAGTAGGGATTGCCATGCAATGGATGCACTAGAGCTATAAGTATATGAAAGCTCAACAAATAAACTAAGTGGGTGTGCATCCAACTCGCTTGCTCACGAAGACCTAGGGCATTTTGAGGAAGCCCATCATTGGAATATACAAGCCGAGTTCTATAATGAAAAATTCCCACTAGTATATGAAAGTGATATCATAGGAGACTCTCTATCATGAAGATCATGGTGCTACTTTGAAGCACAAGTGTGGTAAAAGGATAGTAACATTGTCCCTTCTCTCTTTTTCTCTCATTTTTTTATTTGGGCCTTTTCTCTTTTTTTATGGCCTCTTTTTTTATTTCTCCTTTTTTTATTTAGTCCGGAGTCTCATCCCGACTTGTGGGGGAATCATAGTCTCCATCATCCTTTCCTCACTTGGGACAATGCTCTAAAAATGATGATCATCACACTTTTATTTACTTACGACTCAACAATTACAACTCAATACTTAGAACAAAATATGACTCTATGTGAATGCCTCCGGCGGTGTACCGGGATATGCAATGAATCAAGAGTGACATGTATGAAAGAATTATGAACGGTGGCTTTGCCACAAATACGATGTCAACTTCATGATGATGTGAGGCAATATGACAATGATGGAGCGTGTCATTGTAAACGGAACGGTGGTAAGTTGCATGGCAATATATCTCGGAATGGCTATGGAAATGCCATGATAGGTAGGTATGGTGGCTGTTTTGAGGAAGGTATATGGTGGGTGTATGATACCGACGAAAAGTGCACGGTATTAGAGAGGCTAGCAATGGTGGAAGAAAGAAAAGTGCATATAATCCATGGACTCAACATTAGTCATAAAGAACTCATATATTTATTGCAAAAATCTACTAGTTATCAAAGCAAAGTATTATGTGCATGCTCCTAGGGGTATAGATTGGTAGGAAAAGACCATCGCTCGTCCCCGACCGCCACTCATAAGGAAGACAATCAATAAATAACTTATGCTCCGACTTCATCACATAACGGTTCACCATACGTGCATGCTACGGGAATCACAAACTTTAACACAAGTATTTCTCAAATCCACAACTACTCAACTAGCATGACTCTAATATCACCATCTTTATATCTCAAAACAATTATCAAGCATCAAACTTCTCATAGTATTCAACGCACTCATCAAAAAAAATATTAATCTTGAGTGTCTATCATAATTAAAGCAAATTACCACGCTGTTTTGTAGGAATATCAAAATAATATAAGTGAAGCATGAGAGAACAATAGTTTCTATAAAACAAATCCACCACCGTGCTCTAAAAGATATAAGTGAAGCACTAGAGCAAAAACTATATAGCTCAAAAGATATAAGTGAAGAACATAGAGTATTCTAACAAATTCCGAATCAAGTGTGTCTCTCTCAAAAGGTGTATACATCAAGGATGATTGTGGCAAACTAACAAATAAGACTCAAATAATACAAGACGCTCCAAGCAAAACACATATCGTGTGGTGAATAAAAATATAGCTCCAAGTAAAGTTACCGACGGAAGTAGACGAAAGAGGGGATGCCTTCCGGGGCATCCCCAAGCTTTGGCTTTTTGGTGTCCCTAGATTATCTTGGGGTGCCATGGGCATCCCCAAGCTTAGGCTCTTTCCACTCCTTGTTTCCTAATCCATCAAATCTTTTACCCAAAACTTGAAAACTTCACAACACAAAACTTGGCAGAAATTCTCGTGAGCTCCGTTATTGAAAGAAAAAAAAACACCACTTCAAGGTACTGTAATGAACTCATTCTTTATTTATATTGGTGTTAAACCTATTGTATTCCAACTTCTCTATGGTTTATAAACTATTTTATTAGCCATAGATTCATCAAAATAAGCAAACAACACACGGAAAATAGAATCTGCCAAAAACAGAACAGTCTGTAGTAATCTGTAACTAACACAAACTTCTGGAACTCAAAATAATCAGCCAAAATACGAAGACCTAGAAAATTTCTTTATTGATCAGCAGAAATTGGAATCAATATTTTATCACATTCTGGTGATTTTTAACAATTGTTTCGTGAACAGAAAGTTTCTGGAATTTTCAGCAAGATCAAATAACTATCATCCAAGAAGATCCTATAGGTTTAACTTGGCACAAACACTAATTAAAACATAAAAAAACATCTAACCAGAGGCTAGATCAAATATTTATTCCTAAACAGAAGCAAAAAAAGAAAAAGAAAACTAAAAATAAAATTGGGTTGCCTCCCAACAAGCGCTATCGTTTAACGCCCCTAGCTAGGCATAAAAGCAAGGATAGATCTAGGTATTGCCATCTTTAGTAGGCAATCCATAAGTGGCTCTCATAATAGATTCATAAGATAATTTTACTTTCTTTCTAGGGAAGTGTTCCATGCCTTTCCTTAATGAAAATTGGAATCTAATATTCCCTTCCTTCATATCTATAATTGCACCAATCGTTCTAAGGAAAGGTCTATCAAGAATAATAGGACATGAAGGATTGCAATCTATGTCAAGAACAATAAAATCTACGGGCACATAGTTCCTATTTGCAACAATAAGAACATCATTAATTCTTCCCATAGGTTTCTTAATAGTGGAATCCGCAAGGTGCAAGTTTAAAGAGCAATTTTCAAAATCATTGAAACCTAGCAAATCGCACAAAGTTTTTGGAATCGTGGAAACACTAGCACCCAAATCGCACAAAGCATAGCATTCATGATCCTCAATTTTAAGTTTAATAGTAGGTTCCCACTCATCATAAAGTTTTCTAGGAATAGAAACTTCCAACTCAAGTTTTTTTTCATAAGATTGCATCAAAGCATCAACGATATGTTTAGTAAAAGCTTTATTTTGGCTATAAGCATGAGGATAATTTAGCACGGATTGCAACAAGGAAATACAATCTATCAAAGAGCAATTATCATAATTAAATTCCTTGAAATCCAAAATAGTGGGTTCATTAATATCTAGAGTTTTGATCTCTTCAATCCCACTTTTACCAATTTTTGCATTAAGATCTAAAAACTCCGAATTTTTGGAACGCCTTCTAGGTAAAGGTGGATCATATTCAGTCCCATCATTATCAAGATTCATATTGCAAAACAAATATTTAATAGGAGACACATCAATAACTTTTAGATCTTCATCATTATTTTCATAGAAACTAGAAGAACACGCTTTCACAAAGCAATGTTTCTTAGCACGTATCCTAGCGGTTCTTTCTTTGCACTCATCAATGGAAATTCTCATGGCCTTGAGAGACTCATTGATATCATGCTTAGGTGGAATAGATCTAAGTTTCAAGGAATGAACATCAAGAGAAATTCTGTCAACGTTCCTAGCCAATTCATCAACCTTAAGCAATTTTTCTTCAAGTAAAGCATTCAAATTCTTTTGCGAATTCATAAACTCCTTAACACTAGTCTAAAATTCAGAGGGCATCTTATTAAAATTTCCAGAAGAATTGTTGTAGGAATTACCATAATTATTAGAGGAATTACTAGGGAACGGCCTAGGATTAAAGTTTCCTCTAGCGTTGTTACCAAAATTATTCCTACCAACAAAATTCAAATCCATAGATTCATTATTATTCTCAATCAAATTAGACAAAGGCATATCATTAGGATCAGAAGAAACACTCTTAGTAGCAAATAATTTCATAAATTCATCCATCTTTTCACTCAAAACATTAATTTAATCTATCGCATGCACTTTTTTATTAGTGGATCGTTCGGTGTGCCATTGAGAATAATTAACCATAATATTATCTAGGAGTTTAGTAGCTTATCCTAAAGTGATTTCCATAAAAGTGCCTCCGACGGCCGAATCTAAAAGATTTCTAGAAGCAAAATTTAATCCGGCATAAATTTTTTGTATAATCATCCACAAATTCAAACCATGTGTAGGGCAATTACGTATCATTAATCTCATCCTCTCCTAAGCTTGTGCAACATGTTCATGATCAAGTTGCTTAAAGTTCATAATATCGTTTCTAAGAGAGATGATCTTAGCAGGAGGAAAATACTTAGAGATAAAAGCATCTTTGCACTTATTCCAAGAATCAATACTATTTTTAGGCAAAGACGAAAACCAAGTTTTAGCACGATCTCTAAGCGAAAAAGGAAATAGCTTCAATTTAACAATATCATTGTCCACATCTTTCTTCTTCTGCATATCACACAAATCAACGAAGCTATTTAGATGGCTAGCGGCATCTTCACTAGGAAGGCCGGCGAATTGATCTTTCATGACAAGATTCAACAAAGCAGCATTAATTTCACAAGATTCAGTATCGGTAAGAGGAGCAATCGGAGTGCTAAGAAAATCATCGTTGTTGGTATTGGTAAAGTCACACAATTTAGTATTATCTTGAGCCATCGTGACAAGCAAGTAATCCAACACACGAGCAAACAAGAAGCACGCAGAGAAAAAAAGGCGAACGTAAAAGAGAGGGCGAATAAAACGACAAGGGTGAAGTGGGGGAGAGGAAAACGAGAGGAAAATGGCAAATAATGTAATGCGAGGAAGATAAGTTTGTGATGGGTACTTGGTATGTGTTGACTTGACTTGACTTGGCATAGATCTCCCCGACAACGGCTCCAGAAATCCTTCTTGCTACCTCTTGAGCACTGCGTTGGTTTTCCCTTGAAGAGGAAAGGGTGATGCTGTAAAGTAGGGTAAGTATTTCCCTCAGTTTTTGAGAACCAAGGTATCAATCCAGTAGGAGACCACGCACGAGTCCCTTGCACCTACACAAACAAACAAGAACCGCGCAACCAACGCGATAAAGGGGTTGTCAATCCCTCAAGGTCACTTACGAGAGTAAGATCTGATAGATATGATAAGATAATATTTTTGGTATTTTTGTGATAAAGATGCAAAGTAAAGTAAAAGGCAATAAAAATAGCAAAGTGTTGGAAGATTTATATGATGGAAAATAGACCCGGGGGCCATAGGTTTCACTAGTGGCTTCACACGAGAGCATAAGTATTACGGTGGGTGAACAAATTACTGTTGAGCAATTGACAGAATTGAGCATAGTTATGAGAATATATAGGTATGATCATGTATATAGGCATCACGTCCGAGACAAGTAGACCGACTCCTGCCTGCATCTACTACTATTACTCCACACATCGACCGCTATCCAGCATGCATCTAGAGTATTAAGTTCAAAAAAATAGAGTAACGCTTTAAGTAAGATGACATGATGTAGAGGGATAAACTCATGCAATATGATATAAACCCCATCTTGTTATCCTCAATGGCAACAATACAATACGTGCCTTGCTGCCCTCATCCTTTGGGAAAGGACACCGCAAGATTGAACCCAAAGCTAAGCACTTCTCCCATTGCAAGAAAGATCAATCTAGTAGGCCAAACCAAACTGATAATTCGAAGAGACTTGCAAAGATAACCAATCATACATAAAAGAATTCAGAGGAGATTCAAATATTGTTCATAGATAAACATGATCATAAACCCACAATTCATCGGTCTCAACAAACACACCGCAAAACAAGATTACATCGAATAGATCTCCACGAGAATCATGGAGAACTTTGTATTGAGAACCAAAGAGAGAGAAGAAGCCATCTAGATAATAACTATGGACCCGAAGGTCTGAAGTAAACTACTCACACATCATCGGAGAGGCTATGGTGTTGATGTAGAAGCCCTTCGTGATCAATGCCCCCTCCGGCAGAGCTCCGGAAAAGGCCCCAAGATGGGATCTCACAAGCACAGAAGGTTGCGGCAGTGGAATTAGGTTTTTGGCTCCGTATCTGGTAGTTTGGGGTACGTAGGTATATATAGGAGGAAGAAGTACGTCGGTGGAGCAACGTGGGCCCCACGAGGGTGGAGGGCGCGCGTGGGGGGTAGGCGCGCCCCCTACCTCGTGCCTTCCTGGTAGCTTTCTTGACGTAGGGTCCAAGTCCTCTGGATCACGTTCGTTCCAAAAATCACGTTCCCGAAGGTTTCATTCCGTTTGGACTCCGTTTGATATTGTTTTTCTGTGAAACACTGAAATAGGCAAAAACAGCAATTGTTTCACCACAGCAAAATCATATAGTCTGGCTATGCTCTATCTTCACCACACAAAGTATTTAAATCATGCACAACCTCGATGACAAGCCAAGCAATTGTTTCATACTTTTGGTGTTCTCAAACTCTTTCAATCTTCACGCAATATATGAGCGTGAGCCATGGACATAGCACTATATGTGGAAGAGAATGGTGGTTGTGGAGAAGAAAAAAAGAAGGAGAAGACAGTCTCACACCAACTAGGCGTATCAACGGGCTATGGAGATGCCCATTACTAGATATCAATGTGAGTGATTAGGGATTGCCATGCAACGGATGCACTAGAGCTATAAGTATATGAAAGCTCAACAAAGAAACTAAGTGGCTGTGCATCCAACTCGCTTGCTCACGAAGGCCTAGGGCATTTTGAGGAAGCCCATCATTGGAATATCATTTTTGTGTGCTTGGATCGTTAATGGAACGACAGGAGGTGGTCGGTATCTTCCATGCTAAGCGGGTTATTCTCAGGTCGAGTGTTTATTCACTCGCCATCGCACAAGAAAAGGGCGGTAATAAGGATGCCCAATCCCAAACTGTGAATAGAAAAAGCTTGCAAATAATCAAACAAAAACTCCCAATGGAGTCAAAACCTTTACTTTTATCGCTTGGGAACTGCACTAGCGTGCTTACCATGGAAGATATTGATAACTGATGGTCGTGAAGTAAATGTCTGGCACCTCTGTCTCAAAATATCATTTACTTCTATTTTGAAAACTTGAGCTCTGGCACCTCTGCAAATCACTGCTTCCCTCTGTGAAGGGACTACCTATTTACTTTTATGTTGTGTCATCACCTTCTAAAATAAGCGCCAGAACCTAAGAGCACTACTGTCATGTTGATGCATTGTGTGTAGCTAATGTTGGGTGCATCATGACTGGATCTTTTCTACCATGAATTACAATGTTTAGTCACTGCTTGAACTTTGGAGGTGCTATGCATTTATGTTTTGCGGTCTCAGAAAGGGCTAGCGAGATACCACTATTATCATATTATATCATGGTTGTTTTGATAATGTGTTGTTGTTTGAGTTATCTTATTATTGCTCGCTAGCTGATTATGACATTGATATGAGTTAATATAGTTTTTAAGAGTTATTGTCGGCATGGTTAGTTATAATGTTGGCTGAAAACCTGGGTGCTATTTAAGCTTATTTATGCAAACAAGAGCAAAAGAGTTTGTAAAAGTTTATCTTTTTCACTTTTAGTTTATCAACCGAATTGCTTGAGGACAAGCAAAGGTTTAAGCTTGGGGGAGTTGATACGTCCCCAACGTATCTACTTTTCCTAACTCTTTTCCTTTTGTTTTGGACTCTAATTTGCATGATTTGAATGAAACTAACCCTGGACTGACGCTGTTTTTAGCAGAACTACCATGGTGTTGTTTTTGTGCAGAAATAAAAGTTCTCGGAATGGAACGAAACTTTGCGAGGATTTTGTATGTAATAAAAGAGAATTTCTAAAGCCAAGAGCCACCGGAGGGGAGCACCTGGGTGGGCACAACCCACCAGGGCGCGCCTGCCCTCCCAGGCGCGCCCAGGTGGGTTGTCCCCACCTGGTGACCACGCAGATGATACGTCTCCAACGTATCTATAATTTTTTATTGTTCCATGCTATTATATTATCTGTTTTGGATGTTTAATGGGCTTTAATATGCTCTTTTATATTATTTTGGGAACTAACCTATTAACCGAAGGCCCAGTGCCAATTTTTTTGCCTATTTTAGTGTTTTGCAGAAAAGGAATACCAAATGGAATCCAAACGGAATGAAACCTTCGTGAGGATCTTTCTTGGAACAAACGCAATCCAGAAGACTTGGAGTTGAAGTCTGGAACTCCGCTAGGCGGCCACGAGGCATGAGGGCGCGCCCAGGGGGCTAGACGCGCCCCCACCCTCGTGGGCCCCACAGAGCTCCACCGACGTACTTCTTTCGCCTATATATACTCTTATACCCTAAAAACATCAAGGGGAGCCACGAAACCACTTTTCCACCGCCACAACCTTCTGTACCAGTGAAATCCCATCTTCGGCCCTTTTCCGGCGATCTGCCGGAGGGGAAATCGATCACGGAGGGCTTCTACATCAACACCATAGCCTCTCCGATGAAGCGTGAGCAGTTTACCACAGACCTTTGGGTCCATAGTTATTAGCTAGATGGCTTCTTATCACTCTTTGATTCTCAATACAAAGTTCTCCTCGATCAAGATTATGTATGAATAATATTTGGTTCTTATCTGAATTCTTATATGAATGATTTGATATCTTTGCAAGTCTCTTCGAATTATTGGTTTAGTTTGGCCTACTAGATTGATCTTTCTTGTAATGGGAGAAGTGCCTAGCTTTGGGTTCAATCTTGTGGTGTCCTTTCCCAGTGACAGTAGGGGCAGCAAGGCACGTTTGTTGCCATCGAGGATAAAAAGATGGGGTCTATATCATATTGGTTGAGTTTATCCCTCTACATCATGTCATCTTGCTTAATGCGTTACTCTGTTCTTATGAACTTAATACTCTAGCTGCATGCTGGATAGCGGTTGATGTGTGGAGTAATAGTAGTAGATGCATAATTGTTTCGGTCTACTTGACACGGACGTGATGCCTATATTCATGCCTAGATAATCTCATAACTATGCGCTTTTCTATCAATTACTCGGCAGTAATTTGTTCACCCACCGTAATACATGCTATCATGAGAGAAGCCACTAGTGAAACCTATGGCCCCCGGGTCTATTTTACATCATATAAGTTCCCAATCTATAATTCTAGTTTCCTATTTATTTTATTTTGCAATCTTTACTTTCCAATCTATACAACAAAAATACCAAAAATATTTACTTTACTATCTTTATTAGATCTCACTTTTGCGAGTGATCGTGAAGGGATTGACAACCCCTTTATCGCGTTGGTTGCAAGGTTCTTGATTGTTTGTGCAGGTACTAGGTGACTTGCGTGTAATCTCCTACTGGATTGATACCTTGGTTCTCAAAAACTAAGGGAAATACTTATGCTACTTTGCTGCATCACCCTTTCCTCTTCAAGGGAAAACCAACGCATGTTCAAGAGGTAGCAAGAAGGATTTCTGGCGCTGTTGCCGGGGAGATCTACGCTCAAGTCAGGACATACCAAGTACCCATCATAAACTCTTCTCCCTCGCATACATTATTTGCCATTCTCCTCTCATTTTACTATCCCCACTTCTAAAACGATTTTCATAAACCTTTGTCTTTCTATCGCCATGGCCGAACCAAAAGGGGCTAAGGGTTTTCTCCCGGGTTTTAATACTTTGGATAGTCCCTCTGTCCTTCTAAGCTCATAAATAATGATGCTATGGAAAAACCTACCAGGGTTATTGATGAGAGTTTGAATAATTTCGATGAAGATGACCCCGAAATTTTCCGTTATTTGCTTGATGAAACTTTGAAAGATGCTTTGGATAGGCTATTAAGGATCCGAGCCAGGTATGTGCCACAATATCAAATCGAGATATACTTAAAAAGTTTTTATGTTGGCTTACCTTCTTATTTGAAGCAAGTTTTGGATTCTATTTTTTAAGAAGGTTTTCTTGAGGGGGATGCCATCGATACCTATGAAAAGATGAAAGCTATATTTGGGCACCCTATGAAATTATCAGAATGAAATTATCAAAGAGATGAAGGCTAGTTTAGATGCAAATTTTCATAGTGTGCTTAATCTTTATTCTACCATTAATGGCCATGTGTTTCACAAAATATAAAGATAAGTGCTTTAGTTAATAAATTTTATCTTTATCACCAAAAGGGAGAAGATGGCAATACCTAGATCTATTCTTGTCTTTATGCCTATCTAGGGGCGTTAAACGATAGCGCTTGTTGGGAGGCAATCCAATTTTATTTTTGTTCTTTGCTTTTTGTTCCTGTTTAGTAATAAAATAATTCATCTAGCCTCTGTTTAGATGTGGTTTTATGTTTTAATTAGTATTTTTGCCAAGTAGAACCTTTGGGAAGACATGGGTGAAGTCTTTGCAATCTTGCTGTAAAAAACAGAAACTTTTGCGCTCACGAGATTAGATGCCATTGTTTACTGAAGAGTGCTTTCAGGTTGATTCTTTTTGCAGATGATTAATAGACAAATTCGTCACTTCCACCAATTTATTTCAGAATTTTTGGATTTCCAGAAGTATTCGTTTGATACAGATTGCTACAGACTGTTCTGTTTTGACAGATTCTGTTTTTCATGTGTTGTTTGCTTATTTTGATGAATTTATGAGTAGTATCGGGGGGTATGAATCATAGAGAAGTTGGAATATAGTAGGTTTAACACCAATATAAATAAATAATGAGTTCATTACAGTACCTTAAAGTGGTGGTTTATTTTCTTATACTAACGGAGCTCATGAGATTTTCTGTTTAAGTTTTGTGTTGTGAAGTTTTCAAGTTTTGAGTAAAGGTTTGATGGATTTTGGAATAAGGAGTGGCAAGAGCCTAAGCTTGCGGATACCCAAGGGACCCCAAGGTAAAATTAAAGGACAACCAAAAGCCTAAGCTTGGGGATGCCCCGGAAGGCATCCCCTCTTTCGTCTTCGTCTATCGGTAACTTTACTTGAGGCTATATTTTTATTCACCACATGATATGTGTTTTGCTTGGAGCGTCTTGTATGATTTGAGTCTTTACTTTTGAGTTTACCACAATCATCCTTGCTGTACACACCTTTTGGGAGAGACACGCATGAATCAGAATTTATTAGAATACTCTATGTGCTTCACTTATATCTTTTGAGCTAGATAATTTTGCTCTAGTGCTTCACTTATATATTTTTAGAGCACGGTGGTGGTTTTATTTTATAAAAGTTATTGATCTCTCATGATTCACTTATATTATTTTGAGAGGTTTTAGAACAACATGATAATTTGCTTTGGCTATAAAATTAGTCCTAATATGATGAGCATCCAAGATGGGTATAATAAAAACTATCATATAAAGTGCATTGAATACTACGGGAAGTTTGACTCATTATGATTGTTTTGAGATATGAAGATGGTGATATTAGAGTCATGCTAGTTGAGTAGTTGTGAATTTGAGAGATACTTGTGTTAAAGTTTGTGATTCCCGTAGCATGCACGTATGGTGAACCGTTATGTGATGAAGTCGGAGCATGATTTATTTATTTATTGTCTTCCTTATGAGTGGCGGTCGGGGACGAGCAATGGTCCTTTCCTACCAATCTATCCCCCGAGGAGCATGCACGTAGTACTTCGTTTCGATAACTAATAGATTTTTGCAATAAGTATGTGAGTTCTTTATGACTAATGTTGAGTCCATGGATTATACGCACGTTCCCCCTTCCACCATTGCTAGCCTCTCTAATACTGCGCAACTTTCGCCGGTATCATACACCCACCATATACCTTCCTCAAAATAGCCACCATACCTACCTACTATGGAATTTCTGTAGCCATTCCGAGAAATATTGCCATGCAACTTTCCACCGTTTCGTTTATTATGACACGCTCCATCATTGTCATATTGCTTTGCATGATCATGTAGTTGACATCGTATTTGTGGCAAAGCTAGCTTCATAATTTTTCATACATGTCACTCTTGAATCATTGCACATCCCGGTATACCGCCGGAGGCATTCACATAGAGTCATATTTTGTTCTAAGTATTGAGTTGTAATTCTTGAGTTGTAAGTAAATAAAAGTGTGATGATCTTTATTAGAGCATTGTCCCAGTGAGGAAAGGATGATGGAGACTATGATTCCCCCACAAGTCGGTATGAGACTCCGAACGAAAAAAAAGAGGCCATAAAAAAAGAGAAAGGCCCAAACAAAAAAAGAGAGAGAAAAGGAGAGAAGTGATACGTCTCCAACGTATCTATAATTTTTGATTGCTCCATGCTATATTATATACTGTTTTGGACCATATTGGGCTTTATTTTCCACTTTTATATTACTTTTGGGACTAACCTATTAACCGGAGGCCCAGCCCAGAATTGCTGTTTTTTTGCCTATTTCGGTGTTTCGAAGAAAAGGAATATCAAACGGAGTCCAAACGGAATGAAACCTTCGGGAACGTGATTTTCTCATCAGATATGATCCAGGAGACTTGGACCCTCCGTCAAGAAAGAAGAGAGGTGGTCACAAGGGTGGAGGGTGCGCCCCCCTGCCTCGTGGGCCCCTCGAAGCTCCACCGACGTACTCCTTCCTCCTATATATACCTATGTACCCTCAAACAATCAGATACGGAGCCAAAAACCTAATTCCACCGCCGCAACCTTCTGTACCCATGAGATCCCATCTTGGGGCCTGTTAGGAGTTCACTTGGGAAGGGGAATCGATCACGGAGGGCTTCTACATCATCACCATAGCCCTCCGATGAAGTGTGAGTAGTTTACCTCAGACCTTCGGGTCCATAGTTAGTAGCTAGATGGCTTCTTCTCTCTTTTTGGATCTCAATACAATGTTCTCCCCCTCTCTCGTGGAGATCTATTCGATGTAATCTTCCTTTTGCGGTGTGTTTGTTGAGATCGATGAATTGTGGGTTTATGATCAAGTTTATCTATGAACAATATTTGAATCTTCTCTGAATTCTTTTATGTATGATTGGTTATCTTTGCAAGTCTCTTCGGATTATCAGTTTGGTTTGGCCTACTAGATTGGTTTTTCTTGCAATGGGAGAAGTGCTTAGCTTTGGGTTCAATCTTGCGGTGTCCTTACCTAGTGATGTAGGGGCAGCAAGGCACGTATTGTATTGTTGCCATCGAGGATAACAAGATGGGGTTTTTATCATATTGCATGAATTTATCCCTCTACATCATGTCATCTTGCTTAAGGCGTTACTCTGTTTTCATTAACTTAATACTCTAGATGCATGCTGGATAACGGTCGATGAGTGGAGTAATAGTAGTAGATGCAGGCAGGAGTCGGTCTACTTGTCTCGGACGTGATGCCTATATACATGATCATACCTAGATATTCTCATAACTATGCTCAATTCTGTCAATTGCTCAATAGTAATTTGTTCACCCACCGTAGAAATACTTATGCTCTTGAGAGAAGCCACTAGTGAAACCTATGGCCCCCAGGTCTATTCTCATCATATCAATCTTCCATCACTTTATTATTGCTTTGCTTTCCACTTTGCTTTTTATTTTACCTTGCATCTTTATACCAAAAATACCAAAAATATTATCTATCATCTCTATCAGATCTCACTCTCGTAAGTGACCGTGAAGGGATTGACAACCCCTAATCGCGTTGGTTGCGTTGAGCTATTTGTTTTGTGTAGGTCCGAGGGACTCGCGCGTGGCCTCCTACTGGATTGATACCTTGGTTCTCAAAAACTGAGGGAAATACTTACGCTACTTTGCTGCATCATCCTCTCCTCTTCGGGGAAATCCAACGCAGTGCTCAAGAGGTAGCAAGAAGGGGCAATGCTACTATCCTTTTACCACACTTGTGCTTCAAAGTAGCACTATGATCTTCATGATAGAGAGTCTCCTATGTTGTCACTTTCATATACTAGTGTGAAATTTTTTCTTTATAGAACTTGGCTTGTATATTTCAATGATGGGCTTCCTCAAATTTCCCTAGGTCTTCGTGAGCAAGCAAGTTGGATGCACACCCACTTAGTTTCTTTTGTTGAGCTTTCATACACTTATAGCTTTAGTGCATCCGTTGCATGGCAATCCCTACTCACTCACATTGATATCTATTGATGGGCATCTCCATAGCCCGTTGATACGCCTAGTTGATGTGAGACTATCTTCTCCTTTTTGTCTTCTCCACAACCACCATTCTATTCCTCCTATAGTGCTATGTCCATGGCTCACGCTCATGTATTGCGTGAAGATTGAAAAAGTTTGAGAACATCAAAAGTATGAAACAATTGCTTGGCTTGTCATCGGGGTTGTGCATGATTAAATACTTTGTGTGATGAAGATAGAGCATAACCAGACTATATGATTTTGTAGGGATAACTTTCTTTGGCCATGTTATTTTGAGAAGACATGATTACTTTATTAGTATGCTTGAAGTATTATTGTTTTTTATGTCAATATTAAACTTTTATTTTGAATCTTATGGATCTGAACATTCATGCCACAATAAAGAGAATTACATTGAAAATTATGTTAGGTAGCATTCCACATCAAAAATTCTATTTTTATCATTTACCTACTCGAGGATGAGCAGGAATTAAGCTTGGGGATGCTTGATACGTTTCCAACGTATCTATAATTTTTTATCGTTCCATGCTATTATATTATCTGTTTTGAATGTTTAATGGGATTTAATATGCTCTTTTATATTATTTTTGGGACTAACCTATTAACCGAAGGCCCAGTGCCAGTTTCTGTTTTTTGCTTATTTCAGTGTTTTGCAGAAAAGGAATACTAAACGAAATCCAAACGGAATGAAACCTTCGCGAGGATCTTTCTTGGAACAAACGCAATCCAGAAGACTTGGAGTTGAAGTTTGGAACTCCGAGAGGCGGCCACGAGGCAGGAGGGCGCGCCCCCACCCTCGTGGGCCGCATGGAGCTCCACCGACGTACTTCTTTCGCCTATATATACTCTTATACCCTAAAAACATCAGGGGGAGCCACGAAACCACTTTTCCACCGCCGCAACCTTCTGTACCCGTGAGATCCCATCTTGGGGCCTTTTCTGGCGATCTGCCGGAGGGGGAATCGGCGAGGGCTTCTACATTAGCCTCTCCGATGAAGCGTGAGTAGTTTACCACAGACCTTCGGGTCCATAGTTATTAGTTAGATGGCTTCTTCTCTCTCTTTGATTCTCAATACAAAGTTCTCCTCGATGTTCTTTGAGATCTATTCGATATAATACTTTTTGCGGTGTGTTTGCCGAGATCTGATGAATTGTGGATTTATGATCAAGATTATCTATGAATAATATTTGGTTCTTTTCTGAATTCTTATATGCATGATTTGATATCTTTGCAAGTCTCTTCGAATTATCGATTTAGTTTGGCCTACTAGATTGATCTTTCTTGTAATGGGAGAAGTGCTTAACTTTGGGTTCAACCTTGCGGTGTCCTTTCCCAATGACAGTAGGGGCAGCAAGGCACGTATTGTATTGTTGCCATTGAGGATAAAAAGATGGGGGTTATATCATATTGCTTGAGTTTATCCCTCTACATCATGTCATCTTGCTTAATGCGTTACTCTGTTCTTATGAACTTAATACTCTAGATGCATGCTGGATAGCGATCGATGTGTGGAGTAATAGTAGTAGATGCAGAATTGTTTCGGTCTACTTGACACGGACGTGATGCCTATATTCATGCCTAGATATTCTCATAACTATGCGCTTTTCTATCAATTGCTCGGCAGGACTTTGTTCACCCACCGTAATACATGCTATCCTGAGAGAAGCCACTAGTGAAACCTATGGCCACGGGTCTATTTTACATCATATAAGTTCCCAATCTATAATTCTAGTTTCCTATTTATTTTATTTTGCAATCTTTACTTTCCAAACTATACAACAAAAATACCAAAAATATTTACTTTACTATCTTTATTAGATCTCACTTTTGCGAGTGACCGTGAAGGGATTGACAACCCCTTTATCGCGTTGGTTGCAAGGTTCTTGATTGTTTGTGCAGGTACTAGGTGACTTGCATGTAATCTCCTACTAGATTGATACCTTGGTTCTCAAAAACTGAGGGAAATACTTACGCTACTTTGTTGCATCACCCTTTCCTCTTCAAGGGAAAACCAACGCATGCTCAAGAGGTAGCAGCAGACCCTGAAACCGACGCTATAAAATCCTATTTTTCTAGAAAAAATCAGGGAGAAAGAATTATCGCATTCCACGAGACGGAGCCGCTGTCACCTTATGTTCTTCATCGGGAGGCCAGATCTGGAGTTTGTTTGGGGCTCCGGAGAGGGGGATCTTCGTCCTTCGTCATCACTAACCCTTCTCCATCGCCAAGTCCATGATGCTCCCCACCGAGAGTGAGTAATTCCTTCGTAGGCTCGCTGGTCGGTGAGGAGTTGGATGAGATTCATCATGTAATCGAGTTAGTTTTGTTAGGGCCTGATCCCTAGTATCCACTATGTTCTGAGATTGATGTTGCTATGACTTTGCATGCTTAATGCTTGTGTAACGACTGGACCTCAAACAGTCGATCTCGTGCTCGATGTCATCCCCGGATCGAATGCCGACACCACACAAGACTCGAAGGATTTATAACAAAGTAGCAATCACACACTTATTACAATCGAATCTCTCAAGAGAGAACTAAATAAAATAAATATGGCTTAAGGCCATCTAATACGATAACAACGGAAGGCTTGGAAGAATAAGCGAGTCCATCAACTCCAACGGCATCATCGAGTATAGAACCACGACCTAAGCACCTTACTGTCGTTCGAAAAGTCGCAACATGAAACGTTGCAGCCCGAAAATGGGTCAGCACATGGAATATGCTGGCAATGTAACACATAGAGAATAATGGAATAACGAGCCTATACTACATGCATATATGGCTGGTGGAAAGCTCTATGGTTACAGTTTTGCATAAAGCCAATTTTTCCCTCACGCAAAGGAATAAATTTATTTACCTATCATGGTGGTTAGAAACATTGAGAATGGTTGACAGCATTCTCAATCCCAATTAAAAGTACTCATTTAAAACCCAACAATATTAATTTAGAAGTAACATGATGAGATTCACATTATATCCAAGTACTAGATACTCAAGATGTCCATAACCGGGGACACGACTTACCATGATTAGTTTATACACTCTGCAGAGGTTTGTGCACTTTTCCCCACAAGACTCGATTGCCTCCGTTTGATTTCTCGCACTACATGGTGTTTGAGAGACGGATGACCATGATCTAAGTCAAATTTTACAGAAACAAAAACTTGTCTAAGTAGGTTATTCGGAAAGAGGGTTTCGAGACGAAACTCCAGGCTCCTGAATCGCCTGATTCCGATAAACGAGCGAAAAGTTATACTAAAACGAAAATCGGATCAGGAATCGCGATCAGAAAAATCGCGGATTAAATCCGAGAAAAAGAAAAACAACGAACAGGTTAACGAACGGACGTTCGTTAACTAAACTAATCTGACGAACGCGTTAGTTAAAAACGAACGAACGAACGAACGTTCGCTATTTAACCAAATCAAAAAAAAAATTGATCTAAAATAAAAAAACGAAAACTAAAAAAAAACCGAAAAAAACCGAAGAAAACCCGCCCGGTTTTTAGAAAAACCGGCGGCACGGTTTACGAGGCGGCGGCGTACCTCGGCAGCTGGTCCCGTGAGTCGGCGGCGGCGGGGGATCCGCGAGGTCGGCGGCGGTGGGGTCCGGCGAGGTCGGCGGCGGGTCCCGTGGTCGGTGGGCATGGCGTGGTCCGTGACAATGGCATGCGGCGGGCGGCGGGCAATGGGGCGGGCGGCGCTAGGTTTGGGGGCGCTGGGGGCGGCGGCTGGGCCTCGGGCTGGCTCCCCCCCGGCTTATAAAGCCCCGCGGGCCGGGAGTCCTAGGCGGACACGGCCCGTAGGTCGGTGGCGCGTCTTTTTTTTTAATAATTCCGCGCAGAAGAAAAAGAAAAATAAAATGAAATACTAAACGAACTCCAAAAATCCCGAAATAAATTTTCCCCGGCTTCTAAAATCAAGCCGGACAAGATGAACATTTATTTGGGGCCTAAATGCAAGTTGAAAACGCGCATTTTTCCTAAATTCAAATAAAAAGGCGAAAAACTCCAAAATAAAATCTTATTTGATTTTATTATTAAATCTTCATTATTTCTTTATTTTGGGAAAGTCATTTTATTCCCTCTCTCATATTTTGATAGAAGAAATAATTGAAGATAAAATAATTAAAATCAAATGATCCTATTTTCAAAATTTGAGAAAACTCAAATATGAAAATAACGAAATCCCCAACTCTCTCCGTGGGTCCTTGAGTTGTGTAGAATTTCTAGGATCAAGCAAAAATGCAACGAAAAAATATGATATGCAATGATGCTCTATGTATAACATTCCAAATTGAACATTTGGGATGTTACAAACCTACCCCCTTAAGATGAATCTCGCCCTCGAGATTCGGGTTGGCTAGAAAATAGGTGAGGGTGGTCCTTAAGCAAATCTTCCTCTCGCTCACAGGTGGCTTCATCCTCAGTGTGGTGGTTCCACTGAACTTTGCAAAACTTAATGACCTTGCTGCGGGTGACTCGGCTGGCATACTCCAGAATCTTAACTGGTTTCTCCTCGTAGGTCAAATCATCATTCAACTGAATCGCTTCTAGTGGCACAGTATCTCTCAGTGGTATATCGGCCATCTCTGCGTGACACTTCTTCAACTGAGAAACATGAAACACATCCTGAACACCTGACAACCCTTCGGGTAATTCCAACTTGTACGCAACTTCTCCCATACGTTCCAAAACTTTGTATGGTCCCACAAAACGTGGCGCTAATTTTCCTTTAACACCAAAACGCTTAACTCCTCGAAGTGGCGATACACGAAGATAAACTCATCTCCGACTTCAGATTTCGCCTCCTTGCTTTTGAATCCGCATAACTTTTGTGTCTTGTGGGCTACCTTGAGCCTATCGTGAATCAACTTTACTTTCCGCTCGCACTCCTTAATCAAATCCGTCCAAACAATCTGGCGGACTCCAACTTCATCCCACAACAACGGGTCCTGCATCTCCGTCCGCATAAGGCTTCAAAGGTGCATCTTCAAACTGGATTGATAAGCGTTGTTGTAAGAAAACTCGCGATATGGCAAATTTTCGTCCCACTGGATCCATAATCCAAGGCACAAGCTCTAAGCATATCCTCCAAAATCTGGTTGACTCTCTCGGTTTGTCCATCCATGCGTGGATGAAAAGCTGTGCTAAACTCCACCTGGTTCCCAAAGTTTCGTGCAACCGCCTTAACTTTGAGGTGAATTGGGTTCCTCTATCGATATGATACTCCTCAAACTCCATGCAAGCATACAATCCTTGTCATGTATATCTTAGCCAATTTGGCACTTCGCTGTAGGTAGTCTTTATCGAATGAAATGAGCTACCTTCGTCAAACGATCGACTACAACCCAAATCGAGTCATAGCCCGAACGAGTCCCGGAAATCTCGTGATGAAATCCATACCTAGTTTATCCCACTTCCATTCGGTATAGGCAATGGCTGTAATAACTCGATGGCTTCGATGTTCGCCTTTACCCTCGACATACATCATGATCGCTACATACTCGCAATATCCATCTTCATTCGGTCCACCGTAAAGTATTCTTCAAATCCAAATACATCTTGGTATTTCCTGGGTGAATCGAATATGGTGAATCATGTGCCTCTTGCAAAATCAACTTCCGAATCTCCGGGTCATTGGGCACATAAACACGGTCTTCAAACCATAAGGTATCATGCTCATCCTCACAAAATCCCTTTGCTTTTCCTCTGCTCATCTTTTCCTTAATAGAAGCAACTTCCTTATCTGTCCTTTGAGCTTCTCTGATCTTGTCCATCAAGGTTGACTGAATCTCCAATGCTGTTACATAGCCTCGCGGAACTATTTCCAAACATAGCTCCCGAAATTCCTCGGCTAATTCCTTGGTAAACATCCGGTCATTAGGTTGTTAACATGACTCTTACAGCTCAACGCGTCTGCTACAACGTTAGCCTTTCCGGGGTGATAATGTAATCTCATATCGTAATCTTTGATGAGTTCCAACCATCTCCTCTCGCTCGAGATTTAGTTCCTTCGCTTGAAGATGTACTTTAAACTCTTGTGATCCGTATACACCTCACAATGGTTCCCAATGAGGAAATGTCTCCATGTTTTCAACGCATGCACTACAGCTGCTAACTCCAAATCATGCGTGGCATAGTTTAGCTCATGAGGCTTAAGCTGTCGTGAAGCATACGAAACAACTCTTCCCTCCTGCATAAGCACTGCTCCAAGTCCTCTACGTGAAGCGTCGCAATACACCTCATAATCCTTGGTCTGATCTGGCAGGATTAACACTGGTGAGGTAACCAAACGTTTCTTCAACTCTTGGAAACTAGCTTCACATTCCTCAGTCCAAATGAACTTGGTATCCTTCTTCAACAATTCTGTCACAGGCTTCGCAATCCTTGAGAAATTCTCAATGAATCTCCGGTAGTATCCTGCGAGTCTAAGGAAACTCCGGATCTCTCCAACTGTTGTTGGCGCTTCCCAGTTTGTCACAGTGACAACTTTAGTGGGGTCTACTGCTATACCTTCTCCGGATATAACATGTCTGAGAAATCCAACTTCCTTCAACCAAAACTCACACTTGCTGAACTTGGCATATAACTGGTGTTCTCTGAGCTTCTCGAGTACCAAACATAAATGCTCCTTATGTTCTTCTTCATCCTTCGAGTAAACCAAAATATCATCAATGAACACCACGATGAACTTATCCAAAAACTCCATAAACACTTTGTTCATCATGTTCATAAAATAGGCAGGTGCGTTAGTCAGACCAAATGACATAACGGTTTACTCATACAGCCCGTACCTGGTGGTAAAAGCCGTCTTAGGTATATCCTGCTCTCGAATCTTCAACTGATGGTACCCTGATCGCAAATCGATCTTGGAAAACACCTTAGCTCCTTGCAATTGGTCAAACAAGTCATTGATCATCGGTAGTGGGTACTTGTTCTTAATGGTCACTTCATTCCATCCACGATAATCAACAACCATTCTTAATGATCCATCCTTCTTCTCCACTAGAATTACTGGTGATCCCTAAGGCGAAGAACTTGGGCGAATAAAACCTTTGTCCAAGAACTCCTTAATCTGCTTCTTAATTTCCTCCAAATCTTGGGCTGGCATCCTATACGGTCTCTTAGATATCGCCCAAAGGTTCGGCAAGAGTTCAATCGAAACTCAATGTCCCTATCCGTGGCATGCCCGCAACTCTTCCGAAACACGTTCGGGTAATCCTTACCACTGGTACTTCCTCCTGCACAACTCCTGATAAGGAATTTACATGTGCCCTTCTCGGCTCATGCCGTGATACATACTTGATTCTCCTTCCTTCTGGTGTCGTAAGCAAAATTGTCTTGCTGGCGCAATCAATGTTCCCTCCATACTTTGATAACCAATCCATGCCTTATATCACATCCAATCCTTGGGATTCCAGAACTATTAGGTCCGAGGGAAATACATAGTGTCCAATCCTTAATGGCAGTCGATCACACCATATACTAGCCATGTATTCTGCTCCGGGTGAGGTTACTAGCATGGGTGACCTAAGGGCTTGGGTTGGTAGTTTATACTTATCCACAAATCCCCTTGATATGTATGAATGCGATGCACCAGCATCAAAAGGAACAACTGAAGTAAAAGTCTTAACCAAAAACTTACCTATTACTGCGTCTGGCTGAGCTTCAACCTCCTCCACGGTAACGTGGTTCACTTGTCCCTTGTTGAAAGGGTTCGGCTTCTTTCCTGAGCTTCCATTGCCATTACCATTTTGGCCTTCTGGACAATCATTTGCATAATGCCCGGTCTTGCGGCACTTAAAGCAAGTGATGTGGCTCAGGTCTACCTTGGATGGTGTTGACGGGTTGGTGCGGTTTTGTCCATTGCTTCCTCCATTCTCGTTCCCATTCTTGGTGCCATTATGGTTGTGCGAGCTACCTCCTCCATGGGTATGCTGAAATTGTCCTCCTGGCTTCGGGGTAAAGCGAAGTTTCTGCTAAGCTCCAGAGTTATTCTTCCCCTGTCCATACTTTCTCTTGCGATTGTCAATCTGTTGTTGCTTCCCTTCAATCATAAGCGCACGATCTACCAACTCCCGGTAGTTGTTGAAAGTGGCTACCATCAATCGCATGCTCAGCTCATCATTCAGTCCTTCTAGAAACTTCTCCGCTTAGTCAGATCAGTAGTAACGTCATCCGGGGCATAACGTGCTAAGTTACTAAAATCATCTACATCTTCGCCAACTGTCTGTCCTCCTTGGCGCAAGTTGCGTAAACTCACGCTTCTTCATGGCCATAGCTCCTGCTGAAACATGGGCAAGACGGAAAGCTTGTTAAACCGATCCCATGTGACAAAGGTGTCTCTGTGGTAAGTGGCTATAAAATTCTCCCACCATCTTCGCTGCGGGTCCTTCGAGCTGATGTGCGGCAAATTACACCCTTTCTCCATCTGTACATCCTGCAGTGGTCAACTCCCTCCCTATCTTACGAAGCCAATCATCTGCAACAATCGGCTCGGTGCTACTGGAAAACACCGGCAGATTCAGCCTTAAGAAATGGGTCAAATGGTCAACAAGTGGTGGTGGTGGTGGGTTGTTGTTGTTGTTGTTGTTGTTGTTGCCTTGGTTTTGTACCAATGTTTGAATCAAGGCATTCTGCTGCTGAATCAACTGAGTGATCTCTGGCGGGAAAACAAATCCGGGGTCGCGTCTCGGAGGCATCTGAGGGGTTTAAGAAAAGACGAGAATAAGAATAGAATGAGGTCCAGGGAGAAAACACTACCCATATGCACATGAGACAAATCACACAATATCACTCCAATCAATTCAAACAAGGGCATACAACGGTCTATCTATCGATACAAAGTGCTGGAACTAAAACTAATTTAAAATGGGGGAAATCTACTACTGTTATGGTGGTCAACTAGAAAAACTGCTCCGATGAAGACTCCATGATATCTGCTCCAGCTTCATCTTTGAAATCATCATCACTAGGATCAGAATCGGTGTCGTCGATGATGATGTAGTTCTCTGGACAGGTGCAATCTTCATCTTCTCCTCCGGGAGCTGAATTTCCCATGAGTTCTTCAATCTTCTCCTTAAGATCGTCATTTTGTCCTACTAGAGCTACAATCTCCTCCATGTAATCCTTGCGAGTGGCCTTCAGTTCTCCTTCTAGTTCGATAATCTTGGCTTTTGCTGTCTTCAACTCCATCATGTTTACAAGACATCTGGTTCTCTGGCGCCGAATGTGCTGATTTAACTCCGGATGAAAGCTGCAATGGATCGATCCTTCTTAGTGCCAACTATCTCCCATTGTTCATCTCGGCGCCCACAAATCTGGTAGATAGTATCCTTGAGGTCTTCTTTGTAAACTTCTCCAATGCGTCCCATGGTTATGTGAGCTGCCATGCTCTTTCCCAGACTACAAGTTGGTGCATTGAAAACACATTCTATGGGCTCCGTGATTGGCGCAAACGTCCTTCCGGGAACTTGAGCTTGAATCTTCCAACGCTCTTCATCAGGTAAAGTGGAATTGTAGGTCCTGGTGAAGCTTGGTAATCTGATGTTCAGGTACTAGTGACTTCCTTCAGCTGTCGTCCGAAGGGTGTATCTTCATCCGGCTGGGTGAACTTGATCCTCGCTTCCGTCATCCTAAAAGAGTAGAAAAGATGAGGAGTTAGAATGAGAAGAGAGAGTAGTGATCTAGGGCTTTATCTTAATGGTCGTGTCCTACAGTCAACGTGTGCTCGATACCATCTTTGTAGCGACCGGACCTCAAATAGTCGATCTCGTGCTCGGTGTCATCCTCGGATCAAGAATGCCGACACCACACAAGACTCAAGGATTTATAAAAGAGTAGCAATCACACACTTATTACAATCGAATGTCTCAAGAGAGAACTAAATAAAATAAATATGGCTTAAGGCCATCTAATACGATAACAATGGAAGGCTTGGAAGAATAAGCGAGTCCATCAACTCCAACGGCATCATCGAGTATAGAACCACGACCTAAGCACCTTACTCGTCGTTTGAAAAGTCGCAACATGAAACGTTGCAGCCCAAAACGGGTCAGCACATGGAATATGCTGGCAATGTAACACATAGAGAATAATGGAATAACGAGCCTATACTACATGCATATATGGCTGGTGGAAAGCTCTATGGTTACAGTTTTGCATAAAGCCAATTTTTCCCTACTGCAAAGGAATAAATTTATTTAACTATCATGGTGGTTGTGAAACATTGAGAATGGTTGACAGCATTCTCAATCCCAATTAAAAGTACTCATTTAAAACCCAACAATATTAATTTAGAAGTAACATGATGAGATTCACATGATATCCAAGTACTAGATACTCAAGATGTCCATAACCGGGGACACGGCTTACCATGATTAGTTTATACACTCTGCAGAGGTTTGTGCACTTTTCCCCACAAGACTCGGTCGCCTCCGTTTGATTTCTCACACTACATGGTGTTTAGAGACGGATGACCGAGACATAGTCTTTCAGAAGCGCTAGCACCTTACATGTGGGTAGACCGTACCAACCTACAACCCCTACATCAGCTAGTCTACCCGTAAGAGTTCGCACAACTTAGTCAACTATGCTAGAGCCCATAGTAGCATGTGGCTGCACACGTAAGTTTCTAGTTGGAATAATCTCATGATCCCTTTGAGCCTGGGTGGCGGTCCGAAGAAATACAGGCAAGTCCTGATAGAAACCAGGTGCCTCAATCCACCCAGATGTGTGTTTAAGTTGCCACCTTAAATAAACCATTAAATAACAATCTCACATCTATCATGGTATACACTCACCTAATCCACGTCTACTAGCATAGCATGGCATAATAAGCAAACGTAGAAGTAACTCCCAAGGGTTTGATAAAAAAACAGGTAATAGGTACTACCTCAATCTACTTCCCATCCCACAATTTAATTAGATCCTAATCATGCATTGTTTGAGGATAGATCTAATGCATAAAAACTGGGTATGAGAAGAAATATGATCAAAGTGTTACTTGCCTTGTTGATGATCCGCGAAACCTAGAGACTCGAAGTAACAGGCGGCGCACTCCGGGTATTCTATCGCAGACAAACAAACAAGCATACAATAAGTACTCATCTAATGCATAGGTAAAACTCAAATAGATCTAACCAGATAGTTCAACTTAAGAACTCTGTTTTGCAAAAAGAATCAAATCAAACGAAGCAACGAAAGTCAAACGGCGGAAGAAAACAGCTTCGTTTTACTAATCTGGATCTAAGTCAAATTTTACAGAAGCAAAAACTTGTTTAAGTAGGTTATTCGGAAAGAGGGTTTCGAGACGAAACTCCAGGCGCTTGAATCGCCTGATTCCGATAAACGAGCGAAAAGTTATACTAAAACGAAAATCAGATCAGGAATCGCGATCAGAAAAATCGCGGATTAAATCCGAGAAAAAGAAAAACGACAAACAGGTTAACGAACGGACGTTTGTTAACTAAACTAATCTGACGAACGCGTTCGTTAAAAACGAACGAACGAACGAACGTTCGCTATTTAACCGAACCGGAAAAAACCGATCTAAAATAAAAAAATGAAAACTAAAAAAACTGGAAAAAAAACCCGAAGAAAAACCGGCGGCACGGTTTACGAGGCGGCGGCGAACCTCGGCGGCGGGGTCCGCGAGTCAGCGGCGGCGGCGGCGGGTCCGTGATGTGCGCTGGCGGGCGGCGGCGGCGCTGGGTGGCGCGGCGCGACGGCGGCCGGCACGGGCGACGCTTAGGTTTGGGGGGCTGGGGGCGGGTGCCTCGGCTGGCTCCCGGCTTATAAAGCCGCGTGGGCGGAGTCCTAGGCGGACACGGCCCGTAGGTCGGTGGCGCGTTTTTTTTTTAAATAATTCCGCGAAAAAGAAAAATAAAAAGAAATACTAAACGAACTCCAAAAATCCCGAAATAAATTTTCCCCAGCTTCTAAAATCAAGCCGGACAAGATGACATTTATTTGGGGCCTAAATGCAATTTTGAAAAACACGCATTTTTCCTAAATTCATATAAAAAGGCAAAAAACTCCAAAATAAAATCTTATTTGATTTTATTATTAAATCTTCATTATTTCTTTATTTTGGGAAAGTCATTTTATTCCCTCTCTCATATTTTGATAGAAGAAATAATTGAAGATAAAATAATTAAAATCAAATGATCCTATTTTCAAAATTTGAGAAAACTCAAATATGAAAAATAACGAAATCCCCAACTCTCTCCGTGGGTCCTTGAGTTGTGTAGAATTTCTAGGATCAAGAAAAATGCAACGAAAAAATATGATATGCAATGATGCTCTGTGTATAACATTCCAAATTGAACATTTGGGATGTTACAGCTTGTCACTTTGGGCCGGGGTGCCATGAATTCAGATTTGAACCGTTTATGTTATCACCATTATATCCATGTTCTAGATCCAATCTTGCAAGTTATAGTCACCTACTACGTGTTATGGTCCGGCAACCTCGGAGTGACAATAGTCGGGACCACTCCCGGTGATGACCGTAGTTTGAGGAGTGCATGTATTCACCGTGTGTTAATGCTTTGTTCCGGTTCTCTATTAAAAGGAGGCCTTAATATCCCTTAGTTTCCAATTGGGCCCCGCTGCCACAGGAGGGTAGGACAAAAGATGTCATGCAAGTTCTTTCCATAAGCACGTATGACTATTTACGGAATACATGCCTACGTTATATTTATGAATTGGAGCTAGTGCCGTATCGCCCTAGCTTATGACTATCACATGATGAATATCATCCAACAAATTACCGATCTAATGCCTACGAATTTATCTTATATTGTTTCTGCTAAGTTACTACTGCTATCGTTATTGTTGCACTTGCTACAAAAATACTGCTATCACTGTTACCGTTACTATTGCTGTTGTCACTACTATCAAAACTATCATATTACTTTGCTATTGATCACGTTGCTATAGATAATTAATCTCCAGGTGTGGTTGAATTGACAACTCAACTGCTGATACCTTCAAATATTCTTTGGATCCCCTTGTGTCAAATATATAAATTTGGGTTGAATAGTCTATCCTCGAAAACTGTTGCGATCCCCTATACTTGTGGGTTATCACCCTACGGGTTCGACAACTATGTATACATGACCGAGACACCTCTCCGGTCAATAATCAATAGAGGAACCTGGATGCTCATATTGGCTCCCACATATTCTACAAAGATCTTTATCGGTCAAACCGTTATGACAACATACATTTTCTTCCTTTGTCATCGGTATGTTACTTGCCCAAGATTCGATCGTCGGTATCTTCATACCTAGTTCAATCTCGTTACCGGCAAGTCTCTTTACTCGTTCCGTAATGCATCATCTCGTAACTAACACATTAGTTACATTGCTTGCAAGGCTTATTATGATGTGCATTACTGAGAGGGCCCAGAGATACCTCTCCGATACTTGGAGTGACAAATCATAATCTCGATCTATGCCAACCCAACAAATACCTTTGGATATACCTGTAGATCATCTTTATAATTAACCAGTTATGTTGTGACGTTTGATAGCACACAGGGTATTCCTCCGGTATCCGGGAGTTGCGTAATCTCATAGTCAAAGGATTATGTATAAGTCATGAAGAAAGCAATGGCAATAAAACTTAACGATCATTATGCTAAGCTAACAGATGGGTCTTGTCAGTCACATCATTCTCCTAATGATGTGATCACGTTCATTAAATGACAATACATGCCTATGGTTAGGAAACTTAACCATCTTTGATTAATGAGCTAGTCTAGTAGAGGCTTACTAGGGACACTGTGTTTTGTCTATGTATCCACACATGTATCAAGTTTCCGGTTAATACAATTCTAGCATGAATAATAAACATTACCATGATATAAAGAAATATAAAATAACAACTTTATTATTGCCTCTAGGGCATATTTCCTTCATGAATACCATCGTCCTATATATCAATCTTTACCTCTCGACCATTTCGAGACACATCATCATGTCCGTGATCTCATCCGGGACTCTAAACAACATTCGGTCACCAAATCACATAACTCATATAATACTATATCGTCAACGAACGTTAAGCGTGCGGACCCTACGGGTTTGAGAACTATGTTGACATGACCGAGACACCTCTCCGGTTAATAACCAATAGCGAAACCTGGATGCCCATATTGGCTCCTACATATTCTATGAAGATCTTTATCGGTCGAACCGTTATGACAACATACGTAATTCCCTTTCTCTATCAGTATGTTACTTGCCCAAGATTCGATCGTCAGTATCTTCAAACCTAGTTCAATCTCGTTACCGGCAAGTCTCTTTACTCGTTCCATAATACATCACCTCGTGACTAATTCCTAAGTCGTTTGCTTGCAAGCTTATGATGTGTATTATCGAGAGGGCCCAGAGATACCTCTCCGATACTCTGAGTGACAAATCCTAATCTCGATCAATTCCAACTCAACAAACACCTTCGGAGATACCTGTAGAGCATCTTTATAATCACCCAGTTATGTTGTGACGTTTGATAGAACATAAGGCATTCCCCCGGTATCCGGGAGTTGCATAATCTCATAGTTGAAGGAATATGTATTTGACATGACGAAAGCAATAGCATTAAAACTGAACGATCATAATGCTAAGCTAACAGATGGGTCTTGTCCATCACATCATTCTCCTAATGATGGGATCTCGTTTTCAAATGACAACTCATGTCCATGGTTAGGAAACCTTAACCACCTTTGATCAACGAGCTAGTCAAGTAGAGGCCCACTAGGGACACTGTGTTTGTTTATGTATTCACACATGTATTTAGGTTTCCGGTCAATACAATTCTAGCATGAATAATAAACCTTTATCATGAATAAGGAAATATAAAATAACAACTTTATTATTGCCTCTAGGGCATATTTCCTTCCGTCTCCCACTTGCACTAGACTCAATATTCTAGATTACATTGTAATAAATCCAACACCCATGGAGTCTTGGTGCTGATCATGTTTTGCTCGCGGAAGAGGCTTAGTCAACGGGTCTGCTACATTCAGATCCGTGTGTATTTTGCAAATCTCTATGTCTCCCTCATTGACTTGTTCACGGATAAGTTGAATCGTCTCTTGATGTGTTTGGTTCTCTTGTGAAATCTGGATTCCTTTGCCAAGGCAATCGCTCCAGTATTGTCACAAAAGATTTTCATTGGACCCGATGCACTAGGTATTACACCTAGATCGGATATGAACTCCTTTATCCAGACTCCTTCATTTGCTGCTTCCAAAGCAGCTATGTACTCCGCTTCACACGAAGATCCTGCCACGACGCTCTGCTTGGAACTGCACCAACTGAAAGCTCCACCATTCAATATAAATACGTATCCGGTTCGTGACTTAGAGTCATCCGGTTTAGTGTCAAAGCTAGCATCGACGTAACCATTTACGACGAGCTCTTTGTCACCTCCATAAACAAGAAACATATCCTTAGTCCTTTTCAGGTACTTCGGGATGTTCTTGACCGCTATCCGGTGATCCACTCCTGGATTACTTTGGTACCTCCCTGCCAGACTTATGGCAAGGCACACATCAGGTCTGGTACACAGCATATCATACATGATAGAACCTATGGCTGAGGCATAGGGAATGACTTTCATTTTCTCTCTATCTTCTGTAGTTGTCAGGCTTTGAGTCTGACTCAACTTTACACCTTGCAACACAGGCAAGAACCCTTTCTTTGACTGATCCATTTTGAACTTCTTCTTTTTTCTCGAATATGCACGAGTGTGCATATTATATATTAAAGAAGAAAGGCAAAAGAATGCCTCCACCAAGATCATACAAGTTTCCTACATTTACTCCTCACTACTCATCCACCTATGCAAACTATGGAGGAAATGGTCGACATTCCCTTTAAACTTCCCAGCTACCGACCAGGACAAACCTTCAGTACGAACTCTACCTAGAAGCACCTCCATCGACGGTGATGCTCCATCGAATACAATAGCATTACGATGCTTCCACAGTTCCCAGAGCGTAAAATGGCGAAGAGGCGCTGACGGAGTTCCTCTCTCTATGGCTTAGAGTGAGCATGTGGGTAGCGGACATGGGCGAACTTCTTCAAAACTTTGTCAAGGTATGTGCTTTGTGAAAGTCCTATTAAGCATCTTGATCTATCTCTATAGGTCTTAATGCCCAATATATAAGCAGCTTCACCGAGGTCTTTCATTGAAAAACTCTTATTCAAGTATACTTTTATGCTATCCAGAAATTCTACATCATTTCCAATCAACAATATGTCATCTACATATAATATTAGAAATGCTACAGAGCTCCCACTCACTTTCTTCTAAATACAGGCTTCACCGAAAGTCTGTATAAAACCATATGCTTTGATCACCTCATCAAAGCGTATATTCCAACTCCGAGATGCTTGCACCAGTCCATAGATGGATCGCTGGAGCTTGCACACTTTGTTAGCACCTTTAGGATCGAAAAAATCTTCTCGTTGCATCATATACAACTCATATTTAAGAAATCCATTAAGAAATGTAGTTTTGACGTCCATTTGCCAGATTTCATAATTATAAAATGCGGCAATTGCTAACATGATTCGGACGGACTTAAGCATCGCTACGGGTGAGAAAGTCTCATCATAGTCAACCCCTTGAACTTGTCGAAAACCTTTTGCGACAAGTCGAGCTTTGTAGACAGTAACATTACCATCAGCGCCAGTCTTCTTCTTGAAGATCCATTTATTCTCTATGGCTTGTCGATCATCGAGCATGTCCACCAAAGTCCATACTTTGTTCTCATACATGGATTTTATCTCAGATTTCATGGCCTCAAGCCATCTGTCGGAATCTGGGCTCATCATTGCTTCTTCATAGTTCGTAGGTTCGTCATGGTCTAGTAACATGACTTCCAGGACAGGATTACCTTACCACTCTGGTGCGGAACGTGCTCTGTTCGACCTACGAGGTCCAGTAGTAACTTGATCCGAAGTTTCATGATCATCATCATTAGCTTCCTCTCTAGTTGGTGCACGCATCACGGGAACGGATTTATCTTATGTGCTACTTTCCAAATTGAGAGAAGGTACAATTACCTCATCAAGTTCTACTTTCCTCCCACTCACTTTTTTCGAGAGAAACTCCTTCTCTAGAAATGTTCCATTCTTGGCAACACAGATCTTGCCTTCGGATCTGTGGTAGAAGGTGTACCCAATTGTTTCCTTAGGGTATCCTATGAAGACGCACTTCTCCAATTCGGGTTCGAGCTTATCAGGCTAAAGCCTTTTGACATATGTTTCGCAACCCCAAACTTTAAGAAATGATAGTAGGTTTCTTGCCAAACCACGGTTCATACAGTGTCGTCTCAACGGATTTAGATGGTGCCCTATTTAACTTGAGTGCAGCTGTCTCTAATGCATAACCCCAAAACGATAGTGGTAAATCGGTAAGAGACATCATAGATCGCACCATATCTAATGAAGTACGGTTACGATGTTCGGACACACCATTACGCTACGGTGTTCCAGGTGGCGTGAGTTGTGAAACAATTCCACATTGTTAAATGAAGGCCAAACTCGTAACTCAAATATTCGCCTCCACGATCAGATCGTAGAAACTTTACTTTCTTTATTACGATGATTCTCTACTTCACTCTGAAATTCTTTGAACTTTTCAAATGTTTCAGACTTATGTTTCATTAAGTAGATATACCCATATCTGCTCAATCATGTGTGAAGGTCAGAAAATAACGATACCAACCGCGTGCCTGCTACCTCTTGAGCACTGCGTTGGTTTTCCCTTGAAGAGGAAAGGGTGATGCAGTAAAGTAGCGTAAGTATTTCCCTTAGTTTTTGAGAGCCAAGGTATCAATCCAGTAGGAGACCACGCATGAGTCCCTCGGACCTACACAAACAAACAAGAACCTCGCAACCAACGCGGTAAAGGGGTTGTCAATCTCTCAAGGTCACTTACGAGAGTGAGATCAGATAGATATGATAAGATAATATTTTTGGTATTTTTGTGATAAAGATGCAAAGTAAAATAAAAGGCAATAAAAATAGCTAAGTGTTGGAAGATTTATATGATGGAAAATAGACCCGGGGGCCATAGGTTTCACTAGTGGCTTCTCTCGAGAGCATAAGTATTACGGTGGGTGAACAAATTACTGTAGAGCAATTGACAGAATTGAGCATAGTTATGAGAATATCTAGGTATGATCATGTATATAGGCATCACGTCCGAGACAAATAGACCGACTCCTGCCTGCATCTACTACTATTACTCCACACATCGACCGCTATCCAGCATGCATCTAGAGTATTAAGTTCAAAAGAACAGAGTAACGCTTTAAGTAAGACGACATGATATAGAGGGATAAACTCATGCAATATGATATAAACCCCATCATGTTATCCTCGATGGCAATAATACAATATGTGCCTTGCTGCCCCTGCTGTCACTGGGAAAGGACACCGCAAGATTGAACCCAAAGCTAAGCACTTCTCCCATTGCAAGAAAGATCAATCTAGTAGGCCAAACTAAACTGATAATTCGAAGAGACTTGCAAAGATAACCAATCATACATAAAAGAATTCAGAGGAGATTCAAATATTGTTCATAGATAAACTTGATCATAAACCCACAATTCATCGATCTCAACAAACACACCGCAAAAGAAGATTACATCGAATAGATGTCCACGAGAATCGTGGAGAACTTTGTATTGAGAACCAAGAGAACCAAAGAGAGAGAAGAAGCCATCTAGCTAATAACTATGAACCCGAAGGTATGAAGTAAACTACTCACACATCATCGGAGAAGCTATGGTGTTGATGTAGAAGCCCTCTGTGATCAATGCCCCCTCCGGCGGAGCTTCAAAAAAGGCCCCAAGATGGGATCTCACGAGTACAGAAGGTTGCGGCGGTGGAATTAGGTTTTGGCTCAGATTCGGTAGTTTGAAGTGAGGTATATATAGGAGGAAGAAGTACGTCGGTGGAGCAACGTTGGCCCCACGAGGGTGGAGGGCGCGCGTGGGGGGGTAGGCGCGCCCCCTACCTCGTGCCTTCCTGGTAGCTTTCTTGATGTAGGGTCCAAGTCCTCTGGATCACGTTCGTTCCAAAAATCACGTTCCTGAAGGTTTCATTCCGTTTGGACTTCGTTTGATATTCTTTTTCTGCGAAACACTGAAATAGGCAAAAACAGCAATTCTGGGCTGGGCCTCCGGTTAATAGGTTAGTCCTAAAAATGATATAAAAGTGTATAATAAAGCCCGTTAAACATTCAAAACAGAATATAATATAGCATGAAGCAATAAAAAATTATAGATACATTGGAGACGTACCAAGCATCCCCAAGCTTAATTCCTGCTCGTCCTCGAGTAGGTAAATGATAAAAATAGAATTTTTGTTGCGGAATGCTACTTGGCATAATTTCAATGTAATTCTCTTAATTGTGGTATGAATATTCAGATCCCAAAGATTCAAGACAAAAGTTTAATATTGACATAAAAATAATAATACTTCAAGCATACTAACTAAGCAATTATGTCTTCTCAAAATAACATGGCCAAAGAAAGTTATCCCTACAGAATCATATAGTCTGGCTATGCTCTATCTTCACCACACAAAGTATTTAAATCATGCGCAACCCCGATGACAAGCCAAGAAATTGTTTCACACTTTTGGTGTTCTCAAACTCTTTCAATCTTCACGCCATACATGAGCGTGAGCCATGGACATAGCACTATATGTGGAATAGAATGGTGGTTGTGGAGAAGACAAAAAGAAGGAGAAGATAGTCTCACACCAACTAGGCGTATCAACGGGCTATGGATATGCCCATTAATAGATATCAATGTGAGTGAGTAGGGATTGCCATGCAACGGATGCACTAGAGCTATAAGTATATGAAAGCTCAACAAAGAAAGTAAGTGGGTGTGCATCCAACTCGCTTGCTCACGAAGACCTATACAAGCCATGTTCTATAATGAAAAATTCCCACTAGTATATGAAAGTGATATCATAGGAGACTCTCTATCCTGAAGATCATGGTGCTACTTTGAAGCACAAGTGTGGTAAAAGGATAGTAACATTGTCCCTTCTCTCTTTTTCTCTTGTTTTTTTATTTGGGCCTTTTCTCTTTTTTTATGGCCTCTTTTTTTATTTCTCCTTTTTTTATTTAGTCCGGAGTCTCATCCCGACTTGTGGGGGAATCATAGTCTCCATCATCCTTTCCTCACTTGGGACAATGCTCTAAAAATGATGATCATCACACTTTTACTTACTTACAACTCAATACTTAGAACAAAATATGACTCTATTTGAATGCCTCCGGCGGTGTACCGGCATATGCAATGAATCAAGAGTGACATGTATGAAAGAATTGTGAACGGTGGCTTTGCCACAAATACGATGTCAACTTCATGATCATGTGAGGCAATATGACAATGATGGAGCGTGTCATTGTAAACGGAACGGTGGTAAGTTGCATGGCAATATATCTCGGAATGGCTATGGAAATGCCATGATAGGTAGGTATGGTGGCTGTTTTGAGCAAGGTATATGGTGGGTGTATGATACCGGCGAAAAGTGCACTGTATTAGAGAGGCTAGCAATGGTGGAAGAAAGAAAAGTGCGTATAATCCATGGACTCAACATTAGTCATAAAGAACTCATATATTTATTGCAAAAATCTACAAGTTATCAAAGCAAAGTATTACTCGCATGCTCCTAGGGGGATAGATTGGTAGGAAAAGACCATCGCTCGTACCCGACCGCCACTCATAAGGAAGACAATCAATAAATAAATTATGCTCTGACTTCATCACATAGCGGTTCACCATACGTGCATGCTACGGGAAGAACAAACTTTAACACAAGTATTTCTCAAATCCACAACTACTCAACTAGCATGATGAAACGCCCTCGATGCGACTATATCTCTCACGTGTCGAAGCACGACTTAGAGGCATAACCGCATTGAAAGCAATGTCGCAAGTGAGGTAATCTTCACACAACCCATGTACTACATAAGGGAAAGAGATACATAGTTGGCTTACAATCGCCACTTCACACAATACATGAGTAAAGCATTACATCATACAGATACAATCAAGGTCCGACTACGGAACCAAAATAAAAGAAGACTACCCCAAATGCTACAGATCCCCGATCGTCCCAACTGGCTCCACTATCGATCAACTGAAACGAAACAACACAATGAACAAGATCTTCATCGAGCTCCTCCTTGAGCTCGGATGCGCCACCTGCATGGTTTCATCGGCACCGCAAATTGGTTTTGAAGTATCTGTGAGTCACGGGACTCAGCAATCTCACACCATGAGATCAAGACTATTTAAGCTTAAAGGTAGGACAGGGTAGTGAGGTGGAGCTGCAGACAGCGACTAGCATATCTGGTGTCTAACATACGCAAATGAGAGCGAGAAGAGAAGGCAAAAGCACGGTCGAACAACTATGATCAAGAAGTGATCCTAGAACAGCCTACGTCAAGCATAACTCCAACACGTGTTCACTTCCGGACCACGAGAAGAGACCATCACGGTTACACACGCTGGTTGTGTATTTTAATTAAGATCAACTTCGGGTTTTCTACAACCGGACATTAACAAATTCCCATCTGCCTCATAACGCGGGCACGGCTTTCAAAGATAATACCGCTTAGCCCATTATAAGCTCTCACGGTCAACGAAGGATATTCCTTCTACCGAAGACCCGATCATCTCGGAATCCCGGACTACAAGACATTTCGACAAAGAATAAAACAAGACCAGCAAAGCCGCCCGGATGTGCCGACAAATCCCGATAGGAGCTGCACATATCTCGTTCTCGTGGCACACCGGATGAGCAAGACGTCGGGTTGGCATAGACCACGATTGCCTGGGGCGCCGGACATCGCTTCGGTTTGGGCCAGCAATCGAAGGAGAAGCGGCCGGGGTTTAAAATAAAGATGACCCTTGAGTCTGCAGAACCCAAGGGAAAAAGGCTTAGGTGGCAAATGGTAAAACCAAGGTTGGGCCTTCTTTGAGGAGTCTTATTCAAAGCGAACTGTCAAGGGGTCCCATAAATCACCCAACCGCGTTAGGGACGCAAAATCTGGGAACATAATACCGATATGACGGAAACTAGGGCGGCAAGAGTGGAACAAAACACCAGGCATAAGGCCGAGCCTTCCACCCTTTACCAAGTATATAGATGCATTAATTAAATAAGATATATTGTGATATCCCAACAAGTAAACATGTTCCAACAAGGAACAACATCTCCATGTTCCAACAAGGAACAAACTTCATCTTCACCTGCAACTAACAACGCTATAAGAGGGGCTGAGCAAAGCGGTAACATAGCCAAACAACGGTTTGCTAGGAAAGGATGGTTAGGGGCTTGACATGGCAACATGGGAGGCATGATATAGCAAGTGGTAGGCATCGTAGCATAGGCATAGCAAAAGAGCGAGCAACTAGCAAGCAAAGATAGAAGTGATTTCGAGGGTATGGTCATCTTGCCTGAAATCCCGCAAGGAAGAAGAACGAGTCCATGAAGAAGACAAACGGACGAAGTCGAACGAATCCTCACAACTCCGGAACGGAACCGAAGCTAACGAGAGAAGCAAACCGGAAAGAAGCAAACAACATAGTAAACACACGATCATAAACATGGCATGATGCACAATCAAGTATGATGCATGTCCGGTTTAATGATTCATGGCATGGCAATATGCACAAACAACACTACAAGTTAAGTGGAGCTCAATATGCAACGAGTTGCATATTGATGAAACACCACATCACTTATTTAGTTCTCTCTCGTTTAGGAACACAACAATATTAAATGTTATTAAACATGGCAAGAGGTGAAGCATAATTAAACTACCTATTTAGGCAAGTTTAAATGAGGCCGGAACAACAAACAACAATTCCGGAAAATCCTCATGTCATTTAGCAATTTTAATGCAAACATCAATTTTAAACATTTAAATGTTGTTATCATGATGCGGATGACATATAAAAGTTATATGCAATTTTTATGAAAATGTTGACAAGAGCATTATGAAGCATTTGTCGTCGTGGCGGAAACGAAAAAGGGTGCCACGACAACGACAACGGAAATGGTGCCACGGCAACATTCCGGTTCCGATAACTCGATTGAGATGCCGGTGCAAAGGAAAGTGTGGATGTGCAGAACACGCAAGAGATGGGGAGTGATCCCGGATACCGGGTGTCCCACATGACGATGGCATGGCAAACGAGGAACGTGCAAAGACCTCTCTCGAACACGGTGCAAACACGAGCATCTCATACAACATATGCATTCGTCCACGGGCGGTCGTTCCGGCGGGTATACCTTTGAAGCGTGCCTTTTCGGAACGTGTCAAGTTCGTCGAAGGAAGTAGTGGTACACGGGCCGTAGTGGAAGTAGTTGTACTCGTGTCGTAGTGGAAGTAGCTCGCGACTGAAGTTGTACACGTTTTTCGTAGATGTTCAGGTCGTCGGTAGAGGTACTTGGCGATCCGAAGGGGTACTTGACGGGTCGTCGAGGTACATGGTTCGTAGACGTTCGGCGTCGCCGGTAGTTGTACACAGTCGTTGTTGGACTTGACAGATCCGAGGGCTCCGGGCGTCGAGGTACTTGGCGAAAACCACGAAGAGGGTACTTGTACTCGCATCATCGTGGAAGTAGTCGTTCGGGCTCCCGTGCGGACTTGGTGGTCTTGGTCTTCGCAGCGTAGTTGTACAAAAACAGCATCGGACTTGGACGAATCGAGGCGTGCTGAGCGGTGGTGGTCGCCCATGGAGGGCGCTAGTTGCGGAGAAGGCCACGCCACGGGCTCAGCAAGGAAGGCGGGTTCAAGGGAGGCGCAGGAGGCGACGGCAGCAGAGGAGATCTTAGGGTCGGCCTCAAGGCCAACTTGGCTGTGGAGATGGCGGAGGGGCTTGGAGCCGGGATGGCTTATGGAAGCTCTGGCGAGGGCACCGTGGTCACGGACGGGCGGCGACGACGAGGAGGTCAGGAAGGTCCGGGCGGCGTCGGCGAGAGGTGCAGCAGCTGCTGCTATCACTGCCAAGCGAGGTCGAGGCGGAGGAGGAGCTGCAGAGGAGCGGCCGGAGGCAAGAAGCCGGCAAGGGAACCAGGCGCAGGTTCGGGAGATGCGGCGCTTGCGCGCAGAGGCGAGGGGGGGAAAGGGATGGAGGCGGCGAGGGGAAGGACTCGTGGTGGAGAGGATGGGCGAGGCCTTGGGCGGAGGCGGAGGCGCGAGGAAGGAGAGGCCGACGCGGTTGGGCTCGGGATCGAGGAGAGGGGAAACGAGGGGATGGGGATCGGGCGCAGGAGTTGCGGCGCAAGGGGAGACCGAAGGGAGAGATGAGATGCGTGGGATCGGGCTAGGGTTAGGCGCGGCTGGGCCTTAGAGGCCGGCCCAGATGGATACAAGTGGCGGCTGGGCTGCGGATGAGCCTAGATGGCCTGCTGGGCTTACCTCTCTCTCTCTCTCTTAATGAATAAAAAACAGAACAGAGAAAAGAAAGAAAAGAAAGAGAGGTTAGGGGGAAGATTTGCGCATGGGGATAATTTTCCCGGACTCACAAAAATATGCTCGATCCAGGAAAAATAGAAAAGAGGCACGAATGCAAGATTTAAATTCAAACTTATTTGAATTTAATTCAAATGGTTTGAACTAGAACAAGGTTTTAGAAGTGTCCAAAGATGTTGAGATTGTTGGTGGAGCTCCGAAAAATGACGAAATAATTTATGGGCAAGGTTGGAGACCAAGAAGTGAGATAACAAAGGCATTGGGATTTATTTGCAAGTGTGTTATGATCAATTCCAAATTAATGAAATATTTAAATATAGCTCCCTAATATTGGAAGATATGTTATAAAGAGAAAACACCATGTGAATCCCTCGATTTAAATGGATCAAAGATCCATGCCATTTATTAAGTTGAGTTTTTTAAAATTAATGATATGATGGAATGATGACATGATGCAATGCAAAAATAAAAGGGCAGGCACAAATGAAACACACGGCGAAACCCGGAATATATGGAAGTCTTCTGGAGCGTCGGTCTCGGGGCGTTACAACACTCCACCACTACGAGAGGATCTCGTCCCGAGATCTAGGATGGCACCGGAGAGAAAACGGAAGAGGAAGAGAAGAGGTAAAACTAAGTTGCTTCTTCGGCCAATGAGTGAAACCAAAGAACCTTGAGAGGTTGAACAAATGAAAGAGAGAAAACAACGAAGATGAGCAAAGTTGAAAACACTCCGTTAGAAAAGAGGAACAAGGGATACGACAAGAACCAAGAGTTTTAGTGATAAGATAGATATTGAAACCACTCCGGTTAAAACAAGATAGGAAGGAATAAGAATGATATAATTTGGGCAGCACTCCGACTAAAAGAAGAAGGAAAACTAGAAAAGATGATAAGAACTTGAAGAGATGACACAACACTCCGGTTAAATGGATAAGTAAGAAAATAACATGATCTTGACAAAACGAGGTGATGGGTGAAGAGAGCAACATCACAATGCCTCCGGAAGAAAGAGTAGAAGATAGATCATTGGAATAACAGAATGGAGAAGAAAATGCCAACTTCTGCCACAAATGAGCTTGGAAAGCACCCTTCCAAGAAGGTGTAACATCCCAAATTTCCTATTTGGAATGTTTTACAATTATAGCTAAGCATCTATGCATATTGTTTGAATTTGAGTGACATTTGAAGTTTCAGAAGATTTTGAGTTGTTGGAATTTGAATTTGAATTGGCAGTTGAAATTTATTTCAAATCAATGCCTGACAAATACTTGAAAAAAAGTATGAGAGGAGTAAACATGACACTCCAAATATGTCGATGAAAAACCATGCCAAAAGTTTGAATTCAAATTTGATTTTATTTGGGATTTTAGAAAAAGATTTTTTAAAGTTTGAGTTTTGCCTCGAAAATGTTCAAATTATAGGAATATTCCCCGATCATTTTGATATCTATATGTCCTATATAAAAATATATATTTAAATATATTTTCTCTCTCACTAATTCAAAATAAAATAGGAAAAAGAGACCCAGCGCCACCAGCCAACCGCCCAACCAAGACCAGCGGCCCACCATGGGCCAAGCCGACCTGCCCCACCTGAGCCACCAGCTACCGAGCCGGCCCATGCCCGAGTCGCCGCGCCCGAAAACCCTTCGCCTCGGTCGCCCGACCGACCCGCCTCTCCCGTCTCTCGCTGACACCCGGACCCACCCCTTCTTCCTCCCCACGCCAACCCGCGCCGCCGCTCGCCGGAATCCCGAAGGATCCGGGATCTCCTCCCCGATCCTCGCCAGATCTGCCCCCTCGCCCAAGTCGACCCCCTATATAAACCCCACCCCCTCGACCCGTTCCCCCGTTTTCCCCTCGCTGAACCTCTCCTCGCCACAATCCGTCATTGAGTCCGAAGCCGCCGCCGCGCCATTGCCACCGCCCCGGCCATCCCCGAACCCCTCGAGCTCCACCGAGTCGACCACCGAGCCCCCCTCGCTCCGCCAAGACCCGCGGAGGTCTCCGCCGTCGTCCCGACCACCGAGCCCCTGCACTGTCATCGCCCGAGCAGCAAGTCGACCATCGCCGGCGCCGCCACCATGGTAAGCCACGGAGACCTCCGCCGCTGCTCGATCTAAACCTAGGTGTAGATTAGATTAGCGAAGGGGTATGTTTTTTTTAATAGACCCGGTTTTAGTTCCGGTTTAGTTAGGTTTAGTTTAGACCGGCCCGAAGCGATTTATTTCCTCGGGCGTATTTTAGTTATATTACGCCGATGCGTTAGATAGGCCCATTAAGCTTTTGATTTCTTTTTAGTTAATTTTTTTCGTTTCTGTTTTTAACAGAATAGTTTCAGTTTTGTAAAATCCATATCTTTTAATCTACTTAATATTTTTAATTGATTCTTTTTTTGTTAGTTTGCAAATTTGTTGTAGTTTCTGTAGAAAGTATGTTTAGTCATGTTAAAATTATTAGAAATTGTTTTATTTTAGATTTAGACAGATTAGTAATTCTGCTATAAAGTGAGTTAGGATTATTTTATTTTAGTGATTCTTTTGTCACTACTTTGTTTTGACCTTGCCTAACCGTAGGAATTTATTTGGGCATTTTAGATTTAATAAAAAATAGTTTTAATCAAAATCATGTGGTTCCTATTTATTTAACTAGCTACTGTTTTCCTATTGTTTTATTTAACAAATAATTTTATTTTTCCTATGTGATAGTTTATTCTAGATTAGTTTCTGTAACTTTAGAACATGAAATTTTATTTACAATAAATAAAACTTTTATTTTATTTTTCTTGCTAGGATTGTTTTAGGCATAATAGGAGTTTTATAATAGCTTTTAATGTGATTCTTTTTGCTCCTAGTTGCATGATGTTTTCTCTTCTGTTAGTTAGCAAAACCCATGCTTAGGTTCTGTTAAGAAAAATTTGGTTGTGCAAAACTATTTCTTGGTTGTTGTTTGATATGGTGAAAACATTGATTTGGATTTCTTGAGTTTTTCTTTGGGTTTTGGTTCAATTGTTTCATGTGTTATATTAGTATGCTGTTATGATAAGTGATCATATGTTTGTATGCTTATATGATTGTTGTTTGCCTCGGTAGAATTTCCGAGTCTAAGCTTGCTACCACGAGTCCCTAGCTTTCAAGATCGTCAAGAAGGCAAGTCAATTGATCATGTTTTCCTTTACAATACCTATGATTTTATTGCATTAGAAAATATACCTCCCCACCATGCATGCAGTAGGAGAATTTTAAGTTATGTTCTTGAGTAGTATCATGAGGTAGGATAAAACCAATTCCCCTTGTTATCATGGCCCGGGACGAAGTAGTTTATTTTGCTATGCTCAGAGACGGGTTGGTTGAGTGAATCATAAGGGAGATGTGAGAGTCAAGATGATGACAACCCCATGTCTTCAAGCTCAAGATGGACTTCAAAATTCACTCTTGGGTGGAGGACGGTTGACGGGCACCCTGGAGAAAACCAGCGGTTGGCCGGGATGCATGGAGAAGCGCCATGACATCTTGCGGAAAGCTTCACCCAGCCACGAAGAGACGGATGGATACCCATTGACCGGAAGCTTACTGTGCAGCCGCAAGCCATTATGGGCTCGCTTGGTCAACCCTAGGTGTGACTCGCCGGACGGTGCTACGAGATGTAGAAGAACGGTAGGATTGGATGGGTACGGCGGTGGCGGAGGAACTCTTGGAAGACTCTGTTTGCTCATCCCGCCTTCAAACACCGTGAAGTGCGAAGACTTAAAAGGACGGAACGATTCTTGCGGGTAAAGTCATAAACCTCTCAGAGAGTGAAGATCTAATCGATTAGTCGTGTCCCCGTTACGGACAATTTGAGCCTCTGGAACTTGGAAGTATTTGGATATCTCAACACCAAAATTAATAAATTAATTGAGGGATTATTTAATAATTGGGAATGAGACATTGGTTGGCGGAACCATCTCAATAAACTACCAACATTTTGTAGTATTTGCAAACAAGTCCTTGTTGTAGGAAAAACGGCTTTTCGCAAAAACAATGAAACTTAGAGCCCCACACCAAATTGCATATAGTGTTAGTAATTTTATTGTTATTCTCTCTTCATGACTTGCCAAGATATTCAAAATGCTGACTCTACACGGCTGCAACGCCTTATGTTGCAGAGGAGTATTCGATCAGAGTGAGGCTACGATCCGCGCTTGGCGATTGCCCTATGGAGTCGGATGGACTCGCTATTCTTCTACGCTTCGCAGCTTTATTTAGTTTATTTTCATGAGTTGGCCTTCGCCAATTTATTCTATTGTAATAAAGACTCGATATGAGAATCGTAATAAATTCAGGTGTGATTGAACTTTGATTATTTCATCAATGTGTGTGTGCAAAGATGATCTTGGGATGGTACAGCTACACGAGACTTGACCAATTTTGGGTCGGGTCGCTACAGAGATGGTATCGAGCACACATCTTGACCGTGAGGACGAACCCCTAGGATCGGAAAGCCATAGGAAGAGACTACTTATTTTATGTCCTTATCATTCCGTAATTCTCCTGCTCATTTCGACTTCTCTCCGATTTTCAACATTCTAGATGGCCACCGAGTTCACCCCGTTACGCTACGGAGTTTTGCCACCAGATGAGACGATGCCTCTCGGCAAGAAGTTGGTTCAGATCGTGAAGAAGCTGAAGATTGCTCGCCCTCAATCACCGGAAGCCTACCAATGCACTTCCGACGGATACCGCTTCTGAGGCCGAGCTCGACCCATCGACCTCGCCATGATTTCTCGCAGAGCTAGGAATGGAGATATCATTCGCATCAGAGAGGACGACTCCAATCTCTCATATGTCCAAGACTTGGAGTGTCTCCTCAGAAACGGAGATCCGACTGTCGTAACTCAAGGTACACAGGAGGCTGTTGTTCCGTGAACTGAACGGAGGAGAAAGCACACGCAGACTTCGTTGACTATGAAGAAGAAATCAAGGATTTCATGGAGAGAGTCGACAATCTGAAGATGAATGTTGCCGCATTAGAGGAGAAGATGGACTTGGGAGAGGACCTTTTCCCGAGTGGAGATGACGGACCTCTCGTGAGCAATGACCAGGATTATGAAGAGAGCTCCACTGAAGAAAGCCGCAAGAGGAGGCGCCGCATCAGAGGACGCCACACCGGAGGACGCCGCACCAGAGGACGCAAGGATAATTGATGAAGACATTTAGTCGACCACCATGTTATTTTATTTTTCCATCGATCCGTTAGGCCGTTATTTTCGATTAGTCGTGAAATTTGTAATCCGAGATTGAACCATGTTTGAGATGATTGAATAAATGATTGGTGTGATTATGATTGTGCATTCATATGGGTAGTGATATTTTCTCATTAGACCCTTGTTCTATTCTAATTTTCTCATCCACTCCAAAACACCAGATGCCTCCGAGACGTGACCCCGGTCTCAACTTTCCGCCGGAGCTCACCCGGTGATCCGGCAGCAGAGAATGCCCTCATGCGGATGCTCATCCGAACGAACAACAACAACAACAACAACAACAATCCACCGCCACCACCCCTTGTTGACAACTTGACCCGCTTCCTAAGGCTGAATCCGCCGGTGTTCTCTAGCAAGACCGAGCCGATTGTGGCCGGCGATTGGCTCCGCAAGGTCGGAAGGAGTTAGCCACTCGGATGCACAGATGCAGAGAAGGTGTGCTTTGCCGCACATCAACTTGATGGACCTGCAGCCTCTTGGTGGGAGAACTACACCGCCACTTGTCCCATCGCCACCATCACGTGGGATCAGCCCAAGAAGCTTTCCGCACCGCTCATGTTTCAGCTGGAGCCATGAGTGCAAGAAGCGTGAGTTCCGCAACTTACGCCAGGGAACCGTCTTGTGGGGCGAGACGTGGATGAGTTCAACAAGTTAGCTCGCTATGCCCCGGATGATGTGGCCACAGATGCCGCAAAGCAGGAAAAGTTTCTCGAGGGACTCAATGACGAGCTGGGAATGCAGCTAATGGTGGCTACCTTCAACAACTACCAGGAGCTGGTAGACAAGGCCACCATACTTGAAGGCAAGCAGCAGCAGATTGATAGCCGCAAGCGGAAGTATGGCCAGGGGAAGTACAACTCTGGAGCTCAGCAGAAGCCCCGTTATGCTCCATACTCGGGAGGGCATACCCATCATAACCATGGAGGACATAACCATGGAGGAAATGGGAACAACCGCAACCAGGACAACAAGACAGGCAATGGAAACGGCAATGGCAATCAGCATCATCCCGCCCGGTTCGTAAAGATCTGAGTCACATCACTGTTTCAAGTGCCGTAAAACAGGCACTATGCCACCGACGCCCCAGAGGCCAAGCAGAGGAATGGAACGGCAATGGAAGCTCAAAGAAAGAAGCCCAATCCTTTTCCTCGCTCAGTGAACCACATTGACGTGGAGGACGTCTATGATCAGCCGAACATAATCGTGGTTGGTAAGTTTTATTAAATTCACATCCAAGATTGGTACTCTTTGATTCGGTGCAACTCATTCATTCATATCAAGGGTAGTTGTGGAAAAGTACGGGTTGCCCACTAGAACCCTTAGAAGCCCTCTTCACGTCGGGTTCGCAGAGGAGAAATGATGGCGGGCTTAGGCTGTCATGCAACCTCAACATCGGAAACCATAAATTTCCGCAGACCTCATAGTATTAGAAACCCGGACCTTGGATGTAATCCTAGGCATGGATTGGTTGACGAAGTTTGAAGGAAACATAGATCGTGCTCAGAAGTTGATTCTCGCTCACCACCCCGGAGCGTAAGAGGATCAAGTATGTATCCGCACGTATCCCGATGAAGAATCAGTGCATTCCCTCACGGGAGTTGTTCAGAGGAAGTGCCAATAGTGCAAGATTTTCCGATGTGTTTCGGAGGAATTACCAGAATGCCACCGACGAGACATCGAATTTCTGATTGAGTTATTGCCCGGCACAACCCCAATATCCAAGAGACCCTATCGGATGCCCCCGAACGATTTGAAAGAGATCAAGAATCAAATTAATGAGCTATTGGAGAAGGGATATATTCGGCCAAGCTCATCACCTTGGGGAGCCCCAGTTCTTTTGGTAGAGAAGAAGGATGGAACCCTGAGAATGGTTGTGGATTATCGTTCGTTGAACGACGTGACCATCAAGAACAAGTACCCTCTGCCGATGATTAATGACCTATTTGATCAGCTAGTTGGAGCCAAGGTATTCTCCAAGATCGATCTTCGATCAGGGTATCATCAGTTGAAGATCCGTGAAAAGGATATACCTAAAACAGCATTCACCACCAGGTATGGTTTATATGAGTATACCGTCATGTCATTCGGATTGACTAATGCCCCTACATACTTCATGAATTTGATGAACAAGGTATTTATGGAATATGTGGACAAGTTTGTCGTGGTGTTCATCGATGATATACTGATTTTCTCCAAGAGCGAGGAAGAGCATAAGGAACATTTGCGTCTAGTTCGAGAAACTCCGAGAACATCATTGTATGCCAAGTTCAATAAATGTGAATTTTGGCTGAAGGAAGTCGGATTCCTCGGACATGTTATTTCAGGAGAAGGAATAGCATTGACCCCGCCAAGGTTGTATCAATCACCGATTGGCGATCGCCCACCTCGACCAACGAGATCCGATTTTTTCGGACTCGCAGGATATTATCGGAGGTTTATTGAGAATTTCTCGAAGATTGCCAAGCCCATGACCGAGCTGTTGAAGAAGGACGCCAAGTACATTTGGACCGAGGATTGTGAAGCCGTTTCTGTGAATTGAAGAAATGTTTGGTTACAACCCCAAGATTGATTTTGCGGACATACACAAGGATTACGGTATATTAGACGCTTCTCGTCGTGGACTCGGAGGAGTACTCATGCAGAAGGAAAAGTTGTAGCTTATACCTCCGCACAGCTACGACCACATGAGATGAATTATGCCACACATGATTTGGAGTTAGCAGCAGAGTGCATGCACTCAAGACTGGAGACATTTCCTTATCGGAAACCGTTGTGATGTTTACAGATCATAAGAGCTTGAAGTATATTTTCACGCAGAAAGAGTTGAACCTCGTGCAGAGGAGATGGCTAGAGTTAATCAAGGACTATGACATGAGATTGCATTAACACCCGTGAAAGGCTAATGTTGTAGCCGATGCTTTGAGCCGTAAGAGTTATGTGAATACTCTTATAGCGGAGGATTACCCAGAGTTAGTCGATGACCTCGTAGATCTTATTTGGAGATAGTTCCGAGAGGATATGTTGCAACTCGAAGTTCAGTCCACTTTGGCCGAAAGAATTCGTGAAGCTCGTAAGTCGGACAAGGAAATTGATGAGATAAAGAAAAGGATGAATGAAGGAAAAGCTAAAGGGTTTCGTAAGGATGAATACGGAGCTATATGGTTCGAGGATCGATTTATGTACCCAATGATCCCGAACTCGTGAAGCTAATTCTTCAGAGGCTCATGATTCATCGTACTCGATTCACCCGGTAACACCAAGATGTATCTGGATTTGAAGGAAAGTTTCGTGGGCGGGTATGAAGAAGGATATTGCGAGTACGTAAAAGATGCGATGTTTGTCAACGAGTAAAGGCGTAACATCGAAGCCAGCAGGTTACTTCAACCTTTGTCGATTCCCGAGTGGAAATGGGAAAAACTTGGAATGGATTTTATCACAGGACTACCCAGACCCGCTCAGTTATGATTCCATCTGGGTAGTGGTTGATCGATTGACCAAGGTAGCTCATTTCATTCCGTGAAGACTACCTATACCAGCGCTAAGTTAGCCAAGATATACATGACCAAGATCGATGTCCGCATGGAGTTCCGAGGAGTATCGTGTCGATAGAGGAACACAATTTACCTCAAAGTTTTGGAATCGGTTGCATGAAACTTTGGGTACGAGGTTGGAGTTCAAGACAGCTTTTCATCCGCAGCATGATGGACAGACCGAGAGAGTCAACCAGATCCCGGAGGACATGTTGAGAGCTTGTGCCCTAGACTATGGGTCTAGCTGGGATGATAATTTGCCATACGCGGAGTTCTCGTGACGATAACAGTTATCGAGACCAGTCTTAAGATGGCCCCTTCAAGCTCTATACGGAAGGAGGTGCGTAACACCATTCTTTGTGGGATGGTGTTGGAGATCAAAACTTTTCGGTCCCGATCTTATCGAGATTCCAAGAGAAAGTCAAGCTGATTCGAGATAGACTCAAGGTAGCTCATCGAGATGTAAGAGTTATGCCGACGAGAACGCAAGGAAGTAACTTACGAAGCGGAGACCGGGCATATCTTCGTGTGTCCCCACTTCGTGGAATCAAGAGGTTCGTGTTAAAGGAAAGTTAGCACCCGGTTCATTGGCCCCTACAAAATCCTCGAACATCATGGAGAAGTTGCTTACAAGTTGGAATTGCGGAAGGATTGTCCGAGTTCATGATGTTTTCCATGTTTCTCGGTGAAGAAATGCCATGCCGACATGGCCGATATTCCGTTGAGAGACACAAGTGCCCCTAGAGGCCATACAGCTCGACGGTGATCTCGACTTATGAGGAGAAACCCGTCCGAATTCTCGAGACTATGAACAGAGTCACCCGCAGCAAGATCATCAAGTTTTGCAAGGTGCTGTGGAGTCATCACTCCGAGGAGGAAGCCACCAGGAGCGAGAAGAAGACCTCCGCCGAGACCACCCGCACCTATTTGTTAATTCAACCCGAATCTCGAGGGCTAGATTCATCTTAAGGTGGTAGGTTTGTAACATCCCAAATTTCCTATTTGGAATGTTTTACAATTATAGCTAAGCATCTATGCATATTGTTTGAATTTGAGTGACATTTGAAGTTTCAGAAGATTTTGAGTTGTTGGAATTAGAATTTGAATTGGCAGTTGAAATTTATTTCAAATCAATGCCTGACAAATACTTGAGAAAAAGTATGAGAGGAGTAAACATGACACTCCAAATATGTCAGATGAAAAAACCTTGCCAAAAAGTTTGAATTCAAATTTGATTTTTATTTGGGATTTTAGAAAAAAGATTTTTTTTAAAGTTTGAGTTTTGCCCCTGGAAAAATGTTCAAATTATAGGGAATATTCCCCTGATCATTTTGATATATATATGTACTATATAAAATATATATATTTAAATATATTTTCTCTCTCTCACTAATTCAAAAAAGGAAAAGAGACCCAGCGCCACCAGCTAACCGCCCAACCAAAGACTCAGCGGCCCACCATGGGCCAAGCCGACGGCCCAGCCAATGAGCCAGCCAGCTACCGAGCTGGCCCATGCCCGAGTCGCCACCAAAACCCTTCGCCTGGTCGCCCGACCGACCCGCCTCTCCCTCTCTCGACGACCCGGACCCACCCCTTCTTCCTCCCCACGCCAACCAAGCCCGCCGCTCATGGAATCCCAAGGATCCGGATCTCCTCCCGATCCTCGCCAGATCTGCCCCTCGCCCAAGTCGACCCCTATATAAACCACCCCCCTCGACCCGTTCCCCGTTTTCCCCTCACTGAACCCTCTCCTCGCCGCAATCCGTCGCCGGAGTCCGAAGCCGCCGCCGCGCCATTGCCACCGCCCCGGCCATCCCCGAACCCCTCGAGCTCCACCGAGTCGACCACCGAGCCCCCCTCGCTCCGCCGCACCCGCCGGAGGTCTCCGCCGTCGTCCCCGACCACCGGAGCCCCCGCACCATCGTCGCCCGAGCCGCCGTCGACCATCGCCGGCGTTGCCACCATGGTAAGCCACCGGAGACCTCCGCCGCCGTTCGATCTAAATCCTAGGGTGTAGATTAGATTAGCGAAGGAGTATGTTTTTTTTAATAGACCTGGTTTTAGTTCCGGTTTAGTTAGGTTTAGTTTAGACCGGCCCGAAGCGATTTATTTCCTCGGGCGTATTTTAGTTATATTACGCCGATGCGTTAGATAGGCCCATTAAGCGCCAGATTTCTTTTTAGTTAATTTTTTTCGTTTCTGTTTTTAACAGAATAGTTTCAGTTTTGTAAAATCCATATCTTTTAATCTACTTAATATTTTTAATTGATTCTTTTTTTGTTAGTTTGCAAATTTGTTGTAGTTTCTGTAGAAAGTATGTTTAGTCATGTTAAAATTATTAGAAATTGTTTTATTTTAGATTTAGACAGATTAGTAATTCTGCTATAAAGTGAGTTAGGATTATTTTATTTTAGTGATTATTTTTGTCACTACTTTGTTTTGACCTTGTCTAACCGTAGGAATTTATTTGGGCATTTTAGACTTAATAAAAAATAGTTTTAATCAAAATCATGTGGTTCCTATTTATTTAACTAGCTACTATTTTCCTATTGTTTTATTTAGCAAATAATTTTATTTTTCCTATGTGATAGTTTATTCTAGATTAGTTTCTGTAACTTTAGAACATGAACTTTTATTTACAATAAATAAAACTTTTATTTTATTTTTTCTTGCTAGGATTGTTTTAGGCATAATAGGAGTTTTATAATAGCTTTTAATGTGATTCTTTTTGCTCCTAGTTGCATGATGTTTTCTCTTCTGTTAGTTAGCAAAAACCCATGCTTAGGTTCTATTAAGAAAAATTTGGTTGTGCAAAACTATTTCTTGGTTGTTGTTTGATATGGCGAAAACATTGATTTGGATTTCTTTGGGTTTTTCTTTGGGTTTTGGTTCAATTGTTTCATGTGTTATATTAGTATGCTGTTATGATAAGTGATCATATGTTTGTATGCTTATATGATTGTTGTTTGCCTCGGTAGAATTTCCGGAGTGCGAAGCTTGCTACCACGAGTCCCTAGCTTTCGAAGATCGTCAGCAAGGCAAGTCAATTGATCATGTTTTCCTTTACAATACCTATGATTTTATTGCATTAGAAAATATACCTCCCCACCATGCATGCAGTAGGAGAATTTTAAGTTATGTTCTTGAGTAGTATCATGAGGTAGGATAAAACCAATTCCCCTTGTTACCATGGCCCGGGACGAAGTAGTTTATTTTGCTATGCTCGTAGACGGGGTTGGTTGAGTGAATCATAAGGGAGATGTGAGAGTCAAGATGATGACAACCCCATGTCTTCAAGCTCAAGATGGACTTCAAAATTCACTCTTGGGTGGAGGACGGTTGACGGCACCCGGAGAAAACCAGCGGTTGGCGGGATGCATGGAGAAGCGCCATGACATCTTGCGGAAAGCTTCACCCAGCCACGAAGAGACGGATGGATACCCATTGACGGAAGCTTACATGCAGCCGCAAGCCATTATGGGCTCGCTTGGTCAACCCTAGGTGTGACTCTGGCCGACGGTGCTACGAGATGTAGAAGAACGGTAGGATTGGATGGGTACCGGCGGTGGCCGAGGAACTCTTGGAAGACTCTGTTGCTCATCCCGCCTTCAAACACCGTGAAGTGCGAAGACTTAAAAGGAGGAACGATTCTTGCGGGTAAAGTCGCAAACCTCTGAGAGTGAAGATCTAATCGATTAGCCGTGTCCTCGGTTACGGACAATTTGAGCCTCTGGAACTTGGAAGTATTTCGGATATCTCAACACCAAAATTAATAAATTAATTGAGGGGATTATTTAATAATTGGGAATGAGACATTGGTTGGCGGAACCATCTCAATAAACTACCAACATTTTGTAGTATTTGCAAACAAGTCCTTGTTATAGGGAAAAGCGGCTTTTTTCAAAAAACAATGAAACTTAGAGCCCCACACCAAATTGCATATAGTGTTAGTAATTTTTATTGTTATTCTCTCTTCATGACTTGCCAACATATTCAAAAATGCTGACCTACACGGCTGCAACGTCTTATGTTGCAGAGGAGTATTCCGATCAGGAGTGAGGCTACGATCCGCGCTTGGCGATTGCCCTATGGAGTCGGATGGACTCGCTATTCTTCTACGCTTCCGCAGCTTTATTTAGTTCATTTCTCATGAGTTGGCCTTCGGCCGAATTTATTCTATCGTAATAAAGACTCGATATGAGAGTCGTGTAATAAATTCAGGTGTGATTGAACTTTGATTATTTCATCAATGTACTGTGTGTGCCAGCATGATCTTGGGATGGTACAGCTACACAGAGACTTGACCAATTTTGCGCCGGGTCGCTACAGAAGGTTACAACGCAGTTGTTGGAAAACCAACAATGAAAATAATAAGCTTGTGGTGGGCTTATGGAAACATCTCAACACTTGAGGTGAAATTATGCCACTGACGAAAAACAATTGCTTGTTTGAGATCAAAGATGAAAACTTCTCAAAATTATGAGGTGAAATTCTGCCACTAATGGAAACAATAGATTGGATCGGTATGAACAAGGAGACGAGAAACTTATTTCACCAGGAGGATAAATGAAGAACTTGTGTCATTTATAAGCACCATAAATAGCAACATTCCTTCGGAAAGGCTTTAGGTGAAATCTAAACCAAGATAACTCCAAAGAAGAGATTGATGGATTTAAAATACCTCATTCTTGACAATATGTGAAACATGAAGCACGAGGAGAAATTGCCAAGGATGACATAACACCATCTCAAAAGATAAGGTAGAAAGAATTGCACTTCGAAATGCAAGAAGAAGAATACTTGAGCTCCTCAAAACAAAACATGTGTTGAGCACCATGTTTATTTTAGAGTATAGACTGGCGGATCTTAACTCCGAGAGAAACTTGAAGGACAAATCGAGAAAGAAATGAATCCTTGACGAACCACCATGTAAAGCCTCCATGAAGAACTCCGGTAATGAAAGGACGATAGAAAGAAAGAGAAGTTGACAACACAAGGTGAAGCCTTGCAGTGATAAGATGAAGCTTTGAAATGATATAACCGAGAAAACTTGGAACTCCGGAAAGAAAAGATGAAGCATCTCGGACCGAGAATGTGATATGATGAACAAACTCCGGAAAGAAGAGATGAACAACTTAGAACTGAGAAATTGATACCATTACGAACTCCGGAAGAATGAATCAATCACTTGGATGAAACAAGAACAAGAATTATGTTATGTGTATCCTTCACCAATTTAAATTGATGACAAGCAACGGATTAGGCATACTACTTATTCTCGTGGAGAGGATTAAGATATATATGCCGCAAACTTGGGAAGGTCTTCAACGAACCACCGGTAGGATTGAAACAATGAATAAATTAATATGAGAACATAGGAAGAGGAATCTTGAACGAACCACCATAAGAATTGAAAATGAACGAAGATACTTGAGAAAAAATTGATACAAGAGAATGAACAGATCACGAGCTGATTAGATAATACTTGAATGATACACCGGTATGATTTGGAGAACGAGAGATGAAAGCTTGAATGAATAGTTCTGAGATGATGGGCTCCGAAGAATCAAACTGAAAAGACTCCTGAATTGCTCCGGATGGTTGAAAAAGAATTCTCACAATCGAAAACAATTATGAGAGGATGGCGTCAAGCTTGAACTAGGCATCTTTGGAAGAACGGGTAAGGATTTAAGAGGAACTCCTCTTCGGTCTTCAAAATTCGAGAATGACGACGAGTAACTCCACCATGAATTGTTGAGATACTCCGGGATGAAAATTAGAAAGGTTGAACCAACGATGAAAAGAATTTGAAAGATCTTGGAGAAAGCCATGACTGATGAAAACCCATTCTTACGTCAAATTTAGAAAAGAATTTGGGAATAGCTTCGGAAAGAATTAGCAGAGTCAGGTAAGATCCTGGAAAAAGACCTGTGGGTTAGGGCCCACTCAAAAGAACCACCGTTGAACAATTGTTTGAAAAGAGAGATTGCACCGGTTGAATTAAATGGCTCAAAAGGGATAACAACTTCGAGAAATCTTGCACGGATTAGGAATGAAAACACGAATCTTCTGAGATATCTTCATCACTCCCAACCAAATGAATAGCGAGAAGTGAAAGATTAGGAGATACACCGGCATGAGAAAGCATTGTGAAAAGAGGAAAAGGGATAAGATCAACACCGAAATCTTGAATTAAATCCACCGGAGAAGAAAATTAGAATGGAACAATGATAAGGTTGAAGCTTCCTTAGCGTCTTCATGAGAAATCACCGGATAAAACATTAAAGGAAAAGAATGAAGAAACTTCCCTCAATAAAATGGATACTTGATTAAGAAATCTGAGTCCTTGAAGAAAAAGGGGTGGGAGGGTGGGAAAACAAAGACAACTTGGGACGGATGAAACAAACACCGTTGAGAAAAAACTTAGAATTGATCTTGCGAATGTTGGAATGATCGGATTTAATTGGAGAGAAGCACACGGTTGGAAAGGATTGAAAATACGACCTTGATGAACAAGAAGGATTAGCATCCACATAGAAATATGAGAACACCGTTTAGAGTAAGGTATGGAATCATCACTTGGCATTGAAGCAACTCGAATACCACAACTAAAACAAAACAAAGGATTTGGCTTGCAGAGTAAGCCGGAACAAATACATATGATAGAGATTTACCCAATCCCATACCATGCATCTGTCGGAAAGATATTCTAGGAGCTACTTGAATTCCCACCTATAAACTCCCGAAACTTTCTGGTTATGCAATCTGGTGTTGGGGATACAGGGGACACAAAATATATCACCCAAACTAACAATACCTAGATCCAATTGTATCCATCTGTCAACACATAACCAAGAAACCTTCAGAAATCGTGTACCTCAACCTTCGAAAAGCATCCGTTATACGAGTTATGGCAATACTCTCGAGCTCGCCCCAGTACTGGGTTATCGAGGTTATCTCACCAACAACTGTACAAAAGAGATTTTCGATGTCAAGAAAGCTCGTATTCCGAATCTGCAACGATAAAATTGTGACGACAACACCTCGGAGCTCAACTCCCGGACACCGCCACAACCCCTAAATGTCAGGAGGCACCAAGAACAATGTTCTCGTCACAAAACCATCGGAATGATTCCAAGATACCCGCGTGATCCTAAATTTTTTTTTGTGAAATTTGAGGAGAGAAGAGTCAAAACTTCTACGCCAGGAGACCTCACCAAAGCGACGAAGGGACTGAGGAGTAAAAAGAATCCTACTCTCCGATATATATAATCCTAAGACTCAAAACATTTTTTTTTCTAAACTCAACAACGCCAGCAAACAATCAAGCAGGGGGCTCCTAAGTCAGGGATGGCTCTGATACCAACTTGAAACGCCCTCGATGCGGCTATATCTCCCACGTGTCGAAGCACGACTTAGAGGCATAACCGCATTGAAAGCAATGTCGCAAGTGAGGTAATCTTCACACAACCCATGTAATACATAAGGGAAAGAGATACGTAGTTGGCTTACAATCGCCACTTCACACAATACATGAGTAAAGCATTACATCATACAGATACAATCAAGGTCCGACTATGGAACCAAAATAAAAGAAGACTACCCCAAATGCTACGGATCCCCGATCGTCCCAACTGGCTCCACTATCGATCAACTCAAACGAAACAACACAATGAACAAGATCTTCATCGAGCTCCTCCTTGAGCTCGGATGCGCCACCGCATGGTTTCATCGGCACCGCAAACTGGTTTTGAAGTATCTGTGAGTCACGGGACTCAGCAATCTCACACCGCGAGATCAAGACTATTTAAGCTTAAAGGTAGGACAGGGTAGTGAGGTGGAGATGCAGAAGCGACTAGCATATCGGTGTCTAACATACGCAAATGAGAGCGAGAAGAGAAGGCAAAAGCACGGTCGAACAACTATGATCAAGAAGTGATCCTAGAACAACCTACGTCAAGCATAACTCCAACATCGTGTTCACTTCCGGACCACGAGAAGAGACCATCACGGTTACACACGCGTTTGTGTATTTTAATTAAGATCAACTTCGGGTTTTCTACAACCGACATTAACAAATTCCCATCTGCCTCATAACCGCGGGCACGGCTTTCAAAGATAATACCTGCAGGGTGTCCCAACTTAGCCCATTATAAGCTCTCACGGTCAACGAAGGATATTCCTTCTACTGGGAAGACCCGATCGATCTCGGAATCCCGGACTACAAGACATTTCGACAAAGAATAAAACAAGACCAGCAAAGCCGCCCGGATGTGCCGACAAATCCCGATAGGAGCTGCACATATCTCGTTCTCGTGGCACACCGGATGAGCAAGACGTCGGGTTGGCATAGACCCCGATTGCCAGGGGCGAGGACATCGCTTCGGTTTGGGCCAGCAATCGACGGAGAACTGCCCGGGGTTTAAAATAAAGATGACCCTTGAGTCTGCAGAACCCAAGGGAAAAAGGCTTAGGTGGCAAATGGTAAAACCAAGGTTGGGCCTTTTTGGAGGAGTCTTATTCAAAGCGAACTGTCAAGGGGTCCCATAAATCACCCAACCGCGTTAGGGATGCAAAATCCGGGAACATAATACCGATATGACGGAAACTAGGCGGCAAGAGTGGAACAAAACACCGTGCATAAGGCCGAGCCTTCCACCCTTTACCAAGTATATAGATGCATTAATTAAATAAGATATATTGTGATATCCCAACAAGTAAACATGTTCCAACAAGGAACAACATCTCCATGTTCCAACAAGGAACAAACTTCATCTTCACCTACAACTAACAACGCTATAAGAGGGGCTGAGCAAAGCGGTAACATAGCCAAACAACGGTTTGCTAGGAAAGGATGGTTAGGGGCTTGACATGGCAACATGGGAGGCATGATATAGCAAGTGGTAGGCATCGTAGCATAGGCATAGAAAAAGAGCGAGCAACTAGCAAGCAAAGATAGAAGTGATTTCGAGGGTATGGTCATCTTGCCTGAAATCCCGCAAGGAAGAAGAACGAGTCCATGAAGAAGACAAACGGACGAAGTCGAACGAATCCTCACAACTCCGGAACGGAACCGAAGCTAACGAGAGAAGCAAACTGGAAAGAAGCAAACAACATAGTAAACACACAATCATAAACATGGCATGATGCACAATCAAGTATGATGCATGTCCGGTTTAATGATTCATGGCATGGCAATATGCACAAACAACACTACAAGTTAAGTGGAGCTCAATATGCAACGAGTTGCATATTGACGAAACACCACATCACTTATTTAGTTCTCTCTCGTTTAGGAACACAACAATATTAAATGTTATTAAACATGGCAAGAGGTGAAGCATAATTAAACTACCTATTTAGGCAAGTTTAAATGAGGCCGGAACAACAAACAACAATTCCGGAAAATCCTCATGTCATTTAGCAATTTTAATGCAAACATCAATTTTAAACATTTAAATGTTGCTATCATGATGCGGATGACATATACAAGTTATATGCAATTTTTATGAAAATGTTGACAAGAGCATTATGAAGCATTTGTCGTCGTGGCGGAAGCGAAAAGGGTGCCACGGCAGCGATTAACGGAAATGGTGCCACGGCAACATTCCGGTTCCGATAACTCGATTGAGATGCCGGTGCAAAGGAAAGTGTGGATGTGCAGAACACGCAAGAGATGGGGAGTGATCCCGGATACCGGGTGTCCCACATGACGGTGGCATGGCAAACGAGGAACGTGAAAAGACCTCTCTCGGACACGGTGCAAACACGAGCATCTCATACAACATATGCATTCGTCCACGGGCGGTCGTTCCGGCGGGTATACCTTTGAAGCGTGCCTTTTCGGAATGGGTCAAGTTCGTCGAAGGAAGTAGTGGTACACGGGCCGTAGTGGAAGTAGTTGTACTCGTGTCGTAGTGGAAGTAGATGTTCTCGCGACTGAAGTTGTACACATTTTTCGTAGATGTTCAGGTCGTCGGTAGAGGTACTTGGCGATCCGAAGGGGTACTTGGCGGGTCATCGAGGTACACGGTTCGTAGACGTTCGGCGTCGCCGGTAGTTGTACACAGTCGTTGTTGGACTTGACGGATCCAAGGGCTCCGTGCGTCGAGGTACTTGGCGAAAACCACGAAGAGGGTACTTGTACTCGCATCATCGTGGAAGTAGTCGTTCGGGCTCCCGTGCGGACTTGGTGGTCTTGGTCTTCGCAGCGTAGTTGTACAAAAACAGCATCGGACTTGGACGAATCCAGAGGCGTGCACAGGCAGTGGTGGTCGTCCATGGAGGGGCGCTAGTTGCCGGAGAAGGGCCACGCCACGGGGCTCAGCAAGGAAGGCGGGTTCGCGGGAGGCGCAGGAGGGCGACGAAGCAGCAGAGGAGATCTTGGGGTCGGCCCTGGCGTCAACTTGGCCAGGGAGATGGCGGAGGGGCTTGGAGCCGCGGGGACGGCTTGCGGAAGCTCCGGCGAGGGCACCGGTGGTCACGGACGGGCGAAGCGACGACGAGGAGGTCGGGGAAGGTCCGGGCGCGGCGTCGGCGAGATGGTGCAGCAGCTGCTGCTGCTGCTGCCGGCCAATGGCAGGTCGAGGCGGAGGAGGAGCTGCAGAGGAGGCTGGAGGCGGCAAGCCGGCAAGGGAACCAAGCGCAGAGTTGAGGCGATCTGGCCAGCAGAGGCGAGCGGGGGAAAGGGATGGAGGCGGCGAGGGAAGGACTCGTGGTGGAGAGGATGGGCGAGGCCTTGGGGCGGAGGCGGAGGCGCGAGGAAGGAGAGGCCGGCGGTTGGGCTCGGGATCGAGGAGAGGGAAAACGAGGGGATGGGGATCGGGCGCAGGAGTTGCGGCGCAAGGGGAGACCGAAGGGAGAGATGAGATGCGTGGGATCGGGCTAGGGTTAGGCGCGGCTGGGCCTTAGAGGCCGCCAGATGGATACATGTGGCGGCTGGGCTGCGAATGAGCCTAGATGGCTCTTTGGCTTACTCTCTCTCTCTCTCTCTCTTAATGAATAAAAAACAGAACAGAGAAAAGAAAGAAAAGAAAGAGAGGTTAGGGGGAAGATTTGCGCATGGGGATAATTTTCCCGGACTCACAAAAATATGCTCGATCCAGGAAAAATAGAAAAGAGGCACGAATGCAAGATTTAAATTCAAACTTATTTGAATTTAATTCAAATGGTTTGAACTAGAACAAGGTTTTAGAAGTGTCCAAAAATGTTGAGATTTTTGGTGGAGCTCCGAAAAATGACGAAATAATTTATGGGCAAGGTTGGAGACCAAGAAGTGAGATAACAAAGGCATTGGGATTTATTTGCAAGTGTGTTATGATCAATTCCAAATTAATGAAATATTTAAATATAGCTCCCTAATATTGGAAGATATGTTATAAAGAGAAAACACCATGTGAATCCCTCGATTTAAATGGATCAAAGATCCATGCCATTTATTTAGTTGAGTTTTTTAAAATTAATGATATGATGGAATGATGACATGATGCAATGCAAAAATAAAAGGGCAGGCACAAATGAAACACACGGCGAAACCCGGAATATATGGAAGTCTTCTGGAGCGTCGGTCTCGGGGCGTTACACATGACTCTAATATCACCATCTTTATATCTTAAAACAATTATCAAGCATCAAACTTCTCATAGTATTCAACACACTCATCAGAATGTTTTTATTAATCTTGAGTGTCTATCATAATTAAAGCAAATTACCATGCTGTTTTGTAGGAATCTCAAAATAATATAAGTGAAGCATGGGAGAACAATAGTTTCTATAAAACAAATCCACCACCGTGCTCTAAAAGATATAAGTGAAGCACTAGAGCAAAAACTATATAGCTCAAAAGATATAAGTGAAGAACATAGAGTATTCTAACAAATTCCGAATCAAGTGTGTCTCTCTCAAAAGGTGTGTAAAGCAAGGATGATTGTGGAAAACTAACAAATAAGACTCAAATAATACAAGACGCTCCAAGCAAAACACATATCATGTGGTGAATAAAAATATAGCTCCAAGTAAAGTTACCGATGGAAGTAGACGAAAGAGGGGATGCCTTCCGGGGCATCCCCAAGCTTTGGCTTTTTGGTGTCCTTAGATTATCTTGGGGTGCCATGGGCATCCCCAAGCTTAGGCTCTTTCCACTCCTTCTTCCATAATCCATCAAATCTTTTACGCAAAACTTGAAAACTTCACAACACAAAACTTGGCAGAAAATCTCGTGAGCTCCGTTATCGAAAGAAAACAAAACACCACTTCAAGGTACTGTAATGAACTCATTATTTATTTATATTGGTGTTAAACCAACTGTATTCCAACTTCTCTATGGTTTATAAACTATTTATTAGCCATAGATTCATCAAAATAAGCAAACAACACACGAAAAATAGAATCTGCCAGAAACAGAACAGTATGTAGTAATCTGTAACTAACAAAAACTTCTGGAACTCAAAATAATCAGCCAAAATATTAAGACCTAGACAATTTGTTTATTGATCAGCAGAAATTGGAATCAATATTTTATCACGTTCTGGTGATTTTTAACAATTGTTTTCGTGAACAGAAAGTTTCTGGAATTTTCAGCAAGATCAAATAACTATCATCCAAGAAGATCCTATAGGTTTAACTTGGCATAAACACTAAATTAAACATAAAAACACATCTAACCAGAGGCTAGATCAAATATTTATTCCTAAACAGAAGCAAAAAGCAAAAAAAAACTAAAAATGAAATTGGGTTGCCTCCCAACAAGCGCTATCGTTTAACGTCCCTAGCTAGGCATAAAAGCAATGATAGACCTAGGTATTGCCATCTTTAGTAGGCAATCCATAAGTGGCTCTCATAATAGATTCATAAGGTAATTTTAATTTCTTTCTAGGGAAGTGTTCCATGCCTTTCCTTAATGGAAATTGGAATCTAATATTCCCTTCCTTCATATCAATAGTTGCACCAATCGTTCTAAGGAAAGGTCTATCAAGAATAATGGGACATGAAGGATTGCAATCTATGTCAAGAACAATAAAATCTACGGGCACATAGTTCCTATTTGCAACAATAAGAACATCATTAATCCTTCCAATAGGTTTCTTAATAGTGGAATCCGCAAGGTGCAAGTTTAAAGAACAATCTTCAAAATCATTGAAACCTAGCAAATCGCACAAAATTTTTGGAATCGTGGAAACACTAGCACCCAAATCGCACAAAGCATAGCATTCATGATCCTCAATTTTAATTTTGATAGTACGTTCCCACTCATCATAAAGTTTTCTAGGAATAGAAACTTCCAACTCAAGTTTTTTTTCATAAGATTGCATCAAAGCATCAACGATATGTTTAGTAAAAGCTTTATTTTGGCTATAAGCATGAGGTTAATTTAGCACGGATTGCAACAAGGAAATACAATCTATCAAAGAGAAATTATCATAATTAAATTCCTTGAAATCCAAAATAGTGGGTTCATTAATATCTAGAGTTTTGATCTCTTCAATCCCACTTTTACCAATTTTTGCATTAAGATCTAAAAACTCCGAATTTTTGGAACGCCTTCTAGGTGAAGGTGGATCATATTTAGTCCCATCATTATCAAGATTCATATTGCAAAACAAATATTTAATAGGAGACACATCAATAACTTTTAGATCTTCATCTTTATTTTCATAGAAACTAGAAGAACACGCTTTCACAAAGCAATCTTTCTTAGCACGTATCCTAGTGGTTCTTTATTTGCACTCATCAATGGAAATTCTCATGGCCTTGAGAGACTCATTGATATCATGCTTAGGTGGAATAGATCTAAGTTTCAAGGAATCAACATCAAGAGAAATTCTGTCAACGTTCCTAGCCAATTCATCAACCTTAAGCAATTTTTCTTCAAGCAAAGCATTGAAATTCGTTTGCGAATTCATAAACTCCTTAACACTAGTCTCAAATTCAAAGGGCATCTTATTAAAATTTCCATAAGAATTGTTGTAGGAATTACCATAATTATTAGAGGAATTACTAGGGAACGGCCAAGGATTAAAGTTTCCTCTAGCGCTATTACCAAAATTATTCCTACCAACAAAATTCAAATCCATAGATTCATTATTATTCTCAATCAAATTAGACAAAGGCATATCATTAGGATCAGAAGAAACACTCTTAGTAGCAAATAATTTCATAAGTTCATCCATCTTTTCACTCAAAACATTAATTTCGTCTATCGCATGCACTTTTTTATTAGTGGATCTTTCGGTGTGTCATTGAGAATAATTAAACATAATATTATCTAGGAGTTTAGTAGCTTCTCCTAAAGTGATTTCCATAAAAGTGCCTCCCGCGGCCGAATCTAAAAGATTTCTAGAAGCAAAATTTAATCCGGCATAATTTTTTTGTATAATCATCCACAAATTCAAACCATGTGTAGGGCAATTACGTATCATTAATCTCATCCTCTCCCAAGCTTGTGCAACATGTTCATGATCAAGTTGCTTAAAGTTCATAATATAGTTTCTAAGAGAGATGATCTTAGCGGGAGGAAAATACTTAGAGATAAAAGCATCTTTGCACTTATTCCAAGAATCAATACTATTTTTAGGCAAAGACGAAAACCAAGTTTTAGCACGATCTCTAAGCGAAAAAGGAAATAGCTTCAATTTAACAATATAATTGTCCACATCTTTCTTATTTTGCATATCACACAAATCAATGAAGCTATTTAGATGGGTAGCGGCATCTTCACTAGGAAGGCCGGCGAATTGATCTTTCATGACAAGATTCAACAAAGCAGCTTTAATTTCACAAGATTCAGTATCGGTAAGAGGAGCAATCGGAGTGCTAAGAAAATCATCGTTGTTGGTATTGGTAAAGTCACACAATTTAGTATTATCTTGAGCCATCGTGACAAGCAAGCAATCCAACACACGAGCAAACAAGAAGCAAGCAGACAAAAAGAGGCGAACGGAAAAGAGAGGGCGACTAAAACGGCAAGGGTGAAGTGGGGCAGAGGAAAACGAGAGGCAAATGGCAAATAATGTAATGCGAGGGAGATGAGTTTGTGATGGGTACTTGGTATGTCTTGACTTGACTTGACTTGGCGTAGATCTCCCCGGCAACGGCGCCAGAAATCCTTCTTGCTACCTCTTGAGCACTGCGTTGGTTTTCCCTTGAAGAGGAAAGGGTGATGCAGTAAAGTAGCGTAAGTATTTCCCTCAGTTTTTGAGAACCAAGGTATCAGTCCAAGGACAATGCTCTAAAAATGATGATCATCACACTTTTATTTACTTACAACTCAACAATTACAATTCAATACTTAAAACAAAATATGACTCTATGTGAATGCCTCCGGCGGTGTACCGGGATATGCAATGAATCAAGAGTGACATGTATGAAAGAATTATGAATGGTGGCTTTGCCACAAATACGATGTCAACTTCATGATCATGCGAGGCAATATGACAATGATGGAGCGTGTCATAGTAAACGGAACGGTGGTAAGTTGCATGGCAATATATCTCGTAATGGCTATGGAATGCCATGATAGGTAGGTATGGTGGCTGTTTTGAGAAGGTATATGGTGGGTGTATGATAAGCGAAAAGTGCGTGGTATTAGAGAGGCCAGCAATGGTGGAAGGAAGAAAAGTGCGTATAATCCATGGACTCAACATTAGTCATAAAGAACTCATATATTTATTGCAAAAATCTACAAGTTATCAAAGCAAAGTATTACGCGCATGCTCCTAGGGGGATAGATTGGTAGGAAAAGACCATCGCTCGTCCCCGACCGCCACTCATAAGGAAGACAATCAATAAATAAATTATGCTCCGACTTCATCACATAACGGTTCACTATACGTGCATGCTACGGGAATCACAAACTTTAACACGAGTATTTCTCAGATCCACAACTACTCAACTAGCATGACTCTAATATCACCATCTTTATATCTCAAATCAACTATCAAGCATCAAACTTCTCATAGTATTCAACACACTCATAAGAAAAAAATTATTAATCTTGAGTGCCTATCATAATTAAAGAAAATTACCATGCTGTTTTGTAGGAATCTCAAAATAATATAAGTGAAGCATGAGAGAACAATAGTGATGCGGAGCATCCCTCACTCATCCCCATGGACTCTAGTACAACTCGTCAAGCACCTCGTGGACCAATGACAAGAGCACGTGCACGCACCGTCGAAACCGAGGTTAATTGTTTCCTCTTCGAGTTTCATTCGGATTCACACGAGAGTCGGATTCTACCTCAAATGGAAACGTTGTGCATGCTTAGGTACTTCGGAGATCGTCACGAAAAAGCACGGAGAGATCACCAAGTTCATCGGAGACCTACGGAGGAGGAGAAGGAAGAAGGACGCCGAAGGGCGCGAAGACGAGGAGGCTCTGGACACCCCGGGTGCCCGGACCCTATGCCCCCGGGTGCCCGGCCGGCTGGCTGGCTCTGCCTCAGCCCCCCGGTGCCCGCCACCAAGGGCCCGGTGCCCGCCACCAAGGGGCCGGGTGCCCGGCCTGCTGGCGCTGCCCTTGCCGCCCGGGTGCCCAGCCCTCCTCTGGAGCTGCTGCCACCTCCGGGTGCCCGGCCACCACCCCGGGTGCCTGCCCTGCCCAAGAGAAGTCCCTGCCTGGTCCGGGTGCCGGGCCTTGGGCCCCGGTGCCCGCCCCCGCCTCCACCAAGACGGCGCCACCCCGGGTGCCCGGGCCACCTTCAGCCAGCCCCTGACCTGACCGGGTGCCCGGACCACTCCGAGGGCCTGCGTGCCACTTTGGGTTTTTACCCTTCTATCCCCCTCTCTCCCTCTATTTTGTCCCTAGACTATATATACCCCTTCCCTAGCTCATTTAGAGGATAGCAAAGCATTTGATAGACAAAGAGAGAGAGCTTTGCTCATCTTCCTCCTCATGGAGATCATGACCTCCTAAGGGGGAAGATCCACTTGTGGATATCAAGCCCTCCTCTTGGGGAAGGATCTACCTAGATCATCAAGCCCTCATCTCCTTCATAGGATTTGGGATGAACTCTACCATGTATCTTGTTTCCCTTTGATTGTTCATGTACCTTGTGGATCTTGTGTGTTTGTTGGTCTAGTGGATGTGTGATTGGACTTGTTCTTGAGTGTTCCTCTTGTTTTCTCTCTTGTGTTCATCTTGTTCTTGGGGATTCCCCCTCCAATTCGTGAAAAATATCTCCACTTAGGGTTCCACCCTACAACATCTTGGTATCATGAGCCACGTTTATCACGAATTTGGAGTCCCCCACACCGTTTTCTAGCCTTCTTTTGCTTGATTTCGTCCTAATTTCGAAAATTTCGCCACCAAAAATAGACCCAATTTTTTTTGTGATTTGTTGGTTTGATGAGGTTTTGTTGTATTTGATCCATGGATTTGCTTGATTCCGAGTGGATCTAGCATTCCCCCATCCATCTCCACCTTTCCCTCCATGAAATCCACCAATTTCTTGCATCTTCCCACGAATTTCCGCCCAAATCCGACAACCCCGGGCACCCGGACCTCAAACCCCGGGCACCCGGACCCCCCCCCCCCCCCCGCCCACCCCCGCATCTTGGTGATTGGCCCCAAAAATTTCCGGTGCACGTGGTGATTCCTCCTCCATGCTCCCTCGCTCATCCCCATGGACTCTACTACAACTCATCAAGCACCTCGAGGGCCAATGACAAGAGCACGTGCACGCACCGTCGAAACCGAGGTTAACTCTTTCCTCTTAAAGTTTCTTTCGGATTCACACGAGAGTCGGGTTCTACCTCAAATGGAAACGTTATGCATTCTTAGGTACTTCGGAGATCATCACGAGGAAGCATGGAGGAGGAGTCACCAAGTTCACCGGAGATCCAAGAAGAAGGGGAAGCATCAAGACGTGCGAGGAGATGGAGTTCCCGGACACGAAGCCGCGGGAGGGACCAAGTCCCCTGGACACCCCGGGTGCCCGTCCGCGTCACCACCCGGTGCCCAGCCACTGCTGGCGTCGCTCAGCCTGGCCGGGTGCCCGCCCCAAGGCCTCGGGTGCCCGACCTCTCCCAGCCAGCGCTGGGCCACACCCCAGTGCCCGGCCACTTGGGCCCGGGTGCCCCCCCGCCTGAGCCGGCCCAGCTCACCCGGGTGCCCGCCACCTTCGCCGCCACTGGCCTCTCCAGCTGGCCCCGGTGCCCGACCCTCCTGCACCTGCCTCCAGCACACCCGGTGCCGGGCTTTAGACCCCCGGGTGCCCGGCCTCGACCGCCCAGCCCCTGCGTCTACCCCGGGTGCCCGGGCCTTGGACCACCGGGTGCCCGGACCCCTCCGAGAGAGAGAGAGTGTGTGTGTGTGTTTTCAGGGTCATTTTGGACCTTTGTATCCCCCTCTCCCTCTATTTCGTCCCTAGACTATAAGTACCTCCCACCTAGCTCATTAGAGAAGATAGCAAAGTATTTGATAGACAAAGAGAGAGCTTTGCTCATCTTCCTCCTCATGGAGATCATGACCTCCTAAGGGGGAAGATCCACTTGTGGATATCAAGCCCTCCTCTTGGGGAAGGATCTACCTAGATCATCAAGCCCTCATCTCCTTCATAGGATTTGGGATGAACTCTACCATGTATCTTGTTTCCCTTTGATTGTTCATGTACCTTGTGGATATTGTGTGTTTGTTGGTCTAGTGGATGTGTGATTGGACTTGTTCTTGAGTGTTCCTCTTGTTTTCTCTCTTGTGTTCATCTTGTTCTTGGGGATTCCCCCTCCAATTCGTGAAAGATCTTCACCTAGGGTTCCACCCTACAACATCTTGGTATCATGAGCCACGTTTATCACGAATTTGGAGTCTCCCCCGCCGTTTTCTAGCCTTGTTTTGTGTGATTTCGTCCTAATTTCAAAAAAAATCCCCACCAAAAATAGCCCCAAATTTTTTATGATTTGTTGGTTTGATGAGGTTTTGTTGGATTTGATCCATGGATTTGCTTGGTTTCAAGTGGATCTAGCATTCCCCCATCCATTTCCACCTTTCCCTCCACAAAATCCACCAATTTCTTGCATCTTCCCACGAATTTACGCCCAAATCCGACACCCCCGGGCACCCGGACCCCCCCCCCCCGCCCACCCCCGCTGACCGCACTGGTGTGCACCCCAAACCCCGGGCACCCGCACCCCCGGGCTGTTTGCCTCGGACCACCCCGGGTGCCCGCACCTTCCACCCCCGGGCACCCGCACTTCCCAGTTTCAGCCGCGTGCACTTTACCATTTCGGCCATAACTTTCACTCCCGGAGTCCGATTCTCGCGTTCTTTAGCTCGTTGAGTAGCTATTGACATCCCCCATCCATCTAGATAGGTTCCAACACCATTTGAATCCATCAAAAATTTGGCATTTTGAGCATCTTTGCATAGGCCATCCACCATATCATCCGCCAAACCACCATAACTTTCCGCAACCTAACCCATTTTCGATCCATATAGCATTTGTGGTTGCTTGAGTGGTGACTTGAGTCTCCTAAGATGTTTTGGATACTTAGGGACGGTCACCTCGTCTACTCCCACCATCACCACTTCCGCATTGCTAACTCCAGAACCACCAACGCATTCCGCCCCCACCATTTGACATTTGCCTTTGGAGATTTTGAGTTTGCGGTTTTTACCGTTTCCTAAGGTGTTTCGGCTACTTAGGGAAGGGTCTACATCATCTTGGTATCTACATCAAGAACACCGCCACTCATCATCGCCACGAAGTCGTCTTTGACATCGACCACTTCACCATTTTGACACTCTAACCGTAAGCAAGAATGGTAACCTCTATATCATCTTGGTATGGTGGTCTCCCATCATTGTACATTCTTGCCATAACATTGTTAACCCCTTAGCCCATTTTTGCGTCACTTGCCTATCGAGACTAGCCTTTGAGTATTGCCGGCAACGTTACTTGTGCACATTAGTGATCCGTACCTTCCGTTGCATATATACCATATCATAGTATCATCATATCATCACTTGTGTCACAAGATTGTTCCCGCATATACAAAATTGCTATCTTGGTTTGTGCATTTAGCATAAGTGGCCAAAAAAAAGAAAAAAATAATAAGCTTTTAAGCAAAAAGGAAAAGAGAGCAAAGAGCTTGTAAGCAATAGCCATAGCATCGCCACATTGCATACCATACTACCATATTGATCTTCTTGGATCATCGTGTGCGAAACACCGGGAACATCATACACATAGCATACTTGGGATAAAAACTTGATACATTCTGCATCTTCTAGGTTGTGCACAAGTGTCGTATCCGCCTTTTGAGTAATCGTGCTAGCATCTCTCTTGAGTTGTGCAACACGAGCGTTTTCCGTGGATTCCACATTTTGTGCTCATTCCTTGGTTGCACGACCCCACTTATCTATCCGTGTGTGTGTTTCCGCGTGCCACATATTGCTATTGGTCTACTTGTTTCACTTGCGAATTTGTCAATCTTTTCCAGCATTATTGACTCTTGCTAACATTTTGCATCAAATTTTTGTGCCACTATCCTCCCTGAGCTCCACCATAAGCTTTACTTGATAGGTGTGAGTGAACAAGTCCGGTACAAAATCCACTATTCTTTCATCTCACATTGAGTGAAACGGGATACATCCTCAACTTTGGGAAAAGGTAACTTGGTATTGTTTATCTCATTTCCTACTCACATTTGCTCGAGTCTTGTGATGGATAGGCAAGGCATTTCATCTCCGGTCTTCCACGACAACGACGACGCGAACAACTACATCACCAAAATGCCCATCTTCGGACTACAACGAGCAATGCGAGGCATTGAGCGACTCACCGTCGACATTCATCAACGTGAAGCACGGACAAGGGACTACATCGACACCAAGTTGGCGGAACAAAGGGATCAAGTATGCGACATGTTGGCCAACTACAAGTCTTCTTCCCCTTCGTCATCTTCAAGGCGGCGACGCTCAAGTGGCCAATCTTCGGCACGTCATCGAGCTCAAGCACTACAACACCATCAAGATGACGATGCTCGCGATGCGTACACCTACAAGTCCCAAAAAGCTCTACATCAAGCTCCGGCCAAACTTCATGAGCACAAGAGAAGACCGCGAGACAAGCACCACCAAGACGGAGCTACGACTACTTCGACTACTTCGGCATCTTCGCCAAGTGTTCTCAAGGCATCTTCGCCTTTGGACGTACGGCATCTTCGCCTACCTCCGACAAGTATGCCTACTTCGACATCATCAAGTACAAGGCGATCCCATACGAGCGAGGGCGACACTTCCATATTCAGAAGCCCCTCAAGGAAGATGATCGAGCATGGGATTTTCCCTTCGGTCATGGAGGAGAGTGATGATGTGCCATCTTCGGCCTTCATCCACGGCGAGAGAGATGTTGTGCCATCTTCGGCCTTCATCCATGACGAGAGCGGTGATGTGCCAACTTCGGCTTCATCCACGGCGACGACGACACGATGGTCGAGCTTGGGATTTTCCCTTCGACCACGGCGATGTATGATGACTTGAGTGACTTGTGCCACCATATGGAGAGTGAGAGTGACTTCCCCACTAGCCCCATATATGATGAGTTGCCACAATCCCCATGTGAGGAGATCCACAACCCCCACCACTTGAGTGAGATGAGTGACTCCAACATATGTGACATTGAGTGCACCTACCTTGAGGGAGTGAGTGAGCCACCACCACATAGAGAGAGTGAGGAAGTTGATAGGGCACATCACCGGAAATCCTTGCATCTTGTCGGGTTTGGCCTAATTTTCGATCCATATAGCATTTGTGGTTATTTGAGGGGTGACTTGAGTCTCCTAAGGTGTTTCGGCTACTTAGGGATGGTTGCTTCTTCATCATCCACCACCACCACTTCCGCATTGCTAACTTAGGAGCCGCCAACGCATTCCGCTACCACCATTTGACATTTGCCTTTGGAGATTTTGAGTTCGCGGTTTTTTACCGTTTCTTAAGGTGTTTCGGCTACTTAGGGATGGGTCTACATCATCTTGGTATCTACATCAAGAACACCGCCACTCATCATCGCCACCAGGTCGTCTTCGACATCGACCACTTCACCAATTTGACACCCTAACCGTAAGCAAGAACGGTAACCTCCATATCACCTCGGTATCGTGGTATCCCTTCATTGTACATTCTTGCCATTACATTGTTAACCCCTTAGCCCATTTTGCGTCACTTGCCTATCGAGACTAGCCTTTGAGTATTGCCGGCAACGTTACTTGTGCACATTAGTGATCTGTACCCTCCATTGCATACATACCATATCATATTGGTATCATCTTAGTATCATCATATCATCCCTTGTGCCATCAGATTGTTCCCGCATATACACAATTGCTATCTTGGTTTGTGCATTTCGCATAGTGGCCATATCAAAAAAAAAGAATAAGCTTTTAAGCAAAAAAGAAAAAGAGAGCAAAGAGCTTGTAAGCAATAGCCATAGCATCGCCACATTGCATACCATACTACCATATTGATCATCTTGGATCATCGTGTGCGAAACACCGAGAACATCATACACATAGCATACTTGGGATAGAAAGCTCATACATTTTGCATCTTATAGGTTGTGCACAAGTGTCGTATCCGCCTATTGAGCAATCGTGCTAGTGTCTCTCTTGAGTTGTGCAACACGAGCGTTTTCCGTGGATTCCACATTTTGTGCTCATTCCTTGGTTGCACGACCCCATTATCTATCCGTGTGTGTGTTTCTGTGTGCCATTCATTGCTATTGTTCTACTTGTTTCTCTTGCGAATTTGTGAATCTTTTCCAACATTATTGACTCTTGCTAACATTTTACATAATTTTTGTGCCACTATCCTCACCGAACTCCACCATAAGCTTTACTTGATAGGTGTGAGTGAACAAGTCCGGTACCAATTCCACTATTCTTTTATCTCACATTGAGTGAAACGGGATACATCCTCAACTTTAGGAAAAGGTCACTTGGTATTGTTTATCTCATTTCCTACTCACATTTGCTCGAGTCTTGTGATGGATGGGCAAGGCATTTCATCTCCGGTCTTCCACGACAACGACGACGCGAACAACTACATCACCAAAACGCCCATCTTCGGACTACAACGAGCAATGCGAGGCATTGAGCGACTCACCGCCGACATTCATCAAAGTGAAGCACGGACAAGGGACTACATCGACACCAAGTTGGCGGAACAAAGGGATCAAGTACGCGACATGTTGGCCAACTACAAGTCTTCTTCCCCTTCGTCATCTTCAAGGCGGCGACGCTCAAGTGGCCAATCTTCGGAACGTCATCGAGCTCAAGCACTACAACACCATCAAGATGACGATGCTCGCGATGCGTACACCTACAAGTCCCAAAAAGCTCTAAATCAAGCTACGGCCTAACTTCATGAGCACAAGAGAAGACTGCAAGACAAGCACCACCAAGACGGAGCTACGACTACTTCGACTACTTCGGCATCTTCGCCAAGTGTTCTCAAGGCATCTTCGCCTTTGGACGTACGGCATCTTCGCCTACCTCCGACGAGTACGCCTACATCGGCCTTCATCCACGACGACGGTGACGAGATGATCGAGCATGGGATTTTCCCTTCGGTCATGGAGGAGAGTGATGATGTGCCATCTTCGGCCTTCATCCACGACGAGAGCGATGATGTGCCATCTTCGTCCTTCATCCACGGCGACGATGACGAGATGGTTGAGCATGGGATTTTCCCTTCGACCACGGCGATGTATGATGACATGAGTGACTTGTGCCACCATATTGAGAGTGAGAGTGACTTCACCACTAGCCCCATATATGATGAGTTGCCACAATTCCCATGTGAGGAGATCCACAACCCCCACCACTTGAGTGAGATGAGTGATCCCACCATATGTGACATTGAGTGCACCTACCTTGAGGGAGTGAGTGAGCCACCACCACATAGAGAGAGTGAGGAAGTTTATAGGACACGTGAGGCCATTTGCATTTCTAACAACTTGACCTCTACCTCTATTGTGTCTTCTCATTTGGTGCTAGGTCCCATATATGATGATGTGCCGATCCGTGACGACTTCGTCCTTCCTATGGACAAGACGATGGCCATGGTGGACTATGATGCACCCCCCACATGGTTACATCATGATGATGACGTTGACCACGCTTCGGTCTTTCCCACCTCACCTACACCACTTGAGTGGAATGAACAAGGTAAGATAGGTGAACGTGATGCTCTAGTCCCACTAGTGGACATTCTTGACATTGATTGCTTGCATGATGTTGATCCACCTATTGTCATGCTTCATGCTATTTCGACTTCCCCATGCAATGATTTACCCATATACGATGAGTTTGATAATTGCCATGTGGAGTCTATTAGTTGTGATGCCATGTTACATAGGATTTCATGTGAAAATTCTTTTGGTCACATCATGTTTGACAATCCTTGACTTGTCATATGCTATGCATGAGATCAACAATATGTCATATTTGCAATCTCATCGTAGTGACTATGCATATGCCATCAACATAAACCCAATTTGCACATATGGCATTGATGACAAGCCCATGGTTATTGGCATTTGTTTTTCTTGTAATGATATGGATATGCTCCCTTTGCATCATTTATCTCATATGCCATGCCATGACCACCTAGCTTCGGATATGCATTGTTTTGGATGTTGTTCATATTCTCCATGTCATGTTTCCATTATTGCTCATGAGGAGACCCCCATAGTTTCCTCATCCATGTTAGGAGATTTTGATGCATCCCACCCATTGCATGATCTCAATAATAATGTGCACAATATGCTCCCCATGAATCATAATGATATTGTTGTGCCATATACTTGCATTCTCAATTTGTGTCCCCATCGTGTCATACATAAAAACAATTCTTTCATGATGGATGACATGTTCTTATATCATGCATCAAATTTCTTTGAGATATGCTTATCTTGTGCTAACTCACACATGCACATACACATCATGACGGATGATGTGTACATTTACCACGCACACACTTTCTTTGGTTTGTGTCTCTTTTGTGTAGGTACCCATGAATACTTGTCAACCTCACAATCCCATGAGTTGACAAAATGAGCTCTAGAGAGCAACGATGACTTGGGATCACATGGATTGCCTTTCCCACCGCTCTCTTCGCACAAAGACTTCGCGCATCTCTTCTACATGGCTCTCACATGGTTATGGGTTATCATCCATTACATATTATATGTCCATCTTGCCATGTTCACTTTGCATGATATGCTCATTCCTATGCCTTTGCCATGCATTTGTGACCCATGCTTTGCATTACACATGATGATTGATTCTCCTACTTGTATGTGTATTTGCAAGCTTGGTGGAGATATTGCTTGTCACTTGCTTCATTTGATTGCCTCGCACATGATGAACAATTGCTCTTTCCATTGTGTTGAGTGCCACACTTTCTTCACCACACCATATGCGCATTATGCTTGGATTGTCTTGCACTTGCCCCATGTGTTTAGACATTTCATTTCTTTTGGTGTTGTGAATGACTCTTATGCCTACCATAGACCGTTCATTGAGAGTCTTATGCATGCTTGCTATGAACTTGAGGTAGATACTTATTCTCTTGCCACACATATGTGCATCTCTACCTCACATTTACATGCTTGTTTCCATGATGCTTTTCCATGTGCTCAACTTAGATGCTCAAATGCCATGCCACTCTTCTTTGTCAAACCATATGCTATGCTTGATGACAACACTTGTTGGGTGAATCACCTCTTGAATGCTTGGTTTTGCTTTAATGCCAACCACATTTGTTTTTCCAAGTGCTTGTTATCTTTGCTCCTTTTGAAGGAACTACAAGACCGTGCGACATTGGAGAGTGCCCATTGCGAGCTTCCACATGACAAGTGCTTGGTGGTTGTCCACTTCTACACGGCGACGCCATCTCGTTACCATGGTGATGAAGATCATGATCCGTGGACGGATCTCACCCAAGGGGGTGGGGGGGCATGATGCGGAGCATCCCTCACTCATCCCCATGGACTCTACTACAACTCGTCAAGCACCTCGCGGACCAATGACAAGAGCACGTGCACGCACTGTCGAAACCGAGGTTAAATGTTTCCTATTCGAGTTTCATTCAGATTCACACGAGAGTCGAATTCTACCTCAAATGGAAACGTTGTGCATGCTTAGGTACTTCGGAGATCGTCACGAGAAAGTACGGAGGGATCACCAAGTTCACCGGAGACCTACGGAGGAGGAGAAGGAAGAAGGACAGCCGAAGAGGCGAAGACGAGGAGGCTCTGGACACCCCGGGTGCCCGGCCGCCGGCTGGCCTGGCCTCTGGCCACCCCGGGTGCCCGCCCCGCCTGAACTGCCCCTGCCGCCCGGGTGCCCGCCCCTCCCGCTGGAGCTGCTGCCACCTCTGGTGCCCGGCCACCACCCCGGGTGCCCGGCCCTGCCCAGCCGGGCCGCCTGCCTGGTCCGGGTGCCCGGCCTCCGCCTCCACCAAGACGGCGCCACCTCGGGTGCCCGGCCACCTTCAGCCAGCCCCTGGCCTGACCGGGTGCCCGGCCCCCTTTGCACCGAGTGCCCGGACCACTCCGAGGGCCTGCGTGCCACTTTGGGTTTTTACCCTTGTATCCCCCTCTCTCCCTCTATTTTGCCCCTAGACTATATAAACCCCTTCCCTAGCTCATTTAGAGGATAGGAAAGTATTTGATAGACAAAGAGAGAGCTTTGCTCATCTTCCTCCTCATGGAGATCATGACCTCCTAAGGGGGAAGATCCACTTGTGGATATCAAGCCCTCCTCTTGGGGAAGGATCTACCTAGATCATCAAGCCCTCATCTCCTTCATAGGATTTGGGATGAACTCTACCATGTATCTTGTTTCCCTTTGATTGTTCATGTACCTTGTGGATCTTGTGTGCTTGCTGGTCTAGTGGATGTGTGATTGGACTTGTTCTTGAGTGTTCCTCTTGTTTTCTCTCTTGTGTTCATCTTGTTCTTGGAGATTCCCCCTCCAATTCGTGAAAGATCTTCACTTAGGGTTCCACCCTACAACAAATAGTTTCTATAAAACAAATCCACCACCATGCTCTAAAAGATATAAGTGAAGCACTAGAGCAAAAACTATATAGCTCAAAAGATATAAGTGAAGAACATAGAGTATTCTAACAAATTCCGAATCAAGTGTGTCTCTCTCAAAAGGTGTGTACAGCAAGGATGATTGTGGCAAACTAACAAATAGAGACTCAAATAATACAAGACGCTCCAAGCAAAACACATATCATGTGGTAAATAAAAATATAGCTCCAAGTAAAGTTACCGATGGAAGTAGACGAAAGAGGGGATGCCTTCCGGGGCATCCCCAAGCTTTGGCTTTTTGGTGTCCTTAGATTATCTTGGGGTGCCATGGGCATCCTCAAGCTTAAGCTCTTGCTACTCGTTGTTCCATAACCCATCAAATCTTTTACCCAAAACTTGAAAACTTCACAACACAAAACTTGGCAGAAAATCTCGTGAGCTCCATTAGCGAAAGAAAACAAAACACCACTTCAAGGTACTGTAATGAACTCATTCTTTATTTATATTGGTGTTAAACCTACTGTATTCCAACTTCTCTATGGTTTATAAACTATTTTATTAGCCATAGATTCATAAAAATAAGCAAACAACACACGAAAAATAGAATCTGTCAAAAACAGAACAGTCTGTAGTAATCTGTAAATAACGCAAACTTTTGGAACTCAAAATAATCAGCCAAAATAGGAAGACCTAGAAAATTTGTTTATTGATCAGCAGCAATTGGAATCAATATTTTATCAGGTTCTGGTGATTTTTAACAATTGTTTTTGTGAACAGAAAGTTTCTGGAATTTTCAGCAAGTTCAAATAACTATCATCCAAGAAGATCCTATAGGTTTAACTTGGCACAAACACTAATTAAAACATAAAAACACATATAACCAGAGGCTAGATCAAATATTTATTCCTAAATATAAGCAAAAAAGAAAAAAAACTAAAAATAAAATTGGGTTGCCTCCCAACAAGCGCTATGTTTAACGCCCCTAGCTAGGCATAAAAGCAAGGATAGATCTAGGTATTGCCATCTTTAGTGGGCAATCCATAAGTGGCTCTCATAATAGATTCATAAGGTAATTTTACTTTATTTCTAGGGAAGTGTTCCATACCTTTCCTTAATGGAAATTGAAATCTAATATTCCCTTCCTTCATATCAATAATTGCACTAATCGTTCTAAGGAAAGGTCTACCAAGAATAATAGGACATGAAGGATTGCAATCTATGTCAAGAACAATAAAATCTACGGGAACATAGTTCCTATTTGCAACAATAAGAACATCATTAATTCTTCCCATAGGTTTCTTAATAGTGGAATCCGCAAGGTGCAAGTTTAAAGAGCAATCTTCAAAATCATGGAAACCTAGCAAATCGGACAAAGTTTTTGGAATCGTGGAAACACTAGCACCCAAATCACACAAAGCATAGCATTCATGATCTTCAATTTTAATTTTAATAGTAGGTTCCCACTCATCATAAAGTTTTCTAGGAATAGAAACTTCCAACTCAAGTTTTTTTTCATAAGATTGCATCAAAGCATCAACAATATGTTTAGTAAAAGCTTTATTTTGGCTATAAGCATGAGGAGAATTTAGCACGGATTGCAACAAGGAAATACAATCTATCAAAGAGCAATTATCATAATTAAATTCCTTGCAATCCAAAATAGTGGGTTCATTAATATCTAGAGTTTTGATCTCTTCAATCCCACTTTTACCAATTTTTGCATTAAGATCTAAAAACTCTGAATTTTTGGAACGCCTTCTAGATGAAGGTGGATCATATTCAGTCCCATCATTATCAAGATTCATATTGCAAAACAAAGATTTAATAGGAGACACATCAATAACTTTTAGATCTTCATCTTTATTTTCATAGAAACTAGAAGAACACGCTTTCACAAAGCAATCTTTCTTAGCACGTATCCTAGCGGTTCTTTCTTTGCACTAATCAATGGAAATTCCCATGGCCTTGAGAGACTCATTGATATCATGCCTAGGTGGAATAGATCTAAGTTTCAAGGAATCAACATCAAGAGAAATTCTATCAACGTTCCTAGCCAATTCATCAACCTTAAGAAATTTTTCTTCAAGCAAAGCATTGAAATTCTTTTGCAAATTCATAAACTCCTTAACACTAGTCTCAAATTCAAAGGGCATCTTATTAAATTTTCCATAAGAATTGTTGTAGGAATTACCATAATTATTAGAGGAATTACTAGGGAACGGCCTAGGATTAAAGTTTCCTCTATACGCGTTGTTACCAAAATTATTCCTACCAACAAAATTCAAATCCAGAGATTCATTATTATTCTCAATCAAAGTAGACAAAGGCATATCATTAGGATCAGAAGAAACACTCTTAGTAGCAAATAATTTCATAAGTTCATCCATCTTTTCACTCAAAACATTAATTTCTTCTATCACATCCACTTTTTTATTAGTGGATCTTTCGGTGTGCCATTGAGAATAATTAACCATAATATTATCTAGGAGTTTAGAGGCTTCTCCTAAAGTGATTTCCATAAAAGTGCCTCCCGCGGCTGAATCTAAAAGATTTCTAGAAGCAAAATTTAATCCGGCATAAAAGTTCAAACCATGTGTAGGGCAATTAAGTATCATTAATTTCATCCTCTCCCAAGCTTGTGCAACATGTTCATGATCAAGTTGCTTAAAGTTCATAATATCGTTTCTAAGAGAGATGATCTTAACGGGAGGAAAATACTTAGAGATAAAAGCATCTTTGCACTTATTCCAAGAATCAATACTATTTCTAGGCAAAGACAAAAACCAAGTTTTAGCACGATCTCTAAGCGAAAAAGGAAATAGCTTCAATTTAACAATATCATTGTCCACATATTTCTTCTTTTGCATATCACACAAATCAACGAAGCTATTTAGATGGGTAGCGGCATCTTCACTAGGAAGGCCGGCGAATTGATCTTTCATGACAAGATTCAACAAAGCAGCATTAATTTCACAAGATTCAGTATCGGTAAGAGGAGCAATCGGAGTGGTAAGAAAATCATTGTTGTTGGTATTCGTAAAGTCACACAATTTAGTATTATCTTGACCACCGTGACAAGCAAGCAATCCAACACACGAGCAAACAAGAAGCAAGCAAAGAAAAAGAGGCGAACGGAAAAGAGAGGGCGAATAAAACAGCAAGGGTGAAGTGGGGGAGACGAAAACGAGAGGCAAATGTCAAATAATGTAATGCGAGGGAGATGAGTTTGTGATGGGTACTTGGTATGTCTTGACTTGACTTGACTTGGCGTAGATCTCACCGGCAACGACACCAGAAATCCTTCTTGCTACCTCTTGAGCACTGCGTTGGTTTTCCCTTGAAGAGGAAAGGGTGATGCAGTAAAGTAGCGTAAGTATTTCCCTTAGTTTTTGAGAGCCAAGGTATCAATCCATTAGGAGACCACGCATGAGTCCCTCGGACCTACACAAACAAACAAGAACCTCGCAACCAACGCGATAAAGGGGTTGTCAATCCCTAAAGGTCACTTACGAGAGTGAGATCTGATAGATATGATAAGATAATATTTTTGGTATTTTTTTGATAAAGATGCAAAGTAAAATAAAAGGCAATAAAAATAGCTCAGTGTTGGAAGATTTAAGTGATGGAAAATAGACCCGGGGGTCATAGGTTTCACTAGTGGCTTCTCTCGAGAGCATAAGTATTACGGTGGGTGAACAAATTACTGTTGAGCAATTGACAGAATTGAGCACAGTTATGAGAATATCTAGGTATGATCATGTATATAGGCATCACGTCCGAGACAAGTAGAGCGACTCCTGCCTGCATCTACTACTATTACTCCACACATCGACCGCTATCCAGCATGCATCTAGAGTATTAAGTTCAAAAGAACAGAGTAACGCTTTAAGTAAGATGACATGATGTAGAGGGATAAACTCATGCAATATGATATAAACCCCATCTTGTTATCCTCGATGGCAACAATACAATACGTGCCTTGCTGCCCTCACATCCTTTGGGAAAGGACACCGCAAGATTGAACCCAAAGCTAAGCACTTCTCCCATTGCAAGAAAGATCAATGTAGTAGGCCAAACCAAACTGATAATTCAAAGAGACTTGCAAATATAACCAATCATACATAAAAGAATTCAGAGGAGATTCAAATATTGTTCATAGATAAACTTGATCATAAACCCACAATTCATCGGTCTCAACAAACACACCGCAAAAGAAGATTACATCGAATAGATCTCCACGAGAATCGTGGAGAACTTTGGATTGAGAACCAAAGAGAGAGAAGAAGCCATCTAGCTAATAACTATGGACCCGAAGGTCTGAAGTAAACTACTCACACATCATCGGAGAGGCTATGGTGTTGATGTAGAAGCCCTCCATGATCAATGCCCCCTCCGGTGGAGCTCCGGAACAGGCCCCAAGAGGGGATCTCACGAGTACAGAAGGTTGCAGTTGTGGAATTAGGTTTTGGCTCCATATCTGGTAGTTTGGGGGTACGTAGGTATATATAGGAGGAAGAAGTACGTCGGTGGAGCAACATGGGCCCCACGAGGGTGGAGGGCGCGCTTGGGGGGGGGGGGTAGGCGCACCCCCCTACCTCGTGCCTTCCTGGTAGCTTTCTTGACGTAGGGTCCAAGTCCTCTGGATCACGTTCGTTCCAAAAATCACGTTCCCGAAGGTTTCATTCCGTTTGGACTCTGTTTGATATTGTTTTTCTGCGAAACACTGAAATAGGCAAAAACAACAATTCTGGGTTGGGCCTCCGGTTAATAGGTTAGTCCCAAAAATGATATAAAAGTGTATAATAAAGCCCGTTAAACATTCAAAACAGAATATAATATAGCATGAAGCAATAAAAAATTATAGATACATTGGAGACGTATCAAGCATCCCCAAGTTTAATTCCTGCTCGTCCTCGAGTAGGTAAATGATAAAAACAGATTTTTGATGCGGAATGCTACTTGGCATAATTTCAATGTAATTCTCTTAATTGTGGTATGAATATTCAGATTCGAAAGATTCAAGACAAGAGTTCAATATTGACATAAAAATAATAATACTTCAAGCATACTAACTAAGCAATTATGTCTTCTCAAAATAACATGGCCAAAGAAAGTTATCCCTCCAAAATCATATAGTATGGCTATGCTCTATCTTCACCACACAAAGTATTTAAATCATGCACAACCCCGATGACAAGCCAAGCAATTGTTTCATACTTTTGGTGTTCTCAAACTTTTTCAATCTTCACGCAATACATGAGCGTGAGCCATGGACATAGCATTATATGTGGAATAGAATGGTGGTTGTGGAGAAGACAAAAAGAAGGAGAAGATAGTCTCACACCAACTAGGCGTATCAACGGGCTATGGATATGCCCATTAATAGATATCTATGTGAGTGAGTAGGGATTGCCATGCAATGGATGCACTAGAGCTATAAGTATATGAAAGCTCTACAAGGAAACTAAGTGGGTGTGCATCCAACTCGCTTGCTCACGAAGACCTAGGGCATTTTGAGGAAGCCCATCATTGGAATATACAAGCCCAGTTCTATAATGAAAAATTCCCACTAGTATATGAAAGTGATATCATAGGAGACTCTGTATCATGAAGATTATTGTGCTACTTTGAAGCACAAGTGTGGTAAAAGGATAGTAACATTGTCCCTTCTCTCTTTTTCTCTGATTTTTTTATTTGGGCCTTTTCTCTTTTTTTATGGCCTCTTTTTTATTTCTCCTTTTTTTATTTAGTCCGGAGTCTCATCCCAACTTGTGGGGGAATCATAGTCTCCATCATTCTTTCCTCACTTGGGACAATGCTCTAAAAATGATGATCATCACACTTTTATTTACTTACAACTCAACAATTACAACTCAATACTTAGAACAAAATATGACTCTATGTGAATGCCTCCGGCGGTGTACCGGGATATGCAATAAATCAAGAGTGACATGTATGAAAGAATTATGAACGGCGGCTTTGCCACAAATACGATGTCAACTTCATGATCATGCGAGGCAATATGACAATGATGGAGCGTGTCATAGTAAACGAAACGGTGGTAAGTTGCATGGCAATATCTCTCAGAATGGCTATGGAAATGCCATGAGAGGTAGGTATGGTGGCTGTTTTGAGGAAGGTATATGGTGGGTGTATGATACTGGCGAAAAGTGCACAGTATTAGAGAGGCTAGCAATGCTGGAAGGAAGAAAAGTGTGTATAATCCATGGACTCAACATTAGTCATAAAGAACTCATATATTTATTGCAAAAATCTACAAGTTATCAAAGCAAAGTATTACGTGAATGCTCCTAGGGGGATAGATTGGTAGGAAAAGACCATCGCTCGTCCCCGACCGCCAATCATAAGGAAGACAATAAATAAATAAATTATGCTTCGACTTCATCACATAACGGTTCACCATACGTGCATGCTACGGGAATCACAAACTTTAACACAAGTATTTCTCAAATCCACAACTACTCAACTAGCATGACTCTAATATCACCATCTTTATATCTCAAAACAATTATCAAGCATCAAACTTCTCATAGTATTCAACACACTCATAAGAAAATTTTTATTAATCTTGAGTGCCTATCATAATTAAAGCAAATTACCACGCTGTTTTGTAGGAATATCAAAATAATATAGGTGAAGCTTGAGAGAACAATAGTTTCTATAAAACAAATCCACCATTGTGCTCTAAAAGATATAAGTGAAGCACTACAACAAAAACTATATAGCTCAAAAGATATAAGTGAAGAACATAGAGTATTCTAACAAATTCCGAATCAAGTGTGTCTCTCTCAAAAGGTGTGTACAGCAAGGATGATTGTGGCAAACTAACAAATAAAGATTCAAATAATGAAAGACGCTCCAAGCAAAACACATATCATGTGGTGAATAAAAATATAGCTCCAAGTAAAGTTACCGATGGAAGTGGACGAAAGAGGGGATGCCTTCCGGGGCATCCCCAAGCTTTGGTTTTTTGGTGTCCTTAGATTATCTTGGGGTGCCATGGACATCCCCAAGCTTAGGCTCTTGCCACTCCTTGTTCCATAATACATCAAATCTTTTACCCAAAACTTGAAAACTTCACAACACAAAACTTGGCAGAAAATCTCGTGAGCTCCGTTAGCGAAAGAAAACAAAACAACACTTCAAGGTACTGTAATGAACTCATTCTTTATTTATATTGGTGTTAAACCTACTGTATTCCAATTTTTCTATGGTTTATAAACTATTTTATTAGCCATAGATTCATCAAAATAAGCAAACAACACACGAAAAATAGAACCTGTCAAAAACAGAACAGTCTGTAGTAATATGTAACTAACGCAAACTTCTCGAACTCAAAATAATTAGCCAAAACAGGAAGACCTAGACAATTTTTTTACTGATCAGCAGCAATTGGAGTCAATATTTCATCACGTTCTAGTGATTTTTAACAATTGTTTTCGTGAACATAAAGTTTCTGGAATTTTCAGCAAGATCAAATAACTATCATCCAAGAAGATCCTATAGGTTTAACTTGGCACAAACACTAATTAAAACATAAAAACACATCTAACCAGAGGCTAGATCAAATATTTATTCCTAAACAGATGCAAAAAGCAAAAAAACTAAAAATAAAATTGGGTTGCCTCCCAACAAGCGCTATCGTTTAACGCCCCTAGCTAGGCATAAAAGCAAGGATAGATCTAGGTATTGCCATCTTAAGTAGGCAATCCATAATTGGCTCTCATAATAGATTCATAAGGTAATTTTACTTTCTTTCTAGGGAAGTGTTCCATGCCTTTCCTTAATGGAAATTGGAATCTAATATTCCCTTCCTTCATATCAATAATTGCACCAATCGTTCTAAGGAAAGGTCTACCAAGAATAATAGGACATGAAGGATTGCAATCTATGTCAAGAACAATAAAATCTACGGGCACATAGTTCCTATTTGCAACAATAAGAACATCATTAATTCTTCCCATAGGTTTCTTAATAGTGGAATCTGCAAGGTGCAAGTTTAAATAGCAATCTTCAAAATCACGGGAACCTAGCAAATCGCACAAAGTTGTTGGAATCGTGGAAACGCTAGCACCCAAATCACACAAAGCATAGCATTAATGATCTTTAATTTTAATTTTAATAGTAGGTTCCCACTCATCATAAATTTTTCTTGGAATAGAAACTTCCAACTCAAGTTTTTCTTCATAAGATTGCATTAAAGCATCAACGATATGTTCAGTAAAAGCTTTATTTTGGCTATAAGCATGAGGAGAATTTAGCAAGGATTGCAACAAGGAAATACAATCTATGAAAGAGAAATTATCATAATTAAATTCCTTGAAATCCAAAATAGTGGGTTCATTAATATCTAGAGATTTGATCTCCTCAATCCCACTTTTACCAATTTTTGCATTAACATCTAAAAACTCCGAATTTTTGGAACGCCTTCGAGGTAAACGTGGATCATATTCAGTCCCATCATTATCAAGATTCATATTGCAAAACAAAGATTTAATAGGAGACACTTCAATAACTTTTAGATCTTCATCTTTATTTTCATAGAAACTAGAAGAACACGCTTTCACAAAGCAATCTTTCTTAGCACGTATCCTAGCGGTTCTTTCTTTGCACTCATCAATGGAAATTCTCATGGCCTTGAGAGACTCACTGATATCATGCTTAGGTGGAATAGATCTAAGTTTCAAGTAGTCAACATCAAGAGAAATTCTATCAACGTTCCTGGCCAATTCATCAACCTTAAGCAATTTTTCTTCAAGCAAAGCATTGAAATTCTTTTGCGAATTCATAAACTCCTTAACACTAGTCTCAAATTCAGGGCATCTTACTAAAATTTCCATAAGAATTGTTGTAGGAATTACCATAATTATTAGAGGAATTACTAGGGAACGGCCTAGGATAAAGTTTCCTCTATACGCGTTGTTACCAAAATTATTCCTACCAACAAAATTCAAATCCATAGATTCATTATTATTCTCAATCAAAGTAGACAAAGGCATATCATTAGGATCAGAAGAAACACTCTTAGTAGCAAATAATTTCATAAGTTCATCCATCTTTTCACTCAAAACATTAATTTCTTCTATCACATGCACTTTTTTATTAGTGGATCTTTCGGTGTGCCATTGAGAATAATTAACCATAATATTATCTAGGAGTTTAGTAGCTTCTCCTAAAGTGATTTACATAAAAGTGCCTCCCACGGCCGAATCTAAAAGATTTTTAGAAGCAAAATTTAATCCGGCATAAAAGTTTTGTATAATCATCCACAAATTCAAACCATGTGTAGGGCAATTAAGTATCATTAATTTCATCCTCTCCCAAGCTTGTGCAACATGTTCATGATCAAGTTGCTTAAAGTTAACAATATCTTTTCTAAGAGATATGACCTTAGCGGGAGGAAAATACTTAGAGATAAAAACATCTTTGCACTTATTCCAAGAATCAATACTATTTTTAGGCAAAGACGAAAACCAAGTTTTAGCATGATCTCTAAGCGAAAAAGGAAATAGCTTCAATTTAACAATATCATTGTCCACATATTTCTTCTTTTGCATATCACACAAATCAACGAAGCTATTTAGATGGGTAGTGGCATCTTCACTAGGAAGGCCGGCGAATTGATCTTTCATGACAAGATTCAACAAAGCAGCATTAATTTCACAAGATTCAGTATCGGTAAGAGGAGCAATCGGAGTGGTAAGAAAATCATTGTTTTTGGTATTGGTAAAGTCACACAATTTAGTATTATCTTGAGCCATCGTGACAAGCAAGCAATCCAACACACGAGCAAACAAGAAGCAAGCAAAGAAAAAGAGGCGAACGGAAAAGAGAGGGCGAATAAAACGGCAAGGGTGAAGTGGGGGAGAGGAAAACGAGAGGCAAATGGCAATAATTGTAATGCGGGGGAGATGAGTTTGTGATGGGTACTTGGTATGTCTTGAGTTGACTTGACTTGGCGTAGATCTCCCCGACAACGGCGCCAGAAATCCTTCTTGCTACCTCTTGAGCACTGCGTTGGTTTTCCCTTGAAGAGGAAAGGGTGATGCAGTAAAGTAGCGTAAGTATTTTCCCTTTTTGAGAACCAAGCTATCAATCCAGTAGGAGACCACGCACGAGTCCCTCACACCTACACAAACAAACAAGAACATCGCAACTAATGCGATAAAGGGGTTGTCAATCCCTCAACGGTCACTTACGAGAGTGAGATCTAATAGATATGATAAGATAATATTTTTGGTATTTTTGTGATAAAGATGCAAAGTAAAATAAAATGCAATAAAAATAGCTAAGTGTTGGAAGATTTATATGATGGAAAATAGACCCGGGGGCCATAGGTTTCACTAGTGGCTTCTCTCGAGAGCATAAGTATTACGGTGGGTGAACAAATTATTGTTGAGCAATTGACAGAATTGAGCATAGTTATGAGAATATCTAGGTATGATCATGTATATAGGCATCACGTCCGAGACAAGTAGACCGACTCTGCTGCGTCTACTACTATTACTCCACACATCGACCGCTATCCAGCATGCATCTAGAGTATTAAGTTCAAAAGAACAAAGTAACGCTTTAAGTAAGATGACATGATGTAGAGGGATAAACTCATGCAATATGATATAAACCCCATCTTGTTATCCTCGGTGGCAACAATACAATACGTGCCTTGCTGCCCCTGCTGTCACTGGGAAAGGAAACCGCAAGATTGAACCCAAAGCTAAGCACTTCTCCCATTGCAAGAAAGATCAATCTAGTAGGCCAAATCAAACTGATAATTCGAAGAGACTTGCAAAGATAACCAATCATACATAAAAGAATTCAGAGGAGATTCAAATATTGTTCATAGATAAACTTGATCATAAACCCACAATTCATCGGTCTCAACAAACACACCGCAAAAGAAGATTACATCGAATAGATCTCCACGAGAATCATGGAGAACTTTGTATTGAGAACCAAAGAGAGAGAAGAAGCCATCTAGCTAATAACTATGGACCCAAAGGTCTGAAGTAAACTACTCACACAACATCGGAGAGGCTATGGTGTTGATGTAGAAGCCCTCCGTGATCAATGCCCCCTCCGGTGGAGCTCCGGAAAAGGCCCCAAGATGGGATCTCACAAGTACAGAAGGTTGCGGCGGTGGAATTAGGTTTTTGGCTCCGTATATGGTAGTTTGGGGATACGTAGGTATATATAGGAGGAAGAAGTACGTCGGTGGAGCAACGTGGGCCCCATGAGGGTGGAGGGCACGCATGGGGGGGTAGGCGCGCCCCCCTACCTCGTGCCTTCCTGGTAGCTTTATTGACGTAGGGTCCAAGTCCTCTGGACCACGTTCGTTCCAAAAATCACGTTCCCGAAGGTTTCATCCCGTTTGGACTCCATTTGATATTCTTTTTCTGCGAAACACTGAAATAGGCAAAAACAACAATTCTAGGCTGGGCCTCCGATTAATAGGTTAGTCCCAAAAAATGATATAAAAGTGTATAATAAAGCCCGTTAAACATTCAAACAGAATATAATATAGCATGAAGCAATAAAAAATTATAGATATGTTGGAGACGTATCAGTGCCTCAACACTCATTGGACCGCATACATCGGTATGTATTATTTCCAATAAGTCATTGGCTCGCTCGATGATATACGTCTCCAACGTATCTATAATTTTTTTATTGTTCCATGCTATTATATTATCTATCTTGGATGTTTTATATGCATTTATATGCTATTTTATATGATTTTTGGGACTAACCTATTAACCTAGAGCCCAGTGCCAGTTTCTATTTTTTTCCTTGTTTTTGAGTTTCGCAGAAAAGGAATATCAAATGGAGTCCAATTGACCTAAAAAATTACAGAGAATATTTTTGGAAAATATGAAAAATACTGGAACGGAAAGATATCGGAGAGGAGTCGCGAGGCCACCACAAGGGTGGAGGGTGTGCCCCCCGTCCTCGCCGTCGCCTCGTGGGGCCCCTTGACTTGTCCCCGATGCCAACACCTCTTATAAATCCCAAAAACTCCAGAAGAAAACCTAGATCGGGAGTTCCACCGCCGCAACCTCTGTAGCCACAAAAAACAATCAGGAGCCCATTCCGGCACCCTGCCGGAGGGGGAAACCATCACCGGTGGCCATCTTCATCATCCCAATGCTCTCCATGATGAGGAGGGAGTAGTTCACCCTCGGGGTTGAGGGTATGTACCAGTAGCTATGTGTTTGATCTCTCTTTCTCTCGTGTTCTTAATTTGGCACGATATTGATGTATCGCGAGCTTTGTTATTATAGTTGAATCATATGGTGTTTCTCCCCCTCTTCCTTGTTGTGATGAACTGAGTCTTGCTCTTTGCGGTTTCGTTATGTAGGATTGAGTATTGGATTTGAGAACACTTGATGTATGTCTTGCGATGGAATACCTGTGGTGACAATGGGATGTTCTATTGATTCACTTGATGTATGTTTTGGCACTCAACTTGCGGATTCCCGTGGTGACATTGGGGTAATCTATGCATAGGGGTTGATGCACATTTTCGTCCTACGTTCTCCGATAGAAACTTTGGAGTGATTCTTTGTTGCATGTTGAGGGATTGTTATATGATCTAATTATGTTATCATTTTTGAGAGAACTTGCACTAGTGAAAGTATGAATCCTAGGCCTTGTTTCGAAGCATTGCAATACCGTTTTCGCTCACTTTTACCACTTGCTACCTTGTTGTTTTTATATTTTCAGATTACAAGAACCTATATCTACCATCCATATTGCACTTGTATCATCATCTCTTCGCCGAACTAGTGCACCTATACAATTTACCATTGTATTAGGTGTGTTGGGGACACAAGAGACTCTTTGTTATTTGGTTGCAGGGTTGTTTGAGAGAGACCATCTTCATCCTACGCCTCCCACGGATTGATAAATCTTAGGTCATCCACTTGAGGGAAATTTGCTACTGTCCTACAAAACTCTGCGCTTGGAGGCCCAACACGAGTCTACAAGAAGAAGGTTGCGTAGTAGACATCACTCCATTGTTCCGGAGAACGAAGTTTTAGTCATCTTGCCCATGAGGCATGGTTGGCAAGTATCAAATGATTCATAATCAAGTGATTCCAAAAGCCCATCTGCATGGAGTTTCTAAATACGCTTTACACCAATATGACCTAAACGACAGTGCCACAAATATGTTGCACTATCATTATCAACTTTGCATCTTTTGGCATCAATATTATGAATATGTGTATCGCTACAATTGAGATTCAACAAAAATAGACCACTCTTCAAGGGTGCATGACCATAAAAGATATTACTCATATAAATGAACCAACCATTATTCTCTGATTTAAACGAATAATTGTCTCGCACTAAACAAGATCCAGATATAATGTTCGTGCTCAACGCTGGCACCAAATAACAATTATTCAGGTCTAAAACTAATCCCGAAGGTAGATGTAGAGGTAGTGTGGCGATGTCGATCACATCGACCTTGGAACCATTCCCGACGCGCATCGTCACCTCGTCCTTAGCCAATCTTCATTTAATCCGTAGCTCCTGTTTCGAGTTACAAATATGATCAACCGAACTAGTATCAAATACCTAGGCGCTACTACGAGCATTAGTAAGGTACACATCAATAACATGTATATCAAATATACCTTTGTTCACTTTGCCATCCTTCTTATCCGCCAAATACTTGGGGCAGTTCCGCTTCCAGTGACCAGTCGCTTTGCAGTAGAAGCACTCAGTTTCAGGCTTGAGTCCAGGTTTGGGCTTCTTCTCGGGAGTGGCAACTTGCTTGCCATTCTTCTTGAAGTTCCCCTTCTTTCCCTTGCCCTTTTTCTTGAAACTAGTGGTCTTGTTAACCATCAACACTTGATGCTCCTTCTTGATTTCTACCTCCGCAGCTTTGAGCATTGCGAAGAGCTCGGGAATTGTCTTGTCCATCCCTTGTATATTATAGTTCATCACGAAGTCTTTGTAGCTTGGTGGCAGTGATTGAAGAACTCTGTCAATAACACTATCATTTGGAAGATTAACTCCCAGCTGAGTCAAGTGATCATGATACCCAGACATTTCGAGTATGTGTTCACTGACAGAACTATTCTTCTCCATCTTGCAGCTATAGAACTTGTTGGAGACTTCATATCTCTCAACCCGGGCATTTGCTTGAAATATTAACTTCAACTCTTGGAACATCTCATATGCTCCATGACGTTCAAAATGTCTTTGAAGTCCCGGTAATAAGTCGTAAAGCATGGCACACTAAACTATCGAGTAGTCATAAACACGCGACTGCCAGGCATTCACAACGTCCACAGTCGCTAGAGGGGGTGGCACACCTAGCGGTCCATCAAGGACAAAATTTTTCTATGCAGCAATGAGGATAATCCTCAAGTTACGCACCCAGTCCGTGTAGTTGCTACCATCATCTTTCAACTTAGCTTTCTCTAGGAACGCATTAAAATTCAGGGAAATGGTAGCACGGGCCATTGATCTACAACATAGATATGCAAATACTATCAGGACTAAGTTCATGATAAATTAAGTTCAATTAATGAAACTATTTAAGAACTCCCACTTAAATAGACATCCATCAAGTCATCTAAGTGATACGTGATCCAAATCAACTAACCCATGTTCGATCATCACGTGAGATGAAGTAGTCATCAATGGTGAACATCTCTTTGTTGATCATATCTACTATATGATTCACGTTCGACCTTTCGGTCTCCAGTGTCCGAGGCCATGTCTGTGCATGCTAGGCTCGTCAAGTTTAGCCCAAGTATTCCGCATGTGCAAAACTGTCTTGCACCCGTTGTATGTGAACGTAGAGTCTATCACACCCGATCATCACGTGGTGTCTCAACACGACAAACTGTAGCAATGGCGCATACTCAGGGAGAACACTTTTACCTCGAAATTTAGGGAAGAGATCAGCTTATAATGCTACCGCCGTACTAAGTAAAATAAGATGCATAAAAGATAAACATCATATGCAATCAAAATATGTGACATGATATGACCATCATCATCTTGTGCTTTTGATCTCCATCTCCAAAGCATTGTCATGATCTCCATCGTTACCGGCTCGACACCTTGATCTCCATCATTGCTTCGTGGTCGTCTCGCCAACTATTGCTTCTACAACTATCGCTAACGCATAGTGATAAAGTAAAGCAATTACATGGAATTTGCATTTCATACAATAAAGAGACAACCATAAGGCTCCTGTCGATTGCCGATAACTTACAAAACATGATCATCTCATACAATAATGTGTATCACACCATGTCTTGACCATACCACATCACAACATACCCTGCAAAAACAAGTTAGATGTCCTCTACTTTGTTGTTGCAAGTTTTACGTGGCTGCTATGGGCTTCTAGCAAGAACCGTTCTTACCTACGCAAAAACCACAACGGTGTTTCATCAAGTTTGTTGTTTTAACCTTTTTCAAGGACCGGCCATAGTCATATTCTATTCAACTAAAGTAGGAGAAACAGACACCCGCCAACCACCTTTATGCAAAACTAGTTGCATGTCTATCGGTGGAACCGGTCTCATATGCGTGGACATGTAAAGTTGGTACGGGCCTCTTCATCCCACAATACCGCCGAATCAAAAAAAGATGTTGGTGGTAAGCAGTATGACTATCACCTCCCACAACCCTTTGTGTTCTACTCGTGCATATCATCTACGCATAGACCTGGCTCATGATGCCACTGTTGGGTATCGTTGCATGGAAAACAAACAAAAATTCTACGCACACGCAATGATCTATCCATGGAGATGCATAGCAACGAGGGGGAGAGTGTGTCTATGTACCCTCGTAGACCGTAAGCGGAAGCGTTTCTTAACGCGGTTGATGTAGTCAAACTTCCTCGCGCTTCAACCGATCAAGTACCAAACGCACGACACCTCCGCGTTCTGCACACATTCAGCTCGGTGATGTCCCTCGCCTTCTTGATCCAGCAAGATGTTGAGGTAGTAGGTGAGTTCCGTCAGCATGATGGCGTGGTGACGGTGATGGTGAAGTGACCCTCGCAGGGCTTCGCGTAAGCACTACGAAAATATGACTGATGTGGAGTGGAACTCCATACGGCCGATCTTTCACGAAAGGAGCGAGATCCCTCGAAGAACACGACGAACACGGGGAAGAACGGAGAGAAATCACAAGGGGAAACACTCAAGAACAAGTCCAATCACACATCCACTAGACAATCAAACACACAAGATCCACAAGGTACATGAACAACAAAGGGAAAGATACAAGGTAAGGTTCATCTCCATGAGGAGGTCTTGAAGGGGGCCGCCCAAGAGGGGGTCTTGATCATATCCCGCAGGATCTTCTCCTAGATGGAGGTCTTGGCCTCCATAAGGAGTGGTAGTCTCTCTCTCTCTCTCAAGAGTAGAGTGGTACAAGGAGCAAAGCTCTCTATCAAATGAGCTATCACTTTGCTAACCCTAAAATGGAGAAGGGGGATGAGTATATATAGTGGTAGCCACAAAGGGGTAAGTGAGGGGCGAAAGGGTACATGGGCTTCGGCCCAAGTGTCTGCGCGCAGGCAGGGCCGGAAGTTTCAGGGACGGCGGAAGGTCCGGGCACCGGAGGTTCCGGGCAAAGGTCCGGGCAGGGTCCGGGCTATCCAGAGAGTTGGCACACTCTTGGACGACTTCGGTGCAGCAGGGCCGGAAGCTCCGGGATGGCCGGATGTTCCGGGGGCCGGAAGTTCCGGGCTTTCCAAAAGCTTGTCCAGGCTTCTTCTTCCTTCTCTTCCACGCTTCCCTCGCGGAGGGTGTAGTTGTACCTTGGCGCTTGCACTCCTCCTCGACATTCATGAAGCTCCAACAATACCTATGCATGCACACGGGAGGAGTGTCAAGTAGTATACCATCCTCGAGAGGGTCAAGTGAACACGTGTAAAGGAGATGATTCACCTTTGCGTATGTGAAGTAGATGTCGCACGTGTCACTTGCCAAATGGACTCTTGACATGGTGATGTCCGTAGGATGCTCCGGATCGTCACCTCCCCCTTGGGAATGATCCGACCTCGGATCAAAATCCAAATCACCATGGGAAAGAGATGGCGTCGCCAGGTAGTAGTGGTCGATCACCAAGTTCTCGTCATTTTGAAGCTTGAAATGGGCACTCTCCAATGTCGCACCGTCTCGTGATTCCTTCAAAAGGATCAAGGAGAACAAACACTTGGAAAAACAAATGCGGTTAGCGTTAGTGCAAAACCAAGCATTCAAGAGGTGATTCACCCAACAAGTGTTGTCATCAAGCATAGCATATGGTGTGACAAAGGATTGTGACATGGAATGTAAGCACATAAATTGAGCACAAAGAAGGACATCATGGAAACAAGCATGTAAATGTGAGGTAGTGATGCAAATATGTGTAACAAGAGAAGAAGCATCAACCTCACGGTCATAGCGATCATGCATAAAGCGCTCGACAAATGGTCGATGGTAGGCATAGGAATCATTCACAACACCAAGTAAAATGAAGTGTCTAAACACATGGGTCAAGTGCAAGACAATCCAAGCATAACGTGCATAGGGTGTATTGAAGATAGTATGGCACTCAACACAATAGAAAGAGCAATTGTTCATCATGTGTGAGGCAATCAAGACAAGCATGTAGCAATCAATGGGACATGGCATATGTGAAGTGATGACATTGTTGCAACCAAACATGTGAGAGGAACAAGTAATCCAAGAATTCGATGCAACACACAAGGCATATATATCATGATGCATGGAATGGTGAAAATGACAAGTCGAAGCAAGATCTCTAACATGTGTGCAATCAAGTGGTCCAAGATGAACAATAAGTCTCATGGTGCAAGCAACACAAGTAGTATGATCCATAATATCCATGCTCATGGTTTGGGGGTTCTCAAAAGAGAAGGATATCACCTTGAAAGCATGTCCTTGTGCATTCTTCGCAATGCCAAAACACAAGCAAGTGAGATGTAGAATAGTCGTGGTAGAAGGTGGTTCGCTCTTAAGAGCTCGAATTGTCAACTCATGCGAAGTGGAAGTCGACACGAAGTCCAAGTATCCTACACATGCACACAACAAAACAAAGAACGTATGCGCATGGTAGATAAACACATCATCCATCATGATGGTTCTCTTCTCTTGCACATAACCATTAGAAGCATAAGTGCATGAATAATATGATGCAACAATGGCAATATTCATGGCACTAGTATGGTGCAAAGAGGTAAGACAAGCATACTTCACAAGAAATATGTCAAAATCTCCAAATATATGTGAGAATGCTATGGGGGCAATCTCATGAGCAAGAGTAGAATCATTGTTGCACTCAATACATGGCAAATCGTCTAACATGAGAGTGGCAACACATGGAGATATATAACAAGATGTAAGAACAATCATGTGCAAAGCATGTAAATGGTTGTCATCAACCGCATGAAATAAGCAAGTATGAATTATCGGTGATGCAACAAGACAAGCAATCATAGTAATTAAGTCATGCAAGCTAGTAGTACGAAGAGGCAACATACTAGAGGAAAATATGGCAATCATGTCATGTGAGCAAATAATAGGCATAGACAATGCACATGACATATCGCAAGCACGAACACAAAGCAAGATCATAGTATCATCATAGGCATGGGGCACAAAGCAAACATGTCAATAACAAGTGATATCTCCACCAAGCTTGCACATACACATACAAGTACTAGAATCAATCATCATGTGTAATGCAAAGCATGGGTCACGAATGCATGTCAAAGGCATAGGAATGAGCATATCATGCAAAGTGAACATGGCAAGATGGGCATAGAGTATGTAATGGACAATAACCCATAACCATGTGAGAGCCATGTAGAAGAAATGCGTGAAGACTTCGCGTGAAGAGAGCGGTGGGAAAGGCAATCCATGGGATCCCAAGTCATCATTGCTCTCTAGAGCTCGTTTTGTCAACTCGTGGGATTGCGAGGTTGACAAGTGTTCATGGGTACCTACACAAAAGAGACACAAACCAAAGAAGTTGTGCGCGTGGTAAATGTACACATCATCCATCATGATGTGTATGTGCACGTGTGAGTTAGCACAAGATAAGCAATGCTTGAAGAAATTTGATGCATGGTATAAGAACATGTCATCCATCATGAAAGAATAGTTGCTATGCATAACACGATGGGGATGCAAATTGAGCATACTAGTATATGGCACAACAATATCATTATGATTCATGGGGAGCATATTGTGCACATAATTATTGGGATCATGCAATGGAAGGGATGAATCATGCAAATTGGGATCATGCAATGGAAGAGATGAATCAAAATCTCCTAAAATGTATGAGGAAACTATGGGGGTCTCCTCATGTGCAATATTGGAAACATCATATGAAGAAAATGGACAACATCCAAAACAATGCATATCCGAAGCTAGGTGGTCATGGCATGGCATATAAGATAAATGATGCAAATGGAGCATATCAATATCATGACAAGAAAAACAAATGCCAATAACCATGGGCTTGTCATCTATGCCATTTGTGCAAATTGGGTTCATTTTAATGGCATATGCATAGTCACTACGAAGAGATTGCAAATATGACATACGGGTGATCTCATTCATAGCATATGACAAGTCAAGCGGATTGTCAAACATGATGTGACCTAAAGAATTGTCACAAGAAATCCTATGTAACATGGCATCACAACTAATAGACTCCACATGAGAATCATCATATTCATCATAAATGGGCAATAAATCATCACATGAGGAAGTCGCACTAGCATGAAGCATGGAGATAGGTTGATCAACATCATGCAAGCAATCAATGTCAACAATGTCCATTAGTGGGACAATAGCATCACCTTCACCTATGTTACCTTGTTCATTCCACTCAAGTGGTGTAGGTGAGGTGGGAAAGACCAAATGGTGGTCATCTTCATCTTGATGGAACCATGTGGGGGGTGCATCATATTCCACCATGGCCATCGTCTTGTCCAAAGGAAGGACGTAGTCGTCGCAAATCGGGGCGTAATCATATATGGGACCTAGCACCAAATGAGAAGACACAATAGAGGTAGAGGTTAAGTCGTTAGAAATCGAAGTGGCCTCACATGCCCTATCAACTATCACACTCTCTCTATGTAACGACCCGACCCAAAATCGGTCAAGTCTCTGTGTAGCTGTACCATCCCAAGATCATGCTGGCACACACAGTACATTGATGAAATAATCAAAGTTCAATCACACCTGAATTTATTACACGATTCTCATATCGAGTCTTTATTACAATAGAACAAATTCGGCCGAAGGCCAACTCATGAGAAATAAACTAAATAAAGCTGCGGAAGCGTAGAAGAATAGCGAGTCCATCCGACTCCATAGGGCAATCGCTAAGCGTGGATCATAGCCTCACTCCTGATCGGAATACTCCTCTGCAACATAAGACGTTGCAGCCGTGTAGGTCAACATTTTGAATATGCCAGCAAGTCATGAAGATAGAATAACAATAAAATTACTAACACTATATGCAATTTGGCTGTGGGGCTCTAAGTTCCATTGTTTTGCGAAAAAGCCAGTTTTCCCTACAACAATGGACTTGTTTGCAAATACTACAAAATGTTGGTAGTTATTGAGATGGTTCCACCAACCAATGTCTCATTCCCAATTATTAAATAACCCCCTCAATTAATTCATTAATTTTTTGGTGTTGATATATCCGAAATACTCCAAGTTCCAGAGGCTCAAATTGTCCGTAACCGGGGACACGGCTAACCGATTAGATCTTCACTCTGCAGAGGTTTGCGCACTTTACCCGCAAGATTCGTTCCCTCCTTTTAAGTCTTCACACTTCATGGTGTTTGAAGACGGACGAACGAAACAGGGTCTTCGAAGAGTTCCTCCGCCACCGCCGGTACCCATCCAATCCTACCGTTCTTCTACATCTCGTAGCACCGTCCGCCCGAGTCACACCTAGGGTCGACCAAGCCGAGCCCATAATGGCTTGCGGCTGCACAGTAAGCTTCCGGTCAATGGGGTATCCATCCGTCTCTTCGTGGCTGGGTGAAGCTTTCCAAGATGTCATGGCGCTTCTCCATGCATCCCGCCAACACTGGTTTTCTCCAGGTGCCCGTCAACCGTCCTCCACCCAAGAGTAAATTTTGAAGTCCATCTTGAGCTTGAAGTCATGGGGTTGTCATCATCTTGACTCTCACATCTCCCTTATGATTCACTCAACCAACCCGTCTCGAGCATAGCAAAATAAACTACTTCGTCCGGTCCATGGTAACAAGGGGAATTGGTTTCATCCTACCTCATGATACTACTCAAGAACATAACTTAAAATTCTCCTACTGCATGCATGGTGGGGAGGTATAATTCTAATGCAAATAAAATCATAGGTATTGTAAAAGAAAACATGATCAATTGACTTGCCTTGCTGACGGTCTTCGACTCGTGATAGCAAGCTTCGCACTCCGAAAATTCTACCGAGACAACAACAATCATAATAAGCATAAGAACATACAATCACTTAACATAACAGCATGCTAACATAACACACAAAACAATTGAACCAAAACCCAAAGAAAACTCGAAGAAATCCAAATCAATGCTTTCACCACATCAAACAACAACTAAGAAATAGTTTTACACAACCAAAATTTTCTTAACAGAACCTAAGCATGGGTTTTGCTAACTAATGAAGGAAAAACATCATGCAACTAGGAGCAAAAAGAATCACATCAAAAGCTATTATAGAACTCCTATTATGCCTATAACAATCCTAGCAAGAAAAATAAAATAAAAAAATTATATTTATTGTAAATAAAAGTTCATGTTCTAAAACTACGAAACTAATCTAAAATAAACTATGACATAGGTAAAATAAAATTATTTGCTAAATAAAACAACAGGAAAACAGTAGCTAGTTAAATAAATAAGAACCACATGATTTTGATTAAAACTATTTTTTATTTAATCTAAAATGCCCAAATAAATTCCTACGGTTAGGCAAGGTCAAAACAAAGTAGTGACAAAAGAATCACTAAAATAAAATAACCCTAACTCATTTTATAGCAGAATTACTAATCTATCTAAAACAAAAATAAAACAATTTCTAATAATTTTAACATGACTAAACATATTTTCTACCGAAACTACAACAAATTTGCAAACTAACAAAAAAAGAATCAACTAAAAATACTAAGTAACCTAAAAGATATGGATTTTACAAAACTGAAACTATTCTGTTAAAAACAGAAACGAAAAATAAAATAACTAAAAAGAAAACTGGCGCTAATGGGCCTATCTAACGCTCGGGCGTCAAATAATTAAAACGCGCCCGAGGGATTAAACCGATCGGGCCGGTCTAACTAACCTAAATAAAAACCGAAACTAAACCGGATTTTTTAAACTAAAACCTACCCCTTCGCTATTCTAATCTAGACCCTAGAATTTAGATCGAAGCGGTGGGGTTTTCCGCTGCTTATCATGGTGGCGACGACGGCGACGGTCGACGGCTGGCTCGGCGACGACACATGGCGGCTCCGGTGGTCCGGGCGACGGCGGAGGCATCAGTGAAAAGTGGCGGAGCGAGGGAAGTCGATGGTGGGGTCGGTGGAGCTCTGGGGGGGAGGTCGAGGCGGCGGGTGGTAGCAATGGCGCGTGGCGGCGTCGGGCTCCGCGAGATTGCAAGCGAGGTGGAGGTTAGGCGAGGGGAAAAGTGGGGAACGGGTCGAGGGGTGCGGGTTATATAGGGCGCCGACTTGGGCGAGGGGCGGATCGGGAGGAGATCCCGGATCTTCGGATTCCAAGAGGCGGCGCGGTGGTTGGCGTGGAGAGGAAGAAGGGGTGGGGTCCGCGTCGATGGGAGAGAGAGGAGGATTCGGCCGGGCGACCGAGGGGTAGGGGTTGGCGCGGCTCGGCGGTCGGTCGGCCGGCTCGGTGGTTGCGCTGCCCGTGGCTTGGCCCGCTGGTGGGCCGCCTCGGCGCTGGCTGGGCCGGTTGGCCTGGCTGGCGCCCGGGGGTTTTCTTTTTCTATTTTTTTTGAATTAAGGAGAGGAGAGATAATGTATTTAATATATATATTTTATATAGGACATATATATATCAAAATGATCAGGGGAATATTCCCTACAATTTGAACATTTTTCCAGGGGCATAACTCAAACTTTAAAAAAATCATTTTCTAGAAATCCCAAATAAAATCAGATTTTGAATTCAAACTTTTTGGCAAAGTTTTTCATCTGACATTTTTGGAGTGTCATGTTTACTCCTCTCATACTTTTTCTCAAGTATTTGTCAGGCATTGTTTTGAAATAAATTCATCTGCCAATTTGAATTCAATTCCAACAAACTCAAAACTTCTGAAATACTTCAAATGTCACTCAATTTCAAACAATATGCATAGATGCTTAGCTATAATTGTAAAACATTCCAAATGAGAAATTTGGGATGTTACAAACCTACCCACCTTAAGATGAATCTCGCCCTCGAGATTCGGGTTGGCTAGCAAATAGGTGCGGTGGTCTCGTGGAGGTCTTCTTCTCGCCCGTGTGGCTTCCTCCTCGGAATGATGACTCCACAAAGACCTTGCAAAACTTGATGATCTTGCTGCGGGTGACTCGTCGCAGTCTCGAGAATTTGGACGGTTTCTCCTCATAAGTCGATCACTTTGTCGAGCTGTATGGCCTCTAGGGGCCTTGTGTCTCTCAACGGAATATCGTCCATGTCGGCATGGCATTTCTTCACCGAGAAACATGGAAGACATCATGAACTCCGGACAATCCTTTCCGCAATTCCAACTTGTAAGCAACTTCTCCACGACGCTCGAGGATTTTGTAGGGCCAATGAACCGGGTGCTAACTTTCCTTTAACACCGAATCTCTTGATTCCACGAAGTGGGGACACACGAAGATATGCTCGGTCCCCGCTTCGTAAGTTACTTCCTTGCGCATCGTCGGCATAACTCTTCCGCCTCGATCGAGCTACCTTGAGTCTATCTCGAATCAGCTTGACCTTCTCTTCGAATCTCTCGATAAGATCGGGACCGAAAAGTTTTCGATCTCCAACACCATCCCACAAAGAATGGTGTTTCGCACCTCCTTCCGTATAGAGCTCGAAGGGGCCATCTTCGATCGGTGCAGTAAGCTGTTATTGTACGAGAACTCCGCGATGGCAAATTATCATCCCAGCTAGACCCATAGTCTAGCGCACAAGCTCTCAACATGTCCTCCAGATCTGGTTGACTCTCTCGGTCGTCCATCTGCTCATGGATGAAAAGCATGATCAACTCCAGCCTCGCACTCCAAAGTTTCATGCAACTGATTCCAAAACTTTGAGGTAAATTGTGTTCCTCTATCTGACACGATACTCCTCGGAACTCCATGCAGACATACGATCCTGGTCATGTATATCTTGGCTAACTTAGCGCTGGTATAGGTAGTCTTCACGGGAATGAAATGAGCTACCTTGGTCAATCGATCAACCAGTACCCAGATGGAATCATAACCTGAACGGGTCCTGGGTAATCCTGTGATAAAATCCATTCCAAGTTTTTCCCATTTCCACTCGGGAATCGGCAAAGGTTGAAGTAACCCTGCTGGCTTCTGATGTTCCGCCTTTACTCGCTGGCAAACATCGACATCGCTACGCACTCGCAATATCCTTCTTCATACCGCCCACCGTAAACTTTCCTTCAAATCCAGATACATCTTGGTGTTACCGGGTGAATCGAGTACGGTGAATCATGAGCCTCTGAAGAATTAGCTTCACGAGTTCGGGATCATTGGGTACATAAATACGATCCTCGAACCATATAGCTCCGTATTCATCCTTACGAAACCCTTTAGCTTTTCCTTCATTCATCCTTTTCTTTATCTCATCAATTTCCTTGTCCGACTTACGGGCTTCACGAATTCTTTCGCCAAAGTGGACTGAACTTCCATAGCTGCAACATATCCTCTCGGAACTATCTCCATCGAAGATCTCTCGAGGTCATCGACTAACTCTGGGTAATCCTCCGCTATAAGAGTATTCACATAACTCTTACGGCTCAAAGCATCTGCTACAACATTAGCCTTTCCGGGTGGTAATGCAATCTCATGTCATAGTCCTTGATTAACTCTAGCCATATCCTCGCGCTCGAGGTTCAACTCTTCTGCGTGAAAATATACTTCAAGCTCTTATGATCTGTGTAGACATCACAACGGTTTCCGATAAGGAAATGTCTGTGTCTTGAGTGCATGCACTCTCGCTGCTAACTCCAAATCATGTGGCATAATTCATCTCGTGTGGTCGTAGCTGTGCGGAGGTATAAGCTACAACTTTTCCTTCTGCATGAGTACTCCTCCGAGTCCCTCGACGAGAAGCGTCACAATATACCGTAACCCTTGTGTATGTCCGCAAAATAAGCCTTTGGGGCTGTAACCAAACGTTTCTTCAATTCACGAAACGGCTTCACAATCCTCGGTCCAAATGTACTTGGCGTCCTTCTTCAACAGCTCACCATGGGCTTGGCAATCTTTGAGAAATTCTCAATAAACCTCCGATAATATCCTGCGAGTCCGAGAAAGCTGCGGATCTCCTTGATCGAGGTGGGCGATCGCCAATCGGTGATCGATACAACCTTGGCGGGTCAATCGCTATTCCTTCTCCTGAAGTAACATGTCCGAGGAATCGACTTCCTTCACCAAAATTCACATTTGCTGAACTTGGCATACAATCGATGTTCTCGGAGTTTCTCCGAACTAGACGCAAATGTTCCTTATGCTCTTCCTCGCTCTTGGAGAAAATCAGTATATCATCGATGAACACCACGACAAACTTGTCCACATATTCCATAAATACCTTGTTCATCAAATTCATGAAGTATGCAGGGGCATTAGTCAATCCGAATGACATGACGGTATACTCATATAAACCATACCTGGTGGTGAATGATGTTTTAGGTATATCCTTTTCATGGATCTTCAACTGATGATACCCTGATCGAAGATCGATCTTGGAGAATACCTTGGCTCCAACTAGCTGATCAAATAGGTCATTAATCATCGGCAGAGGGTACTTGTTCTTGATGGTCACGCTGCTCAACGAACGATAATCTACAACCATTCTCGTGGTCCCATCCTTCTTCTCTACCAAAAGAACTGGGGCTCCCCAAGGTGACGAGCTTGGCGAATATATCCCTTCTCCAATAGTTCATTAATTTGATTCTTGATCTCTTTCAAATCGCTCGGGGCATCCGATAGGGTCTCTTGGATATTGGGGCTGTGCGGGCAATAACTCAATCGAAATTCGATGTCTCGTCGGTGGCATTCTGGTAATTCCTCAGGAAATACATCGGGAAAATCTTGCACCATCGGCACTTCCTCTGAACAACTCCCGTGAGGGAATGCACTGATTCTTCATCGGGATACGCCGGATACATACTTGATCCTCTTACGCCCGGTGGTGAGCGAGAATCGACTTCTTGAGCACGATCTATGTTTCCTTCAAACTTTGTCAACCAATCCATGCCTAGGATTACATCCAAGGTCCGGATTTCCAATACTATGAGGTCTGCGGAAACTTATGGTTTCCGATGTTGAGGGTTGCATGACAGCCTAAGCTCGCCATCATTTCTCCTCTGCGCGAACCGACGTGAAGAGGGCTTCTAAGGGTTCTAGTGGGCAACCCGTACTTTTCCACAACTACCCTTGATATGAATGAATGCGTTGCACCGTAATCAAAGAGTACCAATATGGATGTGAATTTAATAAAACTTACCAACCACAAGTTGTTCGGCTGATCATATACGTCCTCCACGTTAATGTGGTTCACCCGAGCACGAGGAAAAGGGTTGGGATTCTTTCTTGAGCTTCCATTGCCGTTTCCATTCCTCCGCTTGGCCTCCGGGCGATCGGTGGCATAGTGCCCTGTTTTACGGCACTTGAAGCAGTGATGTGACTCAGATCCTTCGAGTAGGGCAGGCGATGCTGGTTGCCATTGCCGTTTCCATTGCCTGTCTTGTTGTCCTGGTTGCGATTGTTCCCATTTCCTCCATGGTTATGTCCTCCATGATTATGTCCTCCATGGGTGTGATGGGTATGCCCTCCCGAGTATGGGGCATAACGGGGCTTCTGCTGAGCTCCAGAGTTGTACTTCCCCTGGCCATACTTCCGCTGCGCTATCAATCTGCTGCTGCTTGCCTTCAAGTATGGTGGCCTTGTCTACCAGCTCCGGTAGTTGTTGAAGGTAGCCACCATAAGCTGCATACCCAGCTCGTCATTGAGTCCCTCGAGAAACTTTTCCGCTTGCGGCATCGTGGCCACATCATCCGGGGCATAGCGAGCTAACTTGCTGAACTCATCCACGATCGCCCACAGTGACGGTTCCCTGGCGTAAGTTGCGGAACTCACGCTTCTTGCACTCATGGCTCCGGTGATACATGAGCGGTGCGGAAAGCTTCTTTGGAACCGATCCCACGTGATGGTGGCGATGGGATAAGTGGCGGTGTAGTTCTCCCACCAAGAGGCTGCAGGTCCATCAAGTTGATGTGCGCAAAGCGCACCTTTTACGCATCTGTGCATCCGTAGTGGCTAACTCCTTCCGACCTTGCGGAGCCAATCATCGGCCACAATCGGCTCAAGGTCTTGCTAGAGAACACCTGGCGGATTCAGCCTTAGGAAGCGGGTCAAGTTGTCAACAGGGGTGGTGGCGGTGGATTGTTGTTGTTGTTGTTGTTCAGTTCGGATGAGCATCCGCATGAGGGCATTCTCTGCTGGATCAGTGGGTGAGCTCCGCGGAAAGTTGAGACCGGGTCACTTCTCGGAGGCATCCGTGTTTTAGAGTGGATGAGAAAATTAGAATAGAACAAGGGTCTAATGAGAAAATATCACTACCCAAATGAATGCACAAACATAATCACACCAATCATTTATTCAATCCACTCAAACATGGTTCAATCTCGGATTACAAATTCTCACGACTAATCGAAAATAACGGCCTAACTGATCGACGAAAATAAAATAACATGGCGGTCGACTAAATGTCTTTATCAATTATCCTTGCGTCCCTCAGTGCGGCGTCCTCCGTGTGGCGTCCTCGATGGCGCCTCCTCTTGCGGCTTTCTTCGGTGGAGCTCTCTTCATAATCCTGGTCATTGCTCACGAGGGGTCCGTCATCTCCACTTGGAAAAAGGTCTTCTCCCAAGTCCATCTTCTCCTCTAATGCGGCAACATCCATCTTCAGCTTGTCGACTCTCTCCATGAAATCCTTGATTTCTTCTTCATGGTCAAGGAAGTCTGCGTGTGCTTTCTCCTCCAGTTCAGTTCACGGAACAACAGCCTCTGTGTACCTTCGAGTTACTGGCGAGTCCGGATCTCCGCTTCGAGGAGACACTCCAAGTCTTGGACATATGAGAGAATGGAGTCATCCTCTACGGTACGGATGATATCTCCATTCCTAGCTCTGCGAGAAATCATGGCGAGGTCTGATGGGTCGAGCTCGGCCCTGTACTCTTCTCGGAGATGTCCAAGTGCACAATAAATCGCCATGTCTCTTCCGAGGATCCAATTGAAATCGGTAAACTCAAAGTCAATGGGCTCTGAATGTCCTCCGAAGGTCCTCCCCGAATGTGCACCTCAATCTCAGAGCGGGTATCCGTCGGAAGTGCATTGGTAGGCTTCCCGTGATCGAGGGCAGAGCAATCTTCAGCTTCTTCACGATCTGAACCAGCTTCTTGCCGAGAGGCATCGCCTCATCTGGTGGCAAAACTCCGTAGCGTAACCGGGGTGAACTCGGCGGCCATCTAGAATGTTGAAAATCGAGAGAAGTCGAAATGAACAGGGAGAATTACGGAATGATAAGGACATAAAATAAATAGTCTCTTCCTATGGCTTTCCGATCCTAGGGGTTACGCCCCACGGTCGGCGGTGCTCGATACCATCTCTGTAATGACCGGACCCAAAATCGGTCAAGTCTCCGTAGCTGTACCATCCCAAGATCATTTGGCACACACAAGACATTGATGAAATAATCAAAGTTCAATCACACCTGAATTTATTACACAATTCTCATATCGAGTCTTTATTACAATAGAATAAATTCGGCCGAAGGCCAACTCATGAGAAATAAACTAAATAAAGCTGCGGAAGCGTAGAAGAATAGCGAGTCCATCCGACTCCATGGGGCAATCGCCAAGCGTGGATCGTAGCCTCACTCCCCGATCGAATACTCCTCCGCAACATAAGACGTTGCAGCCGTGTAGGTCAACATTTTGAATATTGGCAAGTCATGAAGATAGAATAACAATAAAATTACTAACACTATATGCAATTTGGTGTGGGGCTCTAAGTTTCATTGTTTTGCGAAAAAGCCGCTTTTCCCTACAACAATGGACTTGTTTGCAAATACTACAAAATGTTGGTAGTTATTGAGATGGTTCCACCAACCAATGTCTCATTCCCAATTATTAAATAACCCCTCAATTAATTCATTAATTTTTGGTGTTGATATATCGAAATACTCCAAGTTCCAGAGGCTCAAATTGTCCAGAATCGGGACACGGCTAACCGATTAGATCTTCACTCTGCAGAGGTTTATGACTTTACCCGCAAGATTCATTCCCTCCTTTTAAGTCTTCGCACTTCATGGTGTTTGAAGACGGACGAACAAAACAGGTCTTCCAAGAGTTCCTCCGCCACCGCGGTACCCATCCAATCCTACCATTCTTCTACATCTCGTAGCACCGTCCGCCGAGTCACACCTAGGGTCGACCAAGCCGAGCCCATAATGGCTTGCGGCTGCATGTAAGCTTCCGGTCAATGGGGTATCCATCCGTCTCTTCGTGGCTGGGTGAAGCTTTCGCAAGATGTCATGGCGCTTCTCCATGCATCCCGCCAACAGCTGGTTTTCTCCAGGTGCCCGTCAACCGTCCTCCACCCAAGAGTAAATTTTGAAGTCCATCTTGAGCTTGAAGTCATGGGGTTGTCATCATCTTGACTCTCACATCTCCCTTATGATTCACTCAACCAACCCGCTCTGAGCATAGCAAAATAAACTACTTCGTCCCGGCCATGGTAACAAGGGGAATTGGTTTCATCCTACCTCATGATACTACTCAAGAACATAACTTAAAATTCTCCTCTGCATGCATGGTGGGGAGGTATAATTCTAATGCAAATAAAATCATAGGTATTGTAAAAGAAAACATGATCAATTGACTTGTTTTGCCGACGGTCTTCGACTCGTGATAGCAAGCTTCGCACTCCGGAAATTCTACCGAGACAACAACAATCATAATAAGCATAAGAACATACAATCACTTAACATAACAGCATGCTAACATAACACACAAAACAATTGAACCAAAACCCAAAGAAAACTCGAAGAAATCCAAATCAATGCTTTCACCACATCAAACAACAACTAAGAAATAGTTTTACACAACCAAATTTTTCTTAACAGAACCTAAGCATGGGTTTTTGCTAACTAACAGAAGGGAAAAACATCATGCAACTAGGAGCAAAAAGAATCACATCAAAAGCTATTATAGAACTCCTATTATGCCTATAACAATCCTAGCAAGAAAAATAAAATAAAAAAATTATATTTATTGTAAATAAAAGTTCATGTTCTAAAACTACAGAAACTAATCTAAAATAAACTATGACATAGGTAAAATAAAATTATTTGCTAAATAAAACAATAGGAAAACAGTAGCTAGTTAAATAAATAAGAACCACATGATTTTGATTAAAACTTTTTTTTATTTAATCTAAAATGCCCAAATAAATTCCTACGGTTAGGCAAGGTCAAAACAAAGTAGTAACAAAAAGAATCACTAAAATAAAATAATCCTAACTCATTTTATAGCAGAATTACTAATCTGTCTAAAACAAAAATAAAACAATTTCTAATAATTTTAACATGACTAAACATATTTTCTACCGAAACTACAACAAATTTGCAAACTAACAAAAAAATAATCAACTAAAAATACTAAGTAACCTAAAAGATATGGATTTTACAAAACTGAAACTATTTTGTTAAAAACAGAAACGAAAAATAAAATAACTAAAAAGAAAACTGGCGCTAATGGGCCTATCTAACGCTCGGAGGGATTAAACCGATCGGGCCGGTCTAACTAACCTAAATAAAAACCGAAACTAAATCGGGTTTTTTAAAACTAAAACCTACCCCTTCGCTATTCTAATCTAGACCCTAGAATTTAGATCGAACGGCGGTGGGGTTTTCCGTGACTTCATGCAGTGGCGACAACGGCGACGGTCGACGCTGCTCGGGCGACGACGGCTGGCTGGCGCTCGGTGGTCCGGGCGACGGCGGAGGCGTCGGCGAGTCTTGGTGAGCGAGGGAAGTCGATGGTGGGGTCGGTGGAGCTCGAAGGGGGCTGAGAGGTAGGGTGGTAGCAATGGCCATGGCAATGGCGTCAGACTCCGGCGAGAGATTGCATGGCGAGGCGGAGGGTTAGGCGAGGGGAAAAGTGGGGAGCGGGTCGAGGGGTGCGGGTTATATAGGGCGTCGACTTGGGCGAGGGGCGGATCGGGAGGAGATCCGGGATCTTGGGATTCCGCGAGGCGGCGGCGGTGGTTGGCGTGGAGAGGAAGAAGGGGTGGGGTCCAGCGTTAGTGGGAGAGAGAGGGAGGATTCGGTCGGGCGACCGAGGGGTAGGGGGTTCGGGTGCGGCGGCTCGGGTCGGCCGGCTCGGGCGCTGGGCTGCGCCTGGTTGGGCTGCGCCTGGCAAAGCTCAAACTCAAACTTTAAAAAAATGATCAGGGGAATATTCCCTACAATTTGAACATTTTTCCAGGGGCAAAACTCAAACTTTAAAAAAATCATTTTCTAGAAATCCCAAATAAAATCATATTTTGAATTCAAACTTTTTGGCAAAGTTTTTCATCTGACATTTTTGGAGTGTCATGTTTACTCATCTGACTCAAAACTTCTGAAATACTTCAAATGTCACTCAATTTCAAACAATATGCATAGATGCTTAGCTATAATTGTAAAACATTCCAAATGGGAAATTTGGGATGTTACACTCTATGTGGTGGTTCACTCACTCCCTCAAAATAGGTGCACTCAAAGTCACATATGGTGGAGTCACTCATCTCACTCAAGTGGTGGGGGTTGTGGATCTCCTCACATGGGAATTGGGTCACTCGTCATATATGGGGCTAGTGGTGAAGTCACTCTCACTCTCAATATGGTGGCACAAGTCACTCAAGTCATCATACGTCGCCGTGGTCAAAGTGAAATACTCAACCATCTCGTCACCGTCGCTGTGGATGAAGGCCGAAGATGGCACATCATCACTCTCGCCTCCTAAGATGGAAGCATCATCCTTGCTCGTCACCATGTCACACGCCTCCAAAGCTTGGTCCTTGAAGGTCTCCGTAGTCGTGCTAAATCGCTGCACTGCCTTGAAAAGAGTCGTGGAGGACTCGGCATCATCAATGCCACAAAGAGGGATGGTGGTGAAGTCGAACTTGGGAGCATCGTCTTGGAGCTCATCGGGCTTGGACATTCTTGGTGGTACTATCCTCATGCTCGCCTTCTTGGAGCTTGGTCTTCGAGAAGTGTGCTTGGGGTGGAGAAGCCTTGGCCTTCATGAGTTCTTGTTCCGCCTTGAGAGCACCAATGTAGTTGTCGTCGAGGGACTTGTAGTTCTCGAGGAAGATTGTCTTGGCGATGTCGTTGTGCAATCCCATCATGAAGTGGAACTTCATCGACATGGGGTCGTCCAGCCGGCTCGTCGCAAGGCAATTTTCATCTCCTTGAAGTACTCGTCGATGGACTTGGATCCTTGGATGGTGTTCTCCAATTGGCGTAGAAGTTGTTCCGTGTAGGTTGGAGGCACAAACTTCCGCTGCAAAGCTTTCTTCGTCTTGGGTCAACTCATGTCGTAGCTCTCCGAAGGTGTGTGAAGCCACCATGTGTACGCGTAGTCGTGGAAGTTCCTTGTGGCGCACTTCACTTGATCTTCGGGACGAACTTGATGTAGCTTGAGGTAGTCGTCCATGAGGTGCTCCCACTCGAGATACTCCTCCGGTTCTTGAGTTCCATAGAAAGGAATCTTGTGGGCGATGTCGAGGTCGTAGTAGCTCGTGGAAGTCACGAACTTGAGCTTGGGGAGCTTCTCTTGAGAATAGTCTTGAGGTGCTTGTTGGCGAAGATGTCGTATGTCCGTAGGCGAAGATGCCTTGAAGTCGCTTGGCGAAGATGCCAAGGGAGATGGTGAAGTCGTTGAGCGGTTGTTGGTGTTGAGCTCATGACCTTCACGTTCTTGGTGGTGGGGTCGATGCTGATGTGATCTTGCCGGAGATGGTAGCTCGGAAGCATGTGCTCTTGAGCGTCTTCTCGAAGATGAGGAAGGTCGCTTGTAGGACTTGGTGAGGGCTTTGATCTCCTCCATTTGAGCTTTCATCTTGGCGTCGTTGGAGTTGTTCGTGGCATCGAACTCGTCGTTGTTGTTGTAGACTGAAGGTGAAATGCCTTGCCTATCCATCACAAGACTCGAGTAGAGGTGAGTAGGAAATGAGATAAACAATACCAAGTTACCTTTTCCCAAAGCTGAGGATGTATCCCGTTTCACTCAATGTGAGATGAAAGAATAGTGGAATTGGTACCGGACTTGTTCACTCACACCTATCAAGTAAAGCTTATGGAGTGGCTCGGTGAGGATAGTGGCACAAAAATCAGATGCAAAATGTTAGCAAGAGTCAATAATGTTGAAAGAGATTCACAAATTCGCAAGTGAAACAAGTAGACCAATAGCAATGAATGGCACACAGAAACGCACACACGGATAGATAAATGGGGCCGTGCAACCAAGGAATGAGCTCAAAATGTGGAATCTACCAAAACGCTCGTGTTGCACAACTCAAGAGAGACGCTAGCACGATTGCTCAATAGGCGGATACGACACTTGTGCACAACCTATAAGATGCAAAATGGATAAACTTTCTATCCCAAGTATGCTATATATGTATGGTTCCCGGTGTTTGATCCAAGATGATCAGATATGACAATCTTATGCAATGTGGTATGATGCTATGGCTATTGCTTACAAACTTCTTTGCTCTTTCTCTTTTTTTTGTATGTCCACTTTGCGAAATGCACAAACCAAGATAGCAATTTTGTATATGCGGGAACAAACTTTTGGCACATGAGATGATATGATACAAATATGATATGGTATGTATACAATGGAAAGTATAGATCACTAATGTGCACAAGTAACGTTGCCGGCAATACTCAATGTCTAGTCTCGATAGGCAAGTGACGCAAAATGGGCTAGGGGTTATCAATGCAATTGCAAGGGAATATACAATGGAGGGATACCACTATAACAAGATGATATAGAGGTTACCGTCAATGGCGATAATGAGTGGCGGTGTTCTTGATATAGATACCAAGATGATGGAGACTCGTCCCTAAGTAGCCGAAACACCTTAGGAAAAGGAAAAACCACAACTCAAAATCTCAAGGACAAAAGTCAAATGGTGGTAGCGGGAATGCGGTGGTGGTTGCGGAAGTATTGGTGGAAACCCGGTCAAATTGGTTAATGTGGAAGGGTATGATGGGCTATACACGGTGTCGGAGTTGGAAGCACGGTCCCTAAGTAACCGAAACACCTTAGGAGACACAACTCACGACACAAACAAAATCGGGTTAAGTTGGGGTTGCGGAAGTGTATGGTGGGTAAGCTTATGCGGAAGTGGTGGTGGTGGTTGATGAGGAAGCAACCGTCCCTAAGTAGCCGGAACACCTTAGGAGACTCGAATCACTACTCAAACAACCACATATGCAATGGGGAACAAAATTGGTTAGGTTGTGGAAGGCTATGGTGGTATTGCGGATGATGTGGTGGAAGCCCTAGGCAAAGATGCCAAAGTACCAAAAATTTGATGGTGTCAAAAGGTGGTGAAACCAAGGTGAGGACCTCGAGCACGTCGATAGCTTCAAAATGAGCCAAAGAACACTCAAATCGGAGTTTGGATCGAAAAGTTGTGATGAAAACGGTGAAGAAGGCTGATGCTGAAATTCTGTGCAATGTTTCGGGTTAGGCCGTAAGTTTCGGGGTTAGGGCCGGAAGTTCCGGGCTCCGGAAGTTCCGGGGGCGGCCGGAAGTTTCGGGGGTCGCGAAAAAAGTCTCAGGGAAGCCGGGGGATTTTGGGTAAACTTTTTGTTTAGCCCGGAAGTTTCGGGGCTAGGACGGAAGTTCCGGGGGACGGAAGTTCCGGGGGAGTCCGGAAGTTCCGGGGGTCGTGGAATTTCTTCCAGGACGAACCCAAATTCCAGATCTGAGAACGGGGGCGGAAAAACTCGATTTCCAAGGTAAAAATTGGGGAGATTTTGTGGATAGAAAGTGGGGAAACTTGGGGAGATGCTAGATCCACTTGAAACCAAGCAAATCCATGGATCAAAATCAACAAAACATCATCCAAACCAACAAATCACAAAAAAATTTGGGGCTATTTTTGGTGGGGATTTTCGAATTTAGGACGAAATCAAGCAAAAGAAGGCTAGAAAACGGCGGGGAGGCTCCGAAATCGTGATCAACGTGGCTCATGATACCAAGATGATGTGGAGTGGAACTCCATACGGTCGATCTTTCACGAAGGAGCGAGATCCTCAAGAACACGACGAACACGGGAAGAACAGAGAGAAATCACAAGGGGAAACACTCAAGAACAAGTCCAATCACACATCCACTAGACAATCAAACACACAAGATCCACAAGGTACATGAACAACAAAGGGAAAGATACAAGGTAAGGTTCATCTCCATGAGGAGGTCTTGAAGGGGGCCGCCCAAGAGGGGGTCTTGATCATATCCCGCAGGATCTTCTCCTAGATGGAGGTCTTGGCCTCCATAAGGAGTGGTAGTCTCTCTCTCTCTCTCTCTCTCTCAAGAGTAGAGTGGTACAAGGAGCAAAGCTCTCTATCAAATGAGCTATCACTTTGCTAACCCTAAAATGGAGAAGGGGGATGAGTATATATAGTGGTAGCCACGAAGGGGTAAGTGAGGGGCGAAAGGGTACATGGGCTTTGGCCTGAGTGTCTAACAGGTGAGCAGGGCGGAAGTTCCGGGACGGCGGAAGGTCCGGGCCGGAGGTTCCGGCAAAGGTCCGGCTATCCAGAGAGTTGGCACACTCTTAGACGGCCCGGTGCAGCAGGGCGGAAGCTCCGGATGGCGGAGGTTTGAGCAGCGGCCGAAGTTCCGGCTTTCGAGCTTGTCCAGTCTTCTTCTTCCTTCTCTTCCACGCTTCCCTCGCGGAGGGTGTAGTTGTTCCTTGGCGCTTGCACTCCTCCTCGACATTCATGAAGCTCCGACAATACCTATGCATGCACACGGGAGGAGTGTCAAGTAGTATACCATCCTCGAGAGGGTCAAGTGAACACGTGTAAAGGAGATGATTCACCTTTGCGTATGTGAAGTAGATGTCGCACGTGTCACTTGACAAATGGACTCTTGACATGGTGATGTCCGTAGGATGCTCCGCATCAATGACTGAGGTTGTAAACGGTGGGGGCGCCACATGGTTAGCCCCCACATATATATAGGTGGGAGGGAGGGAGAGGCAGAGGCGCCCAAGTAGGACCGAATCCTACTTGGGCTCCTCCCTAACCGTGCGCCCCCGTGCCATATATATCGGAGGGGGAAGGAAAGAGGGGGAAGGGGGGAGGAAGGGGGAATCCTATTCCCTTTCTTTCCTTTCCTTCTTACCCTTTCCTTCTCCACCTTGGCCGGCCCATATGGGGGGCGTACCAGCCCCTTGTGGCTGGTGCGTTTCCCCTCTTGGCCCATAAGGCCCATATCTTTTGTCGGGGGTGCCCGGAACCCCTTCCGGTGATCCGATATGTACCCGGTACCCTCTGGAACACTTCCGGTGTCCGAATACCATCGTCCTATATATCAATCTTTACCTCTCGACCATTTAGAGACTCCTCATCATGTCTGTGATCTCATCTGGGACTCCGAACAACATTCGGTCACCAAATCACATAACTCGTATAATATTGTATTGTGAACGAACGTTAAGCGTGCGGACCCTACGGGTTCGAGAACTATGTACACATGACCGAGACACCTCTCTGGTCAATAGCAATAGCGGAACCTGGATGCCCATATTGGCTCCTAAATATTCTACGAAGATCTTTATCGGTCGAACTATTATGACAACATACGTAATTCCCTTTGTCTATCGGTATGTTACTTTACCGAGATTCGATCGTCGGTATCTTTATACCTAGTTCATTCTCATTAGGGGCAAGTCTCTTTACTCATTCCGTAATACATCACCTCGTGACTAACTCCTTAGCCATTTGCTTGCAAGCTTATGATGTGTATTACCTAGAGGGCCCAGAGATACCTCTCCGATACTCGAAGTGGCAAATCCTAATCTCGATCTATGCCAAATCAACAAACACCTTTGGAGATACCTATAGAGCACCTTTGTAATCACCCAGTTACGTTGTGACGCTTGATAGCACACAAGGCATTCCTCCGGTATCCGGGAGTTGCATAATCTCATAGTCGAAGGAATATGTATTTGACATGAAGAAAGCAATAGCAATAAACTGGACGATCATAATGCTAAGCTAACGGATGGGTCTTGTCCATCACATCATTCTCCTAATGATGTGATCCCGTTATCAAATGACAACTCATGTCCATGGTTAGGAAACCTTAACCATCTTTGATCAACGAGCTAGTCAAGTAGAGGCTCACTAGGGACACGGTGTTTGTTTATGTATTCACACATGTATTTAGGTTTTCGATCAATAAAATTCTAGCATGAATAATAAACCTTTTATCATGAAAAAGGAAATATAAAATGACAACTTTATTATTGCCTCTAGGGCATATTTCCTTCAGTTATAGCATAGAATATAAACATTAACTATAAACATGGAAATAAGTAATAACACAATTATGCCTTATGGCACATTTCCAACACTATGTAGGCCTAGCGAGCACATGCGTCTAGGGATGGTTTGACGTTCATTTTTTCCAAACACCAGATGAAGTGTTTGGATGAAACTTGCTACTGGAAAAACCGAGACAATGCAGAGCTAAGATGAACTGACGAGAAGGAGCAAATCAAAGCAAAGAGATCACCATGCAGGTATGGATCCTACCCTTTACAAAAAAAAGGTATGGATCCTACCCCGCATCGCACTCCTCATCTGTCTCATTGTCCACCTGTGGCGCTCGCGCAACATGACATGGGCAAGGCTAAGAATGGCAGCCGCATCCCGCAGAACCTGTTCGCTGTCCCAGTGTCAGACAACTTGTTATTGCTATAGAACGAAGTTGTCCAACAGGGAGCCCCTCCACCGACACCTCCTCATGCGGATCCATTGTGTTGCTGTGGCCCGTGGGCGGGCGCTCCCTTCCTCCTCCTTTGCTTCCGCCGTCCTTGTTGTGTCTGTTGTAGTAAGGGAGGCCCCGTCACCTTCTCCTCTATGTCGCGGAGGAAGCAAGGCGCTAGAGGAAAGCACAAAAGGAGGAAACATAAGTGGTGAGAAATAGTTGACGCTGGCAAGGAGCGGAGAGAACGATGTCGGGCGAGGAAATCGAGCTCACGAGAGATCCAATGTCTCTATCGGTAGGGAGGCTAGGAGGTGCAGAAATTTGTGAAGGCGTGGAGGGGCTAATGTCCAGGATGCCAATCTGGGTCGTTGATTTCTGATCTGACAGCATGGGTCAACCCAGGTTAGCCTAGATAGGTCATCAGAGCAGTTGCCCCAACTACGTAGGCCTGACAAGCACGTGTGCGTATTGACTATTTGACCGGTTTATCCAAATAGTTTTTCAGATGGATATGAATATTAAAACCATGAGGAGACTCTTTCAGAGGGTTACATCGGCATCGGGTGAAGATGGAAGCGCCATCTTCTTGAATGCAACTAGACACCTGCTCCATCTTTTTCTTCTCTACTATCGCCGACGCATCCTTCCCCTTATCTTGCGTTCTTATGGTGGCATGAAGATTGTGAGGAACGACACACACCGATGGAAAAGATGAAAAGAGACGAGGAAAGCAACGTGCCCAAATATTGGATGCCCTCGTTCTGGGCCTACCTATGCGTGCCACTATTAGTCAACATGATTTAGAAAAAAGATACCCATGTAGACGTGTGTACCAGCGACCCAACTGAGGTGAACCGTCGTCCACTTTTTTTTGCAAGCTTTATTAAACTCAAATAATGATTACATCATTCGCTAATCCTTCTAATAAGAAATTTGGAGGATCATCGTCCCATCTACCAGAATGTTTATTCAAAAAGCTGAACTTAGCAAGCTCATGAGCTACACCATTCACTACCCTATTACAATGTTTAAATTTGACCTTCCCAACTAGATTGGCTAAATCAACACACTCCGCGTAAATAGCCGCCGCTGAATCCCACCATTGCGATTGGCCAGTGCAGAAGTTGATCACTTCATGAGAATCCGACTCCGCTTCGATATTATCAAGGCCCAAAGAATATGCAAGAGATAAGCCTTACTTCATAGCCATTGCTTCAGCAATTGTAGCATCGGCCGCATGGTTTAAATAAACGCACCTAGCTGCTACAAAGGAGCCGTTATGATCTCTGATGACTGCTGCAGTTGCTTCTGTACCTTCTTCCAAGTGGTAGGAAGCATCAATATTCAATTTCCTTATTCTTAGTCCAGGTCTGGACCATCTTTCTTTCACAACATTACATGATTGTTTCCTCACCCTTAAGGCATTCCCAGTGGCAAGGATTGAAATTGCACTGCTTCCAGTTGGGTATACCTTTCCTTCGTGCGTTACTTGGCGTCTTAGCCACCAGATGTACCAATAGCCGACCGCAATTGTTTCCCTGATGCCAATTGCTTGTGTACCGGGCATTACACCTCCGACACTGCAGATTAGGTGTTCAAGAATTTCTGAACCAGAACGGTCATCTAGTATATGTGCTGTAATGCATTCATAAATTTCAAGGTTAGTCAATATCTGCACAGCTAGCGTACATGTAAATAAGAGATGCTTAGCATCTTCAGCTCCTTGCTTGCAGATTGGACATTGTCTAACTAAGCCAACATGGCGATTTGCTAGGATAGATTTCAACAGAATAATTCCATGCAAGCTCCTCGAGTAGAAGATATTCACCTTTGATGAATTTGAAGATTCCATAATGTTTTCCATACTGGATTTATAGCTGAAGGTCCTGGCCCTAAAAGGCTTGTTCGGTATTTATGATTCAGAAAAAGATACCATGTAGACGTGTGTATCAGCGACCCAAATGAGGTGAACCGTCGTCCACTTTTGATTATACAAATCAGGCGGTTTAGATTGTCAAATTGCTGTGGAAGACCACTTTTTTTTAGTTTTTAATTTTATAATAGTTAATGAAATCAGAAAAATAAAAATCAAGGCAACGGAAAGTCCCACTTGCGACCGATCCTTCTTTGCCCCTGTCTCATCGTCTTGCCGTCCTGTATCTTTTCTTAGGAGGCGGCGAGATCTGGCCGCATCCTCGAGCAGGTGAGGTCCACGATCTCACGCCGACTTTCTCTGATTTGGTTTGTGATTTGTTGTTCTGTGTGTTAGGTTATTGCTCCCTGATGGCATCCTCGGGGAAGATGGAGGGGCCGTCGGCGCCAGCGCTCCGACGGGACCCGTATGAGGTGCTCTCCGTATCAAGAGACTCCTCCGACCAGGAGATCAAGTCCGCCTACCGCAAGCTCGCGCTCAAGTTCGTGCTCGGCCCTCTGGTTCCCAGTTCATTCTTGGTCGTGCTGTTTAGATTGTGTTATGCAGAAGACGCGGCTTCATTTGTCATTAACGAAATTGCCTGGTTCTTGTCTGATTATGTTATTACGACGAGACATGACGGTGGTTCAGTTCATATTTAAAAAATAAATCCGTGCCTGGAAATAGAGGCTTTCTTCTCTTTAGTGAAGGGACACTCTTACACAAGTTACTTGTTCAGCATGTTGCTTCATACAGCAGGCAGAAAGAAGCATTTTCTGAGAATCACTAAACTTGTGTCATCCAATGCTGACCATTGCTGATTGGTGAAGTTTATGTCAACGTGGAAATGCACTACTATAATGATATTGTAGTTTCCGTTTGGTTTTATTTACAAGGAAACATAAGGACACATAGCGACCACAATGTTATGGATGCACTGCAAAGGATTTTATGTAAAACCATATGTTTCGTAGATTCATATATGGCCTTATGTGTTGTCTCCGGGACATCTCATTTGACCCTTTTTTATGTAGTACGTTCTTTATATAGTTGTGTAATCTCAAGTTTCATAGTAAATTCGAGGGACGATAGAAATCCTGGGATGCTAACAAAACTTTCCTTATGCTTGTCATCTATTTGGCATCCTCACTTTTTGCATACTCTTTAGTTTTTTCACTGTTACCACAAAATTAAGGCTTGATTGCCATAGATGCTTGATTTTGGAGAAATGCATAGTTGAATAATATTTTTTGTCCTTTTCTCAATATTTTCATAGTGTGTTCCTTGGTCCTATCTAGGATGATTTTCATAGTTACTATTATATCTGACAGGTATCACCCGGACAAAAATGCTAGCAACCCAGAAGCATCAGAGCTGTTCAAAGAAGTTGCATATTCGTACAGTATCTTGTCAGATCCTGAGAAACGGAGGCAATATGATACTGCTGGTTTTGAGGTGCTGTTCTCACGCTGAATGCACCAGACTACATTCGAATAACATTTTTCCGTCTGTGCATATTTTATTTTAACTGTAATGGTTCTGCATTCTATCACCTTTTCTCATAATATGGAGTTTGGCAAAAATCTAGATACTGAAATACCTGTTTGATTACTGGGTTTATATCCTCAATACTTCAAAGTTGGGTTTATTTGCTTTATTGAGATCAAAATTGTTCTTGAGTTGTCCTCTAGCATTTCGTGGTAATTGAACTCCTTTGTCTAATATATTGAGTTTAGCAATCTTTTCTTTTCTTTAACTTTACAATTACTGCATATTTTTCTAGAGCTACACCAGAAAATATTTATTAGAGATGAAAAATTGGCCCTTTGGTAGCTTTGTACTTGGTTGACTGTAGGAAGAAACCCCTGGCCTACCATTCATCTTCTAACTATGTAGGGCTGGTTCTTCACTTCAGTGATACTGCAATTTCCAAACAACCAGAGATCCATCATTTATATGTGATTTCTGACTGGGCTATGTCTACAAGCAGCATGGTGTTGAGGCCTAGTTTGGCAACACCGTATTCCTAGAAAACTACAAAAATACTTTTGCTCCCAAACGCATCCTGACTGTCTATTTTTTATTATGCGACCAGACATTTAATCCATTTATGCTGTAACAAGATGAATCTGTGTCGTCTGGTTACTCAAATACTGGGTGTTGCGTCGTAGAGAAACGTCTGGTGATCCATCAAAATTGCTGAAGGTGCAATGAGAGCCTCTATCGACCAGCAAGGAAGCATTTTCACTATTGAACTATAACTATCTGACTAAATCTTTATTTCTGGATAATTATGCAAGATTAGAGCCTCTGATTTTCCTTAGACAAGTTGAGACTCAGGGTGACATCATTAAAATGAAGTAATGCAGGATTACAGAAATAGAATTTGACACTGATGCTTATTTACTTATTATTTTGTGAAGGTGTGTTTGCTAAATCTCAGATATTTAGCATCTGAATATATCTCTTATTTGATGGAGAAAATAAGATTTACTCCCTCCATTAGTTTTTATAAGACGTTTCAGACAGCTTGCTTTGTACTATTTTGAACAGTGTCTGAATGTCTAAAACGTCTTATATAAGTGAACAGAGGTAGTACTTGTGATGTCCCAAAATATAGGGCATATTATTTTGTGTGCGATCGGACATTTTAAACTTTGACCACTTAGGAACTATAAGGATTGGGCATATAAGAATAATATTGTTGTATTTATCATGCAAAATACTGCTTTTTTTGTCACAGGTCCATTTAGGCTTTTGCTTATATACTGAGACGGAGGGAGTATAGGTTACATCTCTTGTTGTATTTTATTTCTCAGGCGTTGGAAAATGAAGGAATGGATATGGAGATTGATTTGTCCAATCTTGGAACTGTGAACACAATGTTTGCTGCACTTTTCAGGTGATTGCAGAATATAGTGAGAATTATTCTTCAGTGATGATTCAAGATTCCTAATAACCTGCTCTCTTATACTACTTTTAGCAAGCTCGGGGTTCCTATCAAGACGACGGTATCTCCTACTGTTCTTGAAGAAGCTATGAATGGAACAGTGACAGTGAGACCACTCCCAGTTGGGACATCAGCTATGGGAAAGGTTCTGCTGCTGACATTCTTGTGGTATTATTTATACGGGGGGTTGTAAAATGTCATTTTTGTGTCTGTAGGTTGAAAAGCAATCTGCTCATTTCTTTGGTGTGACAATAAGTGAAGAGCAAGCTCATTCAGGAATAGTAGTTAGAGCCACTTCAGTTGCACAAAGTAAATTTAAGGTATGAGTTTGATTCTTTCTTCATTTTCACTTGCATTGAAGCTTTGCTTGTTGTTTTCTGTGCGAGTATTGAGATACTATTCACTCTTAATTTTCCAATATTGTCTACAGCTTCTTTTCTTCGAACAAGAAATCAACGGAGGCTATGGACTAGCTCTACAGGTATGTCCTGCTTTATTCCATTTCCTGGTTGTCATTATTTGGCAATGGCATGCCATGGATTATATTCCAATGGCTTAATGGTGTAATCCTCATTATTATACCTGCTGTTCATGGTGTATTAACCTTGAGTAAGAGTTTGGAGAGCTCAAATTTCCACCATATTCACCAGTCCAACTTTTAAGATGTAGGTGTGCTAAAAAAGCAAGTGCCACCATCCAAACCAACTTTTATCATGTTACTAATTTGCCAACCAAACCCAGACACCTTGTTTACTCCCTTATCTTGAATATACAATATTCCTCATCTTGTTTAAAACACTAGATTTTCTACGTTTCCTTGGGGAATGCTTCATACCATTTCCTGTTACATCTCTATCTCCCATTTATCAGTCAAGCTTCTTAGCCACTCAATATTTGCTTGCTCAAATTACACTCATATCATTAAGGCTGTTGGGAAACTCTGGCTAGGGGTTGTGTCGTTGTGTTTAATAACATATCATTTATTCTCTCCAGGAAGATAGTCAGAAGACTGGCAAGGTGACATCTGCAGGCATGTATTTCCTGCATTTTCAAGTCTACCGTATGGACTCGACAGTGAATGCGGTATGTATGCTGCATCTAGTGGCTTTAGTCTTTATGCTCCTTGTAACTAATTTGCAGAGTCGCTTTCATACTACAGTTGGCAATGGCTAAAGATCCTGAGGCTGCATTCTTTAAAAGATTGGAAGGTCTCCAACCTTGCGAAGTCTCGACACTTAAACCTGGAACTCATATATTTGCTGTATATGGTACACATTCTTGATTTCTCTGTTTATATCTATGACATTTCTCTGTTCTGAGCTATCCTAATTGATATGTTCAGGTGACAATTTTTTCAAGCCAGCTAGCTATACAATTGAAGCAATGTGCGCAAAGAGTTACGAAGACACAACAGAGAGGCTAAAAGAAATAGAGGCTAAAATTCTGGAGAAAAGAAATGATCTGCGTCAATTCGAAACTGAGTACAGAAAAGTCTGTCAGAATATTTTCGTTCCCTCCTTGTTATGTGATAATAAATATAGCATAATATTAGGTGTTCTTTTGCATTTCAAGGAAACATTGACAGAATGAAATGGCTATGCAGGCTTTGGCACGGTTTCAGGAAGCGACCACCAGATATACACAAGAAAAAGAAGTGGTATTGCCCCCCGCCCCCCCTCTGAAGTTGCACTCTTTAATGTGGTGTTAAGAAAGAGACATTGTATTGTCGCTCTCTAATTGTACAATCAGAAAGTAGGTGTGGTGCGACACTTATTTTGACTAAGGCCCAATTTGCGGTTGATGAACCATGTTGTGCTGAACTTCATAGTATAATCTACTGTGAGAAAGTAGGTGCGGGAATAGGCAAAATTTGGTTAGTCAGACAGTTTTTTTCTTTTCAAAAAAGACGGTTGGTCAAACAGTTGAATAGGAAAAATCTAGTCAGGCGAACAGCATCATAATCCACTGCCATGCCAAACAGAGCCAGACAGATGAAATCATGTGACACTCTTCTAGAATCTAGATAGAGGTATTAAGCTCACTTTCAGAAGAATGCCGCCATTTTACTTGGTCCTGTTGTACCATGTTTGCTTTGACCTAGAAAACAAGTTAAATTAGGATTGGAACAGGCGGCATCTGTAAGGTTCTCCCGAAAGCAATTCACATTGTTCTACTACAAAAAAGTAATATCTTTGCTAGGGGAAATTTTTTGTATAACTATGTTGCCTTGGTGTTTTTAGCATTAATATGAGATGGCTTATTGTTTTGCACATATTTCTTGTTATGCTCTATAGCAATTTAAATGCTCACACTGAGGAAATATGCAACTTATGTTCCCTGAGGCTATATATATGTAATATCCATGAGGCCATAGGGCGATAAATATATCCATGAGCCCATAGGCCGATATATACGCATGTACATGTGTGGTAGTATGCAAAAAAAATATCTTATGGAACGGGCATAATACACGGCCAATACGCGAAAGTATATATAACTCAATACCCCCACAACTCATGGTTAATCAACATCATTGAGTTTGGACACTAACATGCTTCGTGAAGAAATCCGCTGACTATGACTTCAAAGGCACTTACTTCAGAGCAATCACCCAATAAGCATCGACACTAACCTGGTGAGCTCATGGTTCATAGCACCTGTATTGTATGACAAAAGAGGAGCAGGAGCTAGTGTAGTGATAGAAATACCAAAATCCTTAAGCAACCACTCTAGCCAAGTCACGACTGCTGACGAAAGAGCTATACCTCACAACTTAGCCTCTGCCTTTGAATAGGGAATTGTAGTTTGTTTCTTTCTCTTTAAGGCATTGAAAGATCTACCAGGAAAAACAAAGTAAGCATAACATGACCGATGATCTGAAAGATCTCTAGCCCAAGCAGCATCCGAGTAGGCCTGAAGTTGTAATGAATCGGAGCGTGGAAATAAAAGACGGTGAGAGATAGTCCCATGAAGATCTCGTTGAACCTGAAGGCGGCTGTAGTGTACCTGTAGTAAACCTGAGTGGGAGCAGAGACAAACTGACTCACATAGTGGAAACTAGACTACCAACAAAGATGTCGATAGCGCGTCGGATTAGACAAAAGGTGCACCATCAGAAGCTCTGAGATGGACCTTAAGCTCCATCGAATTCTACACTCATCGTAGGAGCAGCACGGGCAACATCCTGAATGTACTTCTCTTGGTATATTAAGAAGCCATATGAGGTAGAAACCTCAATCCTGAGGAAGTAGTGAAGATGATAAAGACCAGACATAAGAAACTACACTAGCCTTCACAAAGGTCACCGCCATTCATTATCATGTTATCAACATATAGAAAAAGCGTCCGACAATGGGACGAAAGGTGGATAGAGAGAGGTAGGGTCATGACCACTCAGTGAAAAACCAGCAACAATGACCACTGAGGTGAACCGCTCAAACCAGGCATGATGGGCTTGCTTAAGACTATAGAGAGCGAAGAAGACGGCATGCCATGCCATCAAGAACAAAATATTGAAGTGGTGGTTGCATGCAGACCTCCTCACGCAACTCACCATTAAGGCATTCTTGACATCAAGTTGAGAGACATACTGGTTCGCGAACAAAAGCCGCAGCAAGAAAGGTGCGAACAATTGTCATGTGGGCCATAATAGCAAATGTCACGACCATGCTCCTGCAGCATCACATGCTGCCATTTTGGATGAATAATAGCTTCAGGAAAATCGTCTCGGGAAGAGCAGTGAAAGGATATCGAGGTCAATTGAATAGACGCTCAGGGGTGGTGGTGGTGGTGGATATAGTCCTATAAATATGTGTACTTCAAGTTTTAGGCTTTCCTAGTTGGCCCTTAGGAAATCCTGCACATGCAGGCAATCAAAGAGTGCAAAAGCGACAGTAAATCTTGCAAGACAATTATGAAGTTGAGTTAGAAGGATGCAAACACAGGTTGACTCGATATTGTATCCGAGGTTTGGATATTGGTGTTATCCTACTCGTGAGTGGGAGGTTCGAACCACAAAGGTTCTAAAACCACACAGGTCTCAACACCATCGCCCGCAAAATGCATGCCCACCTATTCTACCATGGCTTTCATGAAGAAGCCTCATTCATGGTTGGTCTTCCATGGAGGTGATATCTGTACATTGTACAAACTATTGATTCCTTCACACATAGCTTGGAGGTTCTCAAGTGAATTCTAATCGTCTAGGAGGTGCACACCCTCCCAAGAGTAACAAGCAAAACAGTCACGCGGACGAACACTTGAAAAGATCTTCAATCAAAAGCACTCAAGAACCCATAGGATCTTTCTCTCTCTCTCTCTCTCTCTAATGTAGGACCAAGCCCTAGTTTGTCCGATCTTCATGAATTGGAGGTGGATTTAGGGTGGATTCACGAAGAACACGGGGGAAATCCACAAGAAAATACAAGAGATAACACAAATTGGACAAGATCCACCAAGTATCCCTCAAATCACAAGCCAAGTGATGAATCTCAAGCATTCAACAACAACAAAGGAAAGTAAGACACAAAGGTAGTTCTTTCCCAAGTCCTAGGACAAGGAGGGCGTGAATTCCATAAAGGAATCTACCCCACCAGTGGGGTCCTTGTACTCCTATGGAGTCATCCCCTCAAGAGGAGGTCTTCATCTCCATGAGAGGAGCCATCTCCATGAAGGAGTAATCCCACAAGGGGAGCTACATGAGCAAAGCTATATGGTTGGAGTTTTAATCTTAGCTAACCCTAAAATGGATGAGAGGGAGGGATATACATATAGGTCCAAGGCATGAAGGGGTAAGTGAAAGGGTAAAGATACATGGGCTTTTCTCAAATTCTGCACACAGCCGAACTACCTGTCCGGTCATCTGTCCGGTCATCTGTCCGCACTGTGCGATAGTGCAGTTTTTGCACCACTTCTTCGGTTGCTCTCTCTTCTTCCATCGCCGCTTCCACGCTCCCTCTTGGATGTTGTTGTTGTCCTCTTGTGCTCTCACTCAATAAGCGTGAAGCTCTCTCAAACCTATACATGTACGGGGTGGGGGGAGGGTCAACTAGTATACCATCCAAGAGAGAACCAAGTAGACACGCATAGAGGATATAACTCACCTTAGTATATGTGACGCGCGTGTCACTTGGTGACGGAGCCAAGTCCATGGTGATGACACTAGGGCGTCCGGCACCACTCTCTCTCACACAAAGATAAGCTTGAAGTAGAGAGAGATGAACACAAGAGAAGGGCTTCAAGAAAGGGAGGAGCTTGGTCTTTAAAGATTCAATGAAGTAGCTTGGAATCACCCAACAATTTCCTTTCAACTCTGCCTTGGACGCACAAAAGGCTTGGATATGATTTGGCTTGGAATGGCTTGTAACTTTCTCTCACAACCAAGGGGGTGTGGGGGATTATTTACAGTGCAGGCACAAATCTGTCCGGCCTAGAAGTCCCGGAGGAAAAATTTCAGAACTACTGGACTTGTTCGAAATTCGAATGGCCAGAAGGGAAAAACATGTTCCTGGAAGTGCACGATACCTCGGAGGTACCGACTGTCAACTAAGCTTCTCAAAAGTCCAGTTGTTTAGAAGTACCGAGCAGAGAAAACAAGGAGGCACTGGTGTCACGCTAACCATGGCCTACTCCAGCCAAACATATCTTCAGTGCTTCCCAAGTCTTAGTTTGGTGAGTTGAGATTTTGTTTAGATCTAGACAAGCCTTCCTATCTTATGATTTGTTAGCTTTCTTTATTTGCAAGTAAGTATTGGCCGTGTTTAGAATTAGGACTAGTTGATTTGATTTCTATCTTTAGTTGCCTGGCTGCTATATAAGTTAGGGAGTAACTCGTGTCATGGGTATTAGAGAAATAAAACAGATAAAAGGAGAGTTTTACCTCCAGAAATTATCTGGCCCCCAAGGCATCGCTGTGCCCAAGCCTAAACTCACATGCCCTCCCATCATCCATGACTATCCCTTCCATAACCTAGGTCGTGACAACTTGGTATTAGACGTACTGATCCTCAGCCACCTCTCCTCCCCCATGGCCAGCATTGCGGAGATACCAAGTTTCTAGATGAGAAGCTCCCCACTCACCAAAAGGATCTTTTCGATGAACTGAGGGGCAACGCCTTTAAGAAATTTGAAAAGGACATTGAGAGCTCAAGGAGCAGGCAACAACCAGCCGGCTGGCCATTGCCCGCCTGGAGGAGAGCGACTAGTCAACCCTTCACCATGGAGGAGCACATGCGTGGAATGAACGGCCGCAATACAGTCACTCACATGCCGTGGACATCGACGAGTGGAAGCCCAAATCTGACAAGTTGGAATTCCCCACCTTTGAGAAGAGCGACTAGTCAGCACACACATGAAAAGAATGGCAACAACAACAGTCACTCGCATGTTGAGGACATCAACAAGTGGAAAACCCAAATTCCACATGCTGGAATTCCCCACCTTCGATGGCTTAGAAGATACACTGCCCTATCTCACTTATGTTGATCAATTTTTTTATTAGCAGGGCACACCAGAAAGCGACAAGGTGTGGATTGCATCATATCATTTGTTAAGGCAGGCGTCACTATGGTACAAACGTCTCAAGGGTTCACATGGCGCACATTCTTATGGGAGTTCTGCTCATTACTCAAGTGGTGTTTTGGGCCTAATGTTCGGAACACTCTAAAGTCCGGGACATTGAGCTCTAGACAATTAAGAAACTTTGGCAAGTTAGTTGATGACTATGGGTAGTAGTTTTTGACTTGTGTGCAGGCGCGATGGACTTATAAAGGTGCCCTAGGTGGAGCTATTCGTGGTTGGTCTTCAGGTCAATCCAAACCGACGTCCAGCTCATGTACCCGGTGATACTAGAGGATGTCATGGATCATGCATGCGTGTACAAGGAGCATGACGCAATAGAAGACAACAAGAAAGGTCTCGTGCCGAAGGGAAACATTGAGGGAGGCATCATGTCATCTACTCTAGAACTTGTGGCTCCTCCCAAGCCTAGGTGTTGCCCAGCAAGCGGCACCTTCTGCGGCTCACTTGCCGAGATGGATGAAGCCAAGGGTCTTTGCGACAAGTGTGACGACAAGTACACCCCTGACCATCGCTGTAAGCATCTTTATGATTGCTGGGATGCTTCGAAAGAGAAGGCGACTGATCTACTGGACACAAGTATCGGTTCCTAAAGCTTCTTGGGTGGGAAGTTCTTTCAAGCTCGAGGTTGAGCTGCTTGTTGAAGGAGGGAATGATGTCATGCCAGCCATGGTCTACTTTAGCCGGATAGGTCTTTAGTGCTTTCCAATTCGAGTTAGTTTGGTCAGTTCGGATTCTGCTTAGATCTAGATAAGCCTTCCTTTCTTAGAACTTGTTAGCTTTCTTTATTTGCAAGCATTGGCCATTGTTTAGAAGCAGGAGTCCTAATTGATTCAGTTTCTATCTTTAGTTGCTTGGCTGCTATATATGCTATATAAGCCCAGGGAGTACTCGTGTAATGGGTATTGAAGAATAGATATAGAAAAGGGGATGTTTACCTCCAGAACAGATCTGTCCCCCAAGGCGTCAGGACGCCCAAGCCTAAAATCCCTTGCCCTCGCCCTCCTATCACCAACGACTATCCTCTTCATAACCTAGGCCGTGACAACTGCACCAAAAAGGTCTCTTTTTTGCGAAGATAGAACTGGCTCAGTACAGTAGAAAACAAAGCCTCGAAGATACTGGGGTCGGCATAGCTGTTCTCTAAGGGAAATGCGGCAGAAAACACTTAAATCCCAACTCAGCGGTGCCAGATGGATAAATCCCAATTCAGAGGTGCCACATGGATTTAGCTTGGAAGTACTAGGCCTATACTGAGACTTTGATGCTGCAGCAAACGGTAAAGGCTCGGAAGTGACGGGAAAGGTTATGATGCTCAAAGGTATTGAAGCTAACTAATAGAGATGGTCTCAAATAAAACATAGGTTGTCAGTACTGGAGAAAGATTGTTGGCAGCTCCGACGCTACTAGGAAACAAGGTGAACGGCAGAACCACGCAGAGCTTCCGTGCAACAATCCGTAGTAGAACAGTGTCAAAAGTTGAGACTGACCCGACAACCAGAGCCAATAACCTGACACCAGAAAGGAGCTGCTTGGAAAGTTGAGGAACATGAGACATGGAATGAACATGAAAAGGCGAAGTGCTAAGAGTGCCTCCACTATTTATTGGAAGGGGAGTACCATCACTAGTAAGGACATAATAGGAGAAACGAGAGGTCGAATGAAGGACAAAGTGGATTATCACAAGTCATATGATAAGATGGGGTCTCGTGTCAAGAATGCACGGGGATGTTGGGATGTACTCCCTCCGTTCCAAATTACTCATAGTGGTTTTAGTTCAAATTTGAACTAAAACCACGACGAGTAATTTGGAACAGAGGGAGTACCTGACTTTGTAGAAGGTGGTCTCTCGGTGCCAGAAGATTCAGTAACAAAACCTATCGATGGAGAACGAGAAGCAACAAGCAGACACCTAAGTCGCTCAATTGAAGAGGCCGAGGTAGAAGCACCTAGCGATAGAGAACCGAAGTAGCAAGCAGGTGTCTAAGTCGTGCAATCTCATGCTGATTGACACAACTGAAGTGGTCAACGTAGCATCATCAGGAGAAGAGCTGCCACCACCACCCGTGGAAGTTGCTAAAGGAGGCTCTGTAGCACAGTAATCAATGCCTACCGAAGCCGCCGGAGGATGCGATCTAGAGTTGCTACCACCATGTGTAGATTTTGGCGGAGGCTATGTTGCAGGCGGGCAAGCACGAAGCACCAAGGGGAGGCATATGTGAGACAGGGCACGACCGTAGTTGCACGAGCACCACAGGAGCAGCAGCCACGAATACTGCCCGCCCCAAGAGAAGATCGATCAACACTTTGCACAACATCAGGCAAGCCAATAAAAGCACCCAGTAAGGACACAGCGTAGTCCCCAGCGGATCCTCCGATGACCAACAGCCACACACGCTAGCAAGCAAATGGCTTTTGACCAAGCTGCATGCCCACCACTGCAAGGAGACGACCGGCATGACAACAACAGCCCATACTGGCATGGAGAGTAACCTGATCTAGACCTGGAGAGGTCAGATCTGAGCTGGCCTGGACCACAGCCAGTGCGTCCCACCTGTGACAAAATCAGATGACCACAGACCACGCAGCCGCAAGGCTAAAGAGGCACCCAGCAAACATGGCTACATGATGGGTTTATGGTGCAGGGGAACCCAGGGAGCATGCAGGAGCCGGCAGGGCCGGGCAAGAAGCGACGGATGCGAATTGGGGAGAAGCGCTGGAGAGACCCACCGCCACCATTGGCTGGCCGGCGGCTTCGTCGAGGGGGAAGGAACAACAGAAATGAGGTTTTGTTGGCCGAGGATTTCGCCTCTAGTATTGTCCGAGAGCGACATGGGAGGCATACGATTGGAATCAAAACAAATAGTGACATATGTGTTGTTATAATTACTAGAGTTGATCTTGAATACTGCAAATAATTTATTGTGACATTCAGTACGAAAATTTGATATGCATGTTGCTAAAGATCTGTGGTCTCTGCAGGTTGATGATATGTTGAGAGAAAGGGATGACATCCATTCTTCGTTCACGACCGAACGAACTATCACGAGCTCTCTCGGAGCTGGTAGCAGCAGCAGTAGATATCCAGTTGAGCAAAACAAAACTGAGAGTCCGGAGAACGGTAACATAGATAGCAGGGACAAATCGAGTAAAAAGAAGTGGTTTAATCTAAATCTTAATAGATCTGACAAGAGAGCCTGAGCAATTTATTTTCATCAATGTCAGCATCGGCACATCCACTGTTGTACATTACAGAAGCTCAATTGTATTTGTGCCTTCTGAGCTGTACGCCTGGCTATTCTTGTTTTTTTTTCCTTCTAGCATAGCAGTTTTGAGTAAAATCGTGTACTATTCATCAACTATTCTTCTTCCTCCACTTGAGGTACGTTTGCCTGGTGTCACAGTTTCCTTTTTCTATCCCCATTGTTAATCATCCTGGGACAGCATATTATGTTAAACCATGTTGCACCGTTGCACAGTGTCTGTAGCTGCCGTAGTCTTTAGATCTTCGACGCCACGGCTTGGGTGCCTATTCTCTAGGGCGCCCGGTGAGCAACCTCTCTCAGTATATAATGTTACATATGTAACACTACGATTAAGGGAAGAATTATTCTCCCCAACTTGGTAACAGACGCCTCATGGCCGAACTCTGCCTATGGTTCCGCCGTCGGTTCGGTCAGCTCTCCTAACGAACTTCTCTGCCATTGCTTCTGTTGTTGAAGCGGCCACGATACCTGCTGTCCATGTTGGTACTACTGCCTCTCTTTCCTTGACACTCCTGCCCCCGCTAGTTTTCGCCCTGGCACACTGCCCCACCACCAATCATTTCCGCTCGCCGCCCCATCCTCGCGGCCTGATCCTCATTGACCACATCACAAATTACATCCAATTAGGGCATCTTAACATCACAAACTACATCCAATTAGGGCATTTCCTACGTGGATTCTCAAAATGTTCGGACGTGTCCGGACGATGCAAGCCATCCAATGAGGTGCCCCATCGGTATGCGGACGCGCCCGATGTGTTCGAAATCACTCAAATCCGACGCAGTGGGAGGTTTTGTGGGAGTTTGGACGTCTCCCATGTACGCGCCTGAGCGCGACGTCCCACCCAAAACTATCTTTGCCCGAAACCCTTCTCCGCACGAAGGAGTTCTCGCGCATCATGCTGGTCAGGCTTTGGAGAGCAGACACGACCTCATGATATTAATGCCGGTCAGAGCGAGCTGCGCTCCTTCAATGTTGACGCAACTGAGGAAGTCCTGGAGTAAGGGGTCCTCGGGCGTCCGGCCTGTTAGCCATGGGCCGGACTGATGGGTTGTGAAGACATGAAGGCCGAAGACTATACCCGTGTCCAGACTGGACTCTACTTGGCGTGGAAGGCAAGCTTGGCGACCGACTATGAAGATTCCCTTTGATGTAACCGACTCCATGTAACCCTAGATCTCTTCGGTGTCTATATAAACCGGAGAGAGTAGTCCGGATAGGGATACTCATTACCATATTCACATAGGCTAGGCTTCTACGGTTTAGCCATTACAATCTCGTGGTAGATCAAGTTTGTAACACTCATGTTCATCAAGATCAATCAAGCAGGAAGTAGGGTATTACCTCCATAGAGAGGGCCCGAACCTGGGTAAACATCGTGTCCCCCGTCTCCTGTTACCATCGATCCTAGACGCACAGTTCGGGACCCCCTACCTGAGATCCGCCGGTTTTGACACCGACATTGGTACTTTCATTGAGAGTTCCACTGTGCCATCGACAAAAGGTTTGATGGCCCCTTCAATCGTCGATGATGACGCTGTCCAAGGAAAAACCTTCCTCCCCGGACATATTTTTTGTGTTCGGCGGCTTCGTACCGCGGGCCGACTCGCTTGGCCGTCTGGAGTAGATCGATAGCTACGCCCTTGGCCACCAGGTCAGATTCGGAAGCTTGAACTACGTCGCGGATGCCCGTGGAGACTTGATCTTCAATGATTTTGAGACCGCAGCGATCGCTCCCCCTCTCCCCGATGAACATGACTTAAATCTGTCATCGGATTACATCCAGGAGATGATTCTTGTTGCTGCAACGGCTTCAGAACCGAAGCAGATCGTGCCCTCCGAGGCCACAAAGTCCGCGGCGTTTGCGTCAATGGAACTCTAGACTCGTCTCCGGCTATACATTGCAGGATGTCAAGTCCGTGTGCAACATGACAACAGGCAAGACAACCCTGATGAACAGGCCATAGAAGATGACTCGGAGGACGATAGTTACCGTCCACCCTCCGAGAAGGAGACAAGCCTCGGCAACGAAGACTTCATCGTGCCTGAGGATCCTCTGGAGCAGGAGCGCTTTAAGCTTCAGCTCATCGCCACTTCAAGGAGCCTGAAAAAGAAACAGCAGTAGCTTCAAGCTGAACAAGACCTGCTCGTTGATAGATGGACTGATGTCCTGACCGCCGAAGAATACGGCCTCAAGCGCCCAGCCAAGAGCTACCCGAAACGCGTACTGCTACCTCAATTCGATGAGGAGGCACCAGAGCGCACATGTCCGTCGCGTAATGCGGAACGACCACCACGTGGTCGAGACAGGGCGGCTGACCGGCCACCCCGCGGTCGGGATAAAGCGGCAACTCAGGCCTAACAGCAGCCTGCCCCACCGCCCCGTAAAAATAGAGACGGAAGAGTTCGGGGTCACACGTACGACCTCCGTGAGACCACAGACGAAGAGAGCAGGACATACAAGATCGATCTACGGATCGCGAGGACGTGCCTCGAGGCACGATGACGGCTACCTATTCGGACGTGACAAACCTAACCACGCCCGGGCCGAATGCCGCAGACGGGCTCCATCAGAGCTCCGCCGCGATGCGACCCGCTATAGAGGCGCCGCACACCCTCTCTGCTTCACAGACGAGGTGCTGGATCACGAATTCCCCGAGGGGTTCAAGCCTGTCAACATTGAATCATACGACGACACAACCGATCCTGCAGTATGGATCGAGGATTTTATTCTCCATATCCATATGGCTCGAGGAGATGACCTCCACGCCATTAAATACCTCCCATTAAAGCTCAAAGGGCCAACTCGGCACTGGCTTAACAGCCTGCCCGAAAATTCTATCGGCAGCTGGGAGGACTTGGAAGAGGCTTTCCTTGATAACTTCCAAGGAACTTATGTACGGCCACCAGATGCCGATGACTTAAGCCACATAGTTCAACAACCCGGAGAATCAGCCAGAAAATTCTGGACTAGGTTCCTAACCAAAAAGAACCAGATCATCGACTGTCCGGATGCCGAAGCCCTAGCGGCCTTTAGGCATAGCATCCGGGACGAATGGATCGCCCACCACCTCGGCTAGGAAAAGCCGAGGTCCATGGCAGCCCTCACGGCACTTATGACCCGCTTCTGCGCGGGAGAGGATAGTTGGCTGGCTCACAGTACAAATACAGCCAACGAAACAGGCCCCTCCGAGGCCAAAAATAGCACCGGCAAGCTCCGGCGCAATAGACACAAACGCTGAAGCAATGGCGGTAACACCGATGACACCACAGTTCACGCCGGATTCAGTGGCTCCAAGTCCGGCCAGCGAAAGAAGCCCTATAAAAGGAGCAGCGGAGGACCATCCAGCTTGGACCGCATACTCGATCGTCCTTGCCAGATACATGGCACCCCAGACAAACCGGCCAACCATACTAACAGAGATTGCCGGGTCTTCAAACAAGCCAGCAAGGTACACAGCAGAAACAAGGAAGGGGAATCACAGAGCGAGGACAATGACGAAGAGCCCCGGCAGCCAAACACTGGGGGGCAATAGAAATTTCCCCCTCAAGTCAAAACGGTGAACATGATATACGCTACACACATCCCCAAAAGGGAGCGTAAGCGAGCACTTAGGGGCGTCTACGCGGTAGAGCCAGTCGCCCCAAAATTCAACCCGTGGTCGTCGTTCCCGATCACCTTCGATCGTCGAGATCACCCAACTAGTATCAGCCATGACGGTTCAGCTGCACTAGTCCTTGACCCAATTATTGACGGGTTTCACCTAACACGAGTCCTGATGGACGGTGGTAGCAGCCTCAACCCGCTCTATCAGGACACAATGCGGAAGATGGGCATTAACCCCTCACGAATCAAACCATCAAAGACTACCTTTAAAGGAGTCATACCAGGCGTAGAAGCCCGTTGCACGGGCTCAATCACGCTGGAGGTGGTCTTCGGTTCTCCGGATAACTTCCGAAGCAAAGAGTTAATCTTCAATATCGTCCCATTTCGCAGCGGCTATCACGCACTGCTAGGACGAACCGCATTCACTCGATTTAACGCGGTGCCACATTATGCTTATCTCAAGCTCAAGATGCCTGGTCCACGTGGCATCATTATAGTAAATGGAAACACGGAACACTCCCTCCGTACAGAGGAGCACATCACCGCCCTAGCAGCAGAAGTACAGAGTGGCCTTCTCAAGCAGCACTATAATCCGGCTGCCGAGCCCCTGGACATCATTAAGAGGGTCCGGACTACACTGCAGCAGGACAACTCGGCTCTTCACGAGCCAAGCTAGCAATTTGGCCTCCGTCCCAGCCTCGATGAGGCAATGGTATTAGTACCGCGCGCATATAAACTACGCACTCAAAACCCCATGGGTACCGACGGAGGCATAACTCGGCCGCGATGCACAACACGGCTTGATAGACCCTGGGATTCACATGTTTTTGCTTTTTCTTTTTACGGGTTTTCTTCTGTTGTCGAGGTCTACACGGACGACCTGCTTGCAGAAAACACCAAGGAGGCAAGGAGCTTCAGCGTACAAGGGAACCCCCAGGTGATCTCTAATAAACGATTACCATACTTGTTTTACATACCCACACGCAGCTCGCCCTTGGCTACGGCATGTTAAATAGCCTTACTCGCTTATCGCGTTACTTGTACAACGCCTCGACATACTCGTTACATCACAATGGTGAATAAATGGTGGCGTCAGCTCATTACTTCATTTTTTTCGTTTACTCACCTTAGTATCTATTACTCATTGCACACGTACACCATGGTACGTACTACTACGCCAGGGGCTTCACTACACCACGCGTCACGACAATAAAAGTCCGAACACTTTTACAGTATAGTTCGGCACCCCAAACTTATAGCATTATATGCATCGGCTCCGAATCATGTCTTTGGTCAGTAGTTGGGTTGCCCGGCTCCTGTGCTTACTACCTTACGTTCCGCTATATCAGCTAGGGTAGTAAAGGGAGAACTACTGCGATTGTGTCCTGGTTCTTCCGGACGAGCACCTCAGTAGAGAAAGCCGAAAACTAACTGTCATGATGCGGCGAGAGCCGGTCAGCTGTTCGAGAGGTTCCAAATCGTTGGAGATTTTTTCCGCTTGTTGCGAAGAATCGGTTCTTCCGATTAGGCGTGTATAACGCCCCTAATTCGGCCTTCCAAACACCAGGGGCTTCGCCAACTTTCTTAATTGTCAAACTCCTATGGCTAAGTGAGGGCGGTAAAGGCCGCATAGTCTGATTACCTTGTTCGTTGCGCTAAACACCTCCTTTAAGGACCAGAATGTGGAGTAAAGAGTGTTTAGATTTACCCCGAACACCCCCGTACTATCTACGTGGGTGCAGAAGCCGACGACTGGTTAACCCTTAGATTTAATAAACGGCCGCACCGGAGGTAAAATTTAAATCATAAGCATTATACTACATAACATCATTGTTTCACATTACAGGACATGATAATACAAATGTTTTCATGGGAATATAACATCCTTCGAACATTGCTCCGCCACAAGGCGGGACCCCTCCAGGACACCATCAAAATAGTGCTCGGGTCGAAGATGCTCCTTGCCCTCCGGCGGTCCCTCGGTCATCATCTTCTTGGCATCCAACTTCGCCCAATGCGTCTTGACACGGGCAAAGGCCATACGCGCACCTTCAATACAGACTGACCGCTTCACGGCTTCAAGCCGCGGACAGGCACTCACAAGCCGCTGCACAAGTCCGAAGTAGCTGCTAGGTATAGGATCGGCAAGCCACAGTCGGACTATCAGGTCATTCATGGCTAGTTCTGCCAACCTGTGCAACTCGACCAACTGCTTTAGCTGGTCGTTGAAGGGCGCCGGATGTTCGGATCCCAGATATTGGGACCAGAATAGCTTCTCCGTCGACATCCCTTTTTCGGCTCTATAATGCTCGGCAGCATCTGATACACTGTGCGGCAGATCCGTAAACGCCCCTGGAAAATCCAAATTCAGGACAAGTACAAGGAACGTTTCTTCTACATGCTATGCATGGTGAAAGACTTACTCGCCGTAATCTCCTTGGCCGCCTGAATGTCCTAGAGGGTGCTCTGGGCTTCAGCTCGTGCATCATGCGCGCTCTGGCGGGCCTTCGCCAATTCGGACTCTTGCGCCTTACAATCGCGCTCCAAGGACTCAAATCTCTCTATCGCGCCCTGTACCTGTTGCCGCGCCTCGCCAACCCGGCCCTCGTGCTTCTCGCGCGAGGCGCGTTCCTTGGCCGCTTTGTCCTTGGCCTCGGATAGCGCCTTCTTAAGGGCTGCCACCTCGGTCGTGGCCCCTAATTGCAATTCAAACCAATCTTGATCATCAAATAACCCAAAGGACAAAACATATCTACTCAAACATCATAGGATAGCCATACATCATTGGGAAATAATATATAGCGTTGAGCACCATGTTTAAGTAGAGATTACAGCAGGTAAGAGAGAGGTTACACCGCTACATAGAGGGGGGAAGAGTTGGTGATGATGGCCGTGAAGTTGTTGGTGAAGATTGCGGTGATGATGATGGCCACGGCAGCGTTCCGGCGCCACCGGAAGAGAAGGGGAGAGGGGGCCCCTTCGTCTTCTTCTTCCTTGACCTCCTCCCTAGATGGGAGAAGGGTTTCCCCTCTGGTCCTTGGCCTCCATGGCGTGGGAGGGGCGAGAGCCCCATCGAGATTGGATCTGTCTCTCTGTCTCTCTCTGTTTCTGCGTTCTCGTCTGCTGCCCTTTCACCGTTTCGTGTATATATGGAGATCCGTAACTCTGATTGGATTGAAACCTTCGGCCAGATCTTTTTACAAAAATTAGCTTTCTTGCGGCCAAAGTAGAGCATCAACCGCCTTACGAGGGGCCCACAAGGGTGGGGGGCACGCCCACCTGGAGTGGGCGTGGGCCCCACCCTCGTGGCCACCTTGGGCACCGTCTCGCGTTGATTTTACTTCCCAAAAATCACAAATATTCCAAAATAATTCTCCGTCCGTTTTTATCCCGTTTGGACTCCGTTTGATATGGGGTTTCTGCGAAACATAAAACATGCAACAAACATGAACTGGCACTGGGCATATGAAAGTTGCATAATATTGGCATGGAACAATCAAAAATTATAGATACGACGGAGACGTATCAGCATCCCCAAGCTTAATTCCTGCTCGTCCTCGAGTAGGTAAATGATAAAAAAGATAATTTTTGATGTGGAATGCTACCTAGCATAATCTTGATCATATGTCTAATCATGGCATGAATATTAAGATACGAGTGATTCAAAGCAATAGTCTATCTTTTGGCATAAAAACAATAATACTTCAAGCCTACTAATAAAGCAATCATGTCTTTTCAAAGTAACAAGGCCAAAGAAAGTTATCCATACAAAATCATATAGTCTGGATATGCTCCATCTTCAGCACACAAAATATTCACATCATGCACAACCCCGATGACAAGCCAAGCAATTGTTTCATACTTTTGACGTTCTCAAACCTTTTCAACTTTCACGCAATACATGAGCGTGAGCCATGGACATATCACTATAGGTGGAATAGAATATGATGGTGGATGTTGTATGGAGAAGACAAAAAGGAGAAGATAGTCTCACATCAACTAGGCGTATCAACGGGCTACGGAGATGCCCATCAATAGATATCAATGTGAGGGAGTAGGGATTGCCATGCAACGGATGCACTAAGAGCTATAAGTGTATGAAAGCTCAAACTGGAAACTAAGTGGGTGTGCATCCAACTTGCTTGCTCATGAAGACCTCGGGCGTTTGAGGAAGCCCATCATTGGAATATACAAGCCAAGTTCTATAATGAAAATTCCCACTAGTATATGAAAGTGAAAGCATAGGATACTCTCTCTATGAAGAACATGGTGCTACTCTGAAGCACAAGTGTGGTATAAGGATAACATTGCCCCTTCTCTCTTTTTCTCTCATTTTTTCCCTTTATTTTTTTTTATTTTTTTGGTGGGCTTCTTTGGCCTCGTTTTTTTATCTGGGCTTCTTTGGCCTCTTTTATTTTTCATAAAGTCCGGAGTCTCATCCCGACTTGTGGGGGAATCATAGTCTCCATCATCCTTTCCTCACTGGGGCAATGATCTAATAATGATGATCATCACACTTTTATTTACTTACAACTCAATATTACAACTCGATATCTAGAACAAAGATATGACTCTATATGAATGCCTCCCAAGATGTACCGGATGTGCAACGATCTAGCGTAGCAATGACATAAAAACGGACAAGCCATGAAAACATCATGCTAGCTATCTTACGATCATGCAAAGCAATATGACAATAAATGCTCAAGTCATGTATATGATGATGATGGAAGTTGCATGGCAATATATCTCGGAATGGCTATGGAAATGCCATGATAGGTAGGTATGGTGGATGTTTTGAGGAAGATATAATGAGGCTTATGTGTGATAGAGCGATCGTATCACGGGTTTGGATGCACCGTGAAGTTTGCACCAACTCTCGAGGTGAGAAAGGGCAATGCGATGCATCAAGAGGCTAGCAATGATGGAAAGGTGACGGTCGTATAATCCATGGACTCAACATTAGTCATAAAGAACTCACATACTTATTGCAAAAATCTATTAGTCATCGAAACAAAGTACTACGCGCATGCTCCTAGGGGGATAGATTGGTAGGAAAATACCATCGCTCGTCCCCGACTGCCACTCATAAGGAAGACAATCAATAAATAAATCATGCTCCGACTTCATCACACAACGGTTCACCATACGTGCATGCTTCGGGAATCGCAAACTTCAACACAAGTATTTCTACAATCCACAACTACCCACTAGCATGACTCTAATATCACCATCTTTATATCGCAAAACTATTGCAAGGAATCAAACATATCATATTCAGTGATCTACAAGTTCTATGTAGGATTTTATGACTAACCATGTGAATGACCAATTCCTGTCATCTCTCTAAATAGATATAAGTGAAGCAAGAGAGTTTATTTCTTTCTACAAAAGATATGCCCACACTCTAACAAATATAAGTGAAGCAAAAGAGCATTCTACAAATGGCGGTTGTCTAAGTGAAGAGAAACAGGCAATCCAAACTTCAAATGATATAAGTGAAGCACATGAAGCATTCTATAAAGCCATACTCAAAAGATATAAGTGAAGTGCAAAGAGCATTCTATAAATCAACCAAGGACTATCTCATACCAGCATGGTGCATAAAAGAAAAATAAAAACTAAATGCAAAAGACGCTCCAAGATTGCACATATCGCATGAACGAAACGAATCCGAAAACATACTGATACTTGTTGAAGAAAGAGGGGATGCCTTCCGGGGCATCCCCAAGCTTAGACACTTGAGTCTCCTTGAATATTTACTTGGGGTGCCTCGGGCATAAGCTTGAGCTCTTGCCTATCTTCTGATGCGGAGCATCCCTCGGTCATCCCCATGGACCTTCCATCGACTATCCAAGCTCCAAGTGGACCCATGACAAGAGCAAGAGCTCGTGCTATTCAATCCGAGGTGACATCGCTCCTACCCGAGTTCCCCTTTTCTTCCAGTGAGACATGGCTACTACCTAAGTCCGAGACGCTATGCGTGATCAGGTACAACGTTCAAGCCAAGGAACCAGGAGCTGAAGAAGAAACGACAGGCGTCAACTCTCTGGACAGCCCGGAACTTCCGGCCCCCGGAACTTCCGGCCCACCCGGAGCTTCCGGCTTCCGAGGACATCGACAAGCCCGGGCGTGCCAACTATCTGGTTAGCCCGGAACCCGTCCCGGACCTTCCGGCCCCGGAACTTCCGGCCCGCCCGGACCTTCCGGCTCCCGGAAGCCAGCCCAGCTCCACCCGCGCCAACTTTCGGCTTAGGCCGGACCCTGCCCGGACCTTCCGTCGCCCGGAACTTCCGGCCCCGCTCGGAACTTCCGGCCCTGCTCACAGAGCCACTTGGGCCGAGGCCCGTGTACCATTTCGCCCCGTAAACTATATATACTCCCCCACCTCCTCCTAGTTAGGGTTAGCAATGGTTTAGCTCATATTTTGTGTGAGAGCCTTGCTCATCCACTTGGTTACTTCTCCTCGGAGCTCACGACCTCTTCGGAGAAGATCCCCCAAGCGGATTCAAGACCCCTTCAAGGGAAGACAATCAAGACCTCCTCACGGAGAAGAACCGGTTACCTCTTGTATCGTTCTCTGTTGGATTTGGACCGTGTGATCTCTATGTGTTCGTGGAACTAGCGCATGTGTAATCGAATCTTGTTGGTTTGAGTGATTCTCTTGTGTTTTCCCCCGTGATTTTCCTCATGCTCTTCCGCTCATTCTTCGTGTTCCTCGTAGGATCCTCTCCAAACATGAAAGATCTTCCACATAGGGTTCCACCCTACATCATCTTCCTTCTTCTCACATCGAGACCTTCTCGATCATCGAACAGTTCATCCACACAAAACCTCAACAGAAAACTCGGTAAGATCCGTTAGTATAATAAAGTAAATCACTACTCTAAGTACTGTTGCAAACCAATTCATATTTTATTTTTGCATTGTGTATACTGTAGTATAACTTTTTCATGGCTTAATCCACTGATATAAATTGATAGATTCATCAAAACAAGCAAACTATGCATCAAAAACAGAATATGTCTAAAACAGAACAGTCTGTAATAATCTAAACATTCACCATACTTCTGATACTTCAAAAATTCTACCAAAATTAGGAAAAATAAACAATTTGCATAGAAAGACAGAGCAAAATGTTTCAGAATCATTCGACATTCCAGTAAAAAACGAAAAATCGCGCACTACAGCCAAAGTTTTTGTCCTACACCGTACAAACCAACAAGCATTGTAAACATCCTAAAGGCAAACCTTGGCACATTATTTTTATAATATAATGGAATTGTACAAGGGGATAATTATTTTTATTGAAAAGTTGCTGTAATCAAGATTCACAAAGTTTCCGTGAGCATGAATGAAGTTCAAGGCTAGCTCCCACTTTAACAATGCTTGTCTCTCTCACTTTCACTTTCCTTTTTGAAAAAGTTGTGGGTTCCCCTCTTTATTTTTATTGTTTTTAAACTATATAAAAGCACTCAACAGAAATAAATGACTCTCTAAAACTTCCGGGTTGTCTCCCTGGCAGCGCTTTCTTTAAAGCCATTAAGCTAGGCATATAGTGCTCAAGTAGCGAATCCACTCGGATCCCAAGGTATATCTGATAGAGGCAAAGGTGTCCCGTCTTTCGATGAGATGATGGATATCGCTTTGGTGGAAATCGACTTTGATGATCCGACTACGAACGTGCGAGGATGTCGCGCCTTAGCAATCGCTAAACCAACTCCGAGAGGTTATTGACCACGCCGGAGCACGATCAACCTGACCACGAGGGTCTGTTTCCTGCGAGCAAACAAAGAACAAGCAAGAAACATAGATTGCAATCTGGATATTGCGAATATAATATGAAAGCTTTATTGATCAAGGTGGGGTTCGTGGACGCCTTTGTGCGGTCCTTGAACACAAACGGCACGCGGGTTGCAGCTATGGTGAACTTTTAATCTAAACAAAACCCAAAGTCTAAACGGTGCCCTAAGGGCTGTATATATGGAGGAAGAGGGGGCGAATTTCGTGGCCCTTGGTGGAGGGGTCCGAAACTACCCCTATCTCTTGTTCCCCACACATACAGACGCTAAAAATAGCCTATACTTATGTATTTCGAAATTACATGGGCCTGGCCCAATAATAAGGTGACGCAGCACCTAGAATAGCCTCTGGACGAAATTTATGAAGTGGCATCTTGTATATTTCGTCCAAGGCTTCATGCACTCATTATGGTGGCTTCAAAGTCCTGAAATCATCACTTTTAACTCTGTTCTTGTTCCCCTTGCGCATGCCATCATCTCCATGCTTGTTCTTGCTCCAATGTTCATCCTTCTCCAAGCTAGGCCCTTCATTTGTAAGCAAAACAAATGTATCCAATTTGGGCAGCATCATATTCTCATGAACATTAGAATCATTACCAAGAAACGGAAGTACCTGATAATTTATTTGGCGTGCGCGAGCTCTAGTAATTGGTCCAGTATATGTAGGAGTAGGGGCTGTGGGTGTAACAATGGTATTGATGTCCTTATCATCCTCCCCTTCTTGAAATGAAGTCGTCCTCGATGGAAGCTCATCTTCCTCACCCAAATAAGGCTTCAAATCTGCAATGTTAAAAGTGGGCTAACCCCAAAATCTGCAGGCAACTCAATTTGTATGCATTATTATTTATTTTCTCTAACACCTTAAGAGGACCATCAGCACGTGGCATTAGCTTTGATTTGCACAAATTAGGAAATCTATCCTTACGCAAATGTAACCAAACAAGATCTCCAGGTGCAAACACAACATGTTTTCTACCCTTATCTCCAGCAAGTTTATATTTAGCATTCATACGCTCAATGTTGTCCTTAGTTAACTCATGCATTTTTAAGATCAATTCAGCATGTTGTTTAGCATCAAAATTAACCTTCTCCGAAGATGGAAGAGGCAACAAATCAATGGGTGCACGAGGTAGGAAACCATACACAATTTCAAAAGGGCACATCTTAGTAGTAGAATGCAACGAACGATTATAAGCAAATTCAATATGAGGCAAGCATTCTTCCCACATTTTCTTATTATTCTTCAAAACAGCCCTAAGCATAGTAGACAATGTTCTATTGACTACTTCAGTTTGACCATCCGTTTGGGGGTGACAAGTAGTACTGAAAAGCAGTTTAGTCCCCAACTTAGCCCATAAACATCTCCAAAAGTGGCTAAGAAATTTAGTATCACGATCTGAAACAATAGTATTTGGCACACCATGCAAGCGAATAATTTCACGAAAGAACAAATCAGCAACATTAACAACACCATCGCTTTTATGACATGGTATAAAGTGTGCCATTTTCGAAAATCTATCCACGACAATAAATATGCTATCCCTCCCCTTCTTTGTTCGAGGTAAACCTAAAACAAAGTCCATAGATATATCCTCCCAAGGAACACTAGGCACAGGCAAAGGCATATATAAACCATGAGGATTGAGTCGTGACTTAGCTTTTTGACATGTAGTGCAGCGAGCAACAAAACGCTCACCATCCCGTCTCATCTTTGGCCAAAAGAAATGTGTAGCAAGTACGTCCTCCGTCTTCTTCACGTCAAAGTGTCCCATTAATCCTCCTCCATGCGCCTCCTGCAACAACAAAAGACGATCAGAGCTATCAGGAATGCATAGCTTGTTAGCACGGAGCACAAAACCATCATTAATAACAAACTTGTTCCATGTTCTTCCTTCTTTAAAATTCTGCATTACATCTTTAAAATCAGCATCATGCACATATTGATCTTTGATGGTCTCCAAACCAAATATTTTGAAGTCAAGTTGTGAAAGCATAGTATAGCGACGAGACAAAGCATCAACAATAACATTTTCTTTACCCTTCTTGTGTTTAATGACATAAGGGAAAGTCTCAATGAATTCAACCCATTTAGCATGTCTACGATTCAGTTTAGCTTGACTTTTAATATGTTTCAAAGATTCATGATCGAATGTATAACAAATTCTTTGGGCCATAAATAATGTTGCCATGTCTCTAAAGTCCGAACAAGAGCATATAATTCTTTATCATAAGTAGAATAGTTCAGACTAGGCCCACTCAATTTTTCGTAAAAGTATGCAACAGGTTTGCCATCTTGTAATAACACACCGCCTAATCCAGCTCCACTAGCATCACATTCAAGCTCAAAAGTCTTATTAAAGTTAGGAAGTTGGAGTAAAGGAGCATGTGTCAACTTATCTTTCAATACCGTGAAGGCTTCTTCACATGCGGTACCCCAAACAAAAGGCACATCCTTCTTTGTAAGCTCATTGAGAGGTGCAGCAATGGTGCTAAAATCTCTCACAAAACGCCTATAGAAACCAGCGAGTCCAAGAAAACTCCTCACTTGTGTGACCGTTTTGGGCTGCGGCCAACTCTCAATAGCTTCAATCTTGGCTTTATCAACTTCAATTCCCTGTGGAGTAACAACATAGCCAAGAAAAGATACTCGGTCGGTGCAAAAGGTGCACTTCCCAAGGTTACCAAACAAACGTGCATCACGTAGAGCTTTAAAAACAACAAGTAAATGTTCCAAATATTCTTCCAAAGATTTGCTATAAATCAGTATATCATCAAAATAGACTACCACAAATCGTCCAATGAAAGCACGTAAAACTTCGTTCATTAGTCTCATAAAAGTACTAGGTGCATTAGTTAACCCAAAAGGCATGACTAACCACTCATATAAACCAAACTTAGTTTTAGATGTTGTGTAGCGACCCGACCTCAGATGGTCAAGTCTCTGTGTTTCAGTGTCATCCCTCGATCAGTAATGCTGACACACACAGTACTCGAGGGATTTATAACAGAGTAGCAATCACACACTTATTACATCGAATGTCTCAAAAGAGAACTTATTACAATAATATGGCTTAAGGCCATCTAATACGATAACAACGGAAGGCTTGGAAGATAAAGTGAGTCCATCAACTCCAACGGCATAGCTGAGCTGCACGGCAACGACCTATCGAACCTTACTCCTCGTCTGAAAAGTCTGCAACATAATACGTTGCAGCCCGAGAACGGGTCAGCACATGGAATATGCTGGCAATGTAACACAATACAGCAATAACAGAATAATGCTACCACTACATGCATATTTGGCTGGTGCAAAGCTCTACGGTTAAAGTTTTTGCGAAAAGCCAATTTTTCCCTACATCAAAGGAATAAATTTTAATTTAACTATCATGGTGGTTGAAACATCATTGAGAAGGTATAACCCCAACTCAATCCCAATTAAGGTAATTAACATCCCAACAATATTAGTTAAGAGTGATGAGATACATGTGAATACTCAAGTACTAGATACTCAAAATTGTCCATAACCGGGGACACGACTAACCATGATTAGATTGTACACTCTGCAGAGGTTTGCGCACTTTTCCCCACAAGACTCGATCGCCTCCGTTGATTTCTCGCACTACATGGTGTTTGAGAAATGGATGACCGAGACACAGTCTTTCAGAAACATTAACTATCTACTCCGGGTAGATCATACCAAACCTATAAAACCCACTACCTACTGATCTACCTCTTGAAGAGCTTCACGTAACTTACTCAACTATGCTAGAGCCCATAATAGCTTGTGGCTGCACACGGAAGTTTCTAGCAGGAATAATCTCAGTTCCCTTTGAGCACTGGTGGCGGTCCATAGGAAGATCACACGGGTACCCCGGATTTCAAAAAAACAGACAACTTTGGGTTCCCCAGGTGCCTCAATCCACCCAGATGTGTATTAAAGTTGCCACCTTAAGTTGAACCATTAATTAATAATCTCACATCTGTCATGGATACACTCAAACCCAATCCACGTCTACGAGCATAGCACAACAGTATAAGCAATACGTAGAAGTAACTCCCAAGGGTTTGACAGTAACAGGGTAATAGGTTCCTACCTCATCATCTACTTCCCAACCCACAAATTAATGACATCCTAATCATGCAATGTTTGAGGGTTGAAACTAATGCATAAAACTGGGTATGAAAAGAGTATGATCAAAGTGTTACTTGCCTTGCTGACGATCCGTGAATCCTAGAGACTCGTAGTAACACGCTTCGCACTCCTGGAATTCTATCGCAAGCAAACAATACATACATAAGGAACAAGCAAAGATGCACAAACGAAACTTCAACTGAAAGAGGCCGACCAGAAAGTTCAAATTAAGAACTCCGGTTCGCAAAAAGAATCAAACCAAACGAAGCAACGAAACTCAAACGACGGAAGAAATAAGATCTGTTTACTAATCTGAACTAGGGTCAATACAGAGACAAAAACTGGTTTAAGTTCACTATTCGGAAAGAGGGTTTCGAGATGAAACTCCAGGTGCTTGAATCACCTGATTCCGTTAAACGAGCGGAAAGTTAAACTAGTACGAACATCGGATCAGAAATCGCGATCGGGAAAATCGCGGAATAAATCCGATAAAAAGAAAAACGACGAACGGCTTAACGAACAAACGTTCGTTAGCAGAAACTAAACGACAAACACGTTCGTTAAAACGAACGAACGAGCGAACGCTCGCTAAGCAAATAAACCGGAGAATAAAACCGATATATATAAAAAAAACAAACTAGGATTTTTCTAAAAAAACCGAAGGGGTTTTCATAAAAAAACCGGGCGGCGGGGTGGCTACCTCCGGCGAGGTTGTCCGGCAAGGCGGGCGGCTCCGGCTGGGCTCGGCGAGGGGCGGCGGGTGGCGGCGGGAGGGGCGGCGGCTAGAGGCGGCGGCGGCGGCTCAGGCTCGGCTCGGTCTCGAGGCGGTGGTGGTGGCTAGAGGTGGCGGCATATATAAAGGGGGGGCGGCGACTTGGAGGAGGGCAAGGCGCGGTGGAGGTGGAGTCCCACTCGGGACTCGGTCCGAAAGTCTTGGCGGGCGGTGGCATTTGGGCCGGCTGCTGGCTGGCCCTAGGCCCGGTCAAGTGAGTCTCTCTCTTTTTAAAAAAAACATTCCATGAAACTTAGGAAAATCCTAGAAAAATAAATAAAAATCTAAAAATACCAAAACAAGTTTTCTCCGTCTAAATGAAATATTTAGAACAGGATGAACTTTTCTTGGCCCCTAAAATGCAATTTTTAAAACATGCAAATTTTTCTAGGGCAAATAAAATCGAATAAAAACCAAATAATGATTTTAACATTTTTCCTCCGATATTTCAATTATTTTGGAGAAGTCATATTATCTCCCCTCATTTATTATTTTAAAATGAAATATTTTCCGGAGAGAAAATAATTAAAATAAAAAATCCTCGTCTTCATTATTTGATAAAATTCAAATATGAAAATTTGGAAAATCCCCAACTCTCTCCGAGGGTCCTTGAGTTGCTTAGGATTTCGAGGATTGCAAACGAAATGCAATAAAATATGATATGCATGGATGACCTATGTATAACATTCCAAATTGAAAATTTGGGATGTTACAAACCTACCCCTTAAGATGAATCTAGCCCTCGAGATTCGGGTTAACTAGAAAATAGGTGCGGTGGTCCTTGCGAATATCATCTTCTCGTTCCCAGTGGCTTCCTCCTCGTATGGTGGCTCCAATGAACTTTACAAAACTTGATAACCTTGTGCGGGTGACTCATTTGTCAAAGTCAAGAATCTTTCTTGGCTTTTCCTCATAAGTCAAATTACTATCCACCATATCGCCTCTAGGGGCTTTGTATCTCTTAACGGTATATCGCCATCTCGGCATGGCACTTCTTGGTGTGATACGTGAAACACATCATGAACTCGACAATCCTTGAGTAACTCCAGCTTGTAGGCAACTTCTCCCATCCGTTCCAAAACACGATACGGTCCTACAAATCTTGGGGCTAACTTTCCTTAACTCCAAAACGTTTCACTCCCCTCAAGGGTGATACTCATGAGATAGGCTCTGTCTCCAATTTCATAGGTTACTTGCGTTTTGAATCGCATAACTCTTACATGCAGGTGAGCAATCTTTAGTCATCTCGATCAGTTTAACCTTCTCCTATGATTCCTTGATCAAGTCTGGTCCAAACAACCGGCGGTCTCCTACCTCATCCCACATCAATGGTGTTCTACATCTGCGTCCATCTGAGCTTCAAGCGGCGCCATCTTCAAACCGGCACGGTAGCTGTTGTTATATGAGAACTCTGCGTCTGGCAAATTGTCATCCCAAGCTGGATCCACAATCTAGAGCACAGGCTCTCAACATGTCTTCCGAATCTGATTGACTCTCTCGGTCATCCATCCGTCGTGGGTGAAAAGCGTCTTGAACTCAATCTGGTACCCAAGGTCGGTGTAGTTGATGCCAAAACTTTGAAGTAAACTGTGTTCCTCTATCGTCGATGCTCCTCGGAACTCCATGCAAACATACGATCCTAGACATATATATCTTGGCCAACTTGGCACTTGTATAAGTTGTTTTCTTTGGGATGAAGTGAGCTACTTTGGTCAAACGATCCACAACTACCCATATTGAATCATATCTGCCTTGGTTACGGGTACTCCGTAATAAAGTCCATGCCAAGTTTATCCCACTTCCATTCGGTATCGGCATAGGTCATAACAGATCCTGCTGGCTTCGATGCTCTGCCTTCACTCTCGACATACATCACATACGGCTACATACTCGGCAATATCCTTCTTCATACCAGTCCACCAGAAACGTTCCTTCAAGTCCAATTACATCTTGGTGTTTCCGGGGTGAATCGAGTATGGTGAGTCATGGGCCTCCTGAAGTATTAACGTCCTGATCTCCGAATTGTTGGGCACGTAAATTCGGTCCTCAAATCACAAGGTATCGTGCTCATCCTCGCGAAAACCTTTGGCTTTACCTTCGCCCATCTTCTCTCTTATCTCAGCAATCTCTTTGTCCTCCTTCTGAGCTTCTCGAATCTTGTCCAACAATGTCGACTGAACCTCCAGGGTTGCAATGAAACCTCTTGGAACAATTTCCAACCGAAGTTCCATGATCTCCTCAGCTAACTCCTTTGGCAATCCTTTACTTTCAAGGTTATTAGCATAACTCTTCTGGCTCAAAGCGTCTGCTACGACGTTGGCCTTTCCTGGATGATAATGTAGCTTCATATCGTAATCCTTTATAAGTTCCAGCCATCTCCTCTGTCTGAGGTTCAACTCCTTCTGCGTGAAAATGTACTTCAAACTCTTATGATCCGTGTACACATCACAACGGTTTCCAATGAGATAATGTCTCTAGGTCTTTAATGCATGCACTACAGCTGCTAACTCCAAATCATGCGTGGCATAGTTCAACTCATGAGGCTTCAGTTGTCGTGAGGCATACGAAACAAATTTTCGGTCCTGCATAAGCACACATCCAAGTCCCAAGCGTGATGCGTCACAATACACTTGAAACTCCTTATGTATATCTGGCAATGTCAGCACTGGGGCTGTAGTCAACCGTTTCTTCAACTCCTGAAAACTTGCCCCGCAATACTATGTCCATTTGAACTTAGTATCTTTCTTTAGCAATTCAGTCATTGGCTTAGCAATCTTGGAAAAATTCTCAATGAATCTCCGATAATATCCTGCCAGTCCAAGGAAACTGCGGATCTCGCCAACTGAAGTGGGAGCCAACCATTCGATCGTTCGAACCTTCATGGGATCTCTTGCTATACCCTCTCCGATATAACATGCCCAAGAAATCCAACTTCCTTCAACCAAAACTCGCACTTGCTGAATTTGGCGTATAACTGGTGTTCCTCGAGTTTCTCGAGAACCAAGCGCAAGTGTTCGCGTGCTCCTCTTCGTTCTTCGAGTATACCATAATATCATCAATAAACACCACAACAAAATTGTCCAAATACTCCATGAACACCTTGTTCATCATACTCATGAAATAGGCGGGCGTTAGTCGGTCCAAATGACATGACCGTATACTCATATAATCCATACCGTGGTAAACGCTGTCTTGGGTATATCTTTCTCTCGGATCTTCAATCGATGGTATCCTCGATCGTAGATCAATCTTTGAAAACACCTTAGCTCCTTGTGGCGATCAAACAGATCATTAATCATTGGTAAGGGATACTTGTTCTTTATCGTTACTTCATTGAGCTCGGTAATCAACAACCATCCTTAGGGATTTATCCTTCTTCTCCACCAAAAGTACTGGGGCTCCCCAAGGTGATGAACTTCTACGAATGTAACCTTTCTCCAATAACTCCTTGATCTGCTTTTTTGATTTCCTCCAGATCATTTGCGGGCATCCGATAGGGTCTCTTGGATATTGGCCCTGTACCTGGCAATAGCTCTATCAAGAACTCGATGTCTCTATCCGGGGGCATGCCTGGTAACTCTTCTGGGAAAACATCCGGAAAATCTTTCACTACAGGTACTTCCTCCTGTACAACTCCCGTGAGGGTATTCACTTGGCTCCTCCTAGGCACATGCCTAGATACATACTTAATCCTTTTTCCCTCCGGGGTGGTAAGATAAATTGACTTGCTAGCACAGTCAATACTCCCTCCATACTTCGACATCCAGTCCATACCTAATATCACATCCAATCCTTGTGACTCCAAGATGATTAGGTCAGACAAAAAAACATGCGTGCCAATGATTAGGGGTATCTAGGTGCACCATCTGCTAGCCATGTACTCTGCTCCAGGTGAGCTCACTAAAAGAGGGGTCCTAAGGGTTTGGGTTGGTAACTTCAAATTTTCCACAAATCCCCTTGATATGTATGAATGCGATGCACCAGTATCGAAAAGAACAAGAGTGGTAAATGTAGCGACCCGACCTCAGACGGTCAAGCCTCTGTGTTACTGTGCCATCCCTGGATCAGTATGCTGGCACACACGGTACATAAATGTATATATCAAAGTGCAATCACATGTATAAATAACGTAAAATGATATATACCTCATAATACTCAGCGGAAACAATCAAACGGGTGTGGAGTCCCATCAACGCCATTGGCAGGTTGAGTGTAGACCGTAACCCTGTACCGTATTCTTACACGTCGGAAGAAAGTATCTGCAACATGATACATTGCAGCCATGTAGGTCAGTACATTGAATGTACCGGCAAGATCACAATATGAATAAACAGATGGTAAAACTATACTATATGCAATATGGCTTTGTGGCTCTGTATCTGAATTTTGTTTGCGTAAAAGCTGGTTTTATTTTCCCTACATCAAAGGCATAAGTGAAGTCTGTACTATGGAGTTTTCTATCATGACATGGTTCCGCCAACCGATGTCTCATAGCCCAAAATCATCATAAGTTGCCCACAATTAAGTTATCAGTCCGGTGTTGAGAGTTCCGAGATAGATCCAAGTCCAGATGCTCAAATTGTCCGTAACCGGGGACACGGCTAATCGATTAGGTTTTAACCCTCTGCAGAGGTTTGTACACTTTACCCGCAAGATTCGATCCCTCTTTTACGTTCTCGCACTTGTGGTGTTTGAGAACAAGATGACCAAACATGGTCTTCCAAAGAGTTCCTCTAACCCTTTGTCCAAGTACTCATCCCATCCTACCGTAGTTCTACATCTGCTAGTACCGCCCCAGCCAGAGTCACAACTAAGGTCAACCAAGCGAGCCCATAATGACTTGCGGTTGCACGGGTAAGCTTCGGGCATGAAGTATTCTTCCGTCTCTTTGAGTCTGGGTGAAGCTTTCCGCAAGATGTCATGGCGCTTCTCCATGCATCCCGGCCAACCACTGGTTTCTCCAGGGTGCCCGTCAACCGTCCTTCACCCAGTAGTGTGTATTGAATTCTTGTCTCGAGTCTTGAAGTCTTGAGGTCTTGAAGATGCAGTCCTTGCAGATTCCATCATGGAGTTGTCGTCATTGACGTAGAGTCCTCCTTCACACCACTCTCGAACACTCATACCAAACCCCGTCTACTACAGCGTAGCATTAGAATAAAATAACGTCCCGGGCTTGGTAACAGGGTGATGGGTTCCTACCTCATGCATACTACTCAACTACAAGAATTTCAATAACACTCTTGAGGGGTGGTTGCAAAGGTGCCACTAAATGCAATAAAACATAGGTAAGAAAGCATGGTCAAAGTGAACTTGCTCGGTGATGTTGTCGAAGAAGAATTATCGTTCTCAAGAAATAACTTGATAGACTACTCGTCACTCTCGATGAAATCTATATAACAAACATATCATTCACATAAGCACTCACACTAACAATCAAAACAAAAGAGAGAGCGAATAAGAATCAAGGAACTTCAAATAAAACTAGGAGTCTTCTTCTACAACATTCACAAAAATAGTTTTGTCTAACGGAAAATAAAACACTAAAATAACAGAGAATAAAATATAAATTTAGTTAAGACAAAGAAAAAAAAGTATTTTTTCATAAAGCTATTTTGAAAGTATTTTCAATTGGGAGTTAAAACAGTAGAGAAATCCATTGCAAGTTATTAGCGAACTTGAATTGATTTCACGATAACAAAATAAAATAAATATAAAAACTTGTTGAACACCTACTGTTTAACTAATAGAAACCAAACATAAACTTTCTGAAATATAAAATAAAATAATTTAAAACAACTATAGAAAAGAAGTAGCTATAATTCAATAGAACTAAAACAGAATTTGTTTTACATGAAACCATAAGCTAAAATACTCAAACAATTTTGAAGTTTTTACCACTGGTAAATATGATCACTAGTGATCAGTAGAAAAAGAATCAAATAAAATCTATTTTTAAACTCCCGAATAAGCAAAACAAGCTTTAATTCAAATCTGATCTAACTCAATTTTATAAATCCAAACATAGACAAATTATATATTTTGGAAACTACAAGAAAATTGTGATCTAACGCAAAAGAATCAGCATCATTGGACTTCTAGATCAAAAGTTATAAGCTAAACAAGAACGGAACTAAATCTGTTACAGGAATAAATCTGAAAACAAAACGGAGTTACCTGACGTGAGGCAGAGATGGCAGGAAGGAGACGGCGATGTGGAGGCTGCTCGGCGAGGGGGCGAGGTCGCCGGCGAGGGTGGGGGTGGCGGAGGAGGGGGTCGGCGCTGGGGAGGTGGCGCTGGGCGATGGGGAGGTTCCAGGAGAGCTCCTGGTGAGCGTTTCTAGGCAGGAAAAGGAGGACGGTGGCGAGAAGGCTACGGGCAGGGAGGGGGCGTGGTGATGGGAAAAATGGAACGAGGAGAGGAGGGGTTTATAGGCGGTCTCGGGAGGCGCTGGGATGGAAAGACGAGGGAGATCGGGAAGGTGGAGATTTCTGTCTCCATGGACATGGAAAGCTTCAGTAACGTGAGAGGAAACAGAGGAAGGAGATGATCTCTTGTTGGGCTAGAGTAGGAAAGTGCTTAATGGGCCAGGTTTTTCCTAATAAAACGATTCCATTCCTATTTTAAAATTAGGAAACTAAAACAATAAAAAGGAAATCAAATCAATTCGAATAAAGAGTTTTATATACTAAAATTATCAGAAAAATAAAATGTAGATGATGAGCATTATTCCACGGCCAAAATAAAAACTTAAAAAAATGTTTTTCAGAAAATCCCTAAAGGCTTTATTTCTTTTTGCAAATAATTTTAAATAAAAACTTTGGTTTTCTTGGCTCAAATATTTTCAAAAATGCCCCTGATTTTGGAGGGTCATTTTCCTCCGCTCTTTCTTGCTTGCAAGAATTTATTTTCGGGTATTTCTCGGGAAGAAAAATAGAGAAGCAAGTGCAAATATTTGAAAGAATTAAATTGCAAAACTCCGCTCAAATTCTTTATAGTTGAAGAAGTCATGTCATCTTCTCTCATTGATTTTAATAGGATGAATTTGAATTTACGAAGAAGGGAAAGTCATTTTATTCCTCTCATTCAAAAGTTTTTGAAAAGGTTCAAATTTCACTCAAGTTTAATTCACTCAAGCAAACAAACAAACAATTCAATTAATTATATTAACATTCCAAAATTTGGGATGTTACAAACCTACACACTTAAAATGAATCTAGTCCTCGAGATTCAAGAGGCTAGCAAGAAAAGGTTAGGGGTTGGGGTCTTCTAGCAAATGTCTTGGTCAGAAAGGTCAAGGGTGCTACCACACTTAAAAACAAGGTCATGGTTCCAATAAACTCAGATACTTCCTCTGGAGGGCTGACAATGTATGTCCCTTCACGTATCTTACAATAGCTCCTTCATTAAGGCTCTTCTGTCAGAAGCATAGAGTTTTCCTCAAAAGCTTGGGTCGGTTCGTCAAAGTTGAAGTTCGTCCGAGACTGGATCTTCTTAGCTGATGGGTCTGTGTCCATTCTAAACAACTATCGAAACACTCATGGTGGTCTACAATTTATGGTTTTCTCCTGCAGAAAACGGGTCAGGTTGAACCTCACCGTATAACCTACGTTTGGCAACGGTTGCACTGAAATGGGGTTCCATCGTCCTACCATTTTATGGTTTTATGGCTTATCGCGTCGACACTCTTCTAAGTTTTTCAAGGCTCTCGATTTTCCATCAACATATGATGGTTCATGATAGAAGTCTCCGGTATGGGGCCAATCCATCCGCACTTGAATCATTACCACATACGTAAACAGTGAATCACGATTCTAACACTTGGGCATACTTACAAGCATTGCAGAATTTCTCTTGTCCTCGAACTGGTTTCGAGTAAATCCATGGTTTCTGCAAGCCAAACAAAACATCTATCGTTACTTCACCACTCTTAGGTTTTTGCGTAACCTCCTACGAAACGTATGCTGAGTGGATCACTGATTCTTCCAAGTTTTATTCCTTTATCAAGGTTACATCTGTTCCTTTTCAAAATCCTGGGCCTGTGGGTTATGGCCCACTTCAACACTAGTGCAGCTTTAACTCATCCTTGGAGTAACTCTCTTGTTCCATATTACACCTCCTGTACATCCAATAGTACTTCTTCCTTCATACCCTTGTGGTGATGATCATACAAAACTCCAACTTATTTTGTCCAGCTCCCTTCTATGGACCGTCATGAATAACACATTTCTTGCTTCATTGATCCTGTGGCTTTACGGAATACTATGACCAAAAGAAATGCACAAGTTTATCCATAAATCTCATTATTTTCATATCAATCCTTTATTACATCCTTAACCATCTTTCATGAATCCAAATTCCAAAAGTTTATTACAAATGCTGCCACCCACATGGTTGGTATGGTCGGACATTACGTCCAACTTTATTCATTTTTCCTCCTTGAGGATTCTTCATCCCACCGAATTGTGCGACATGTGCCTTGAATTTTTCAATCTTCTGTTTCATCGGGGTGGCCTTGAGCTTCACCTCCATCATCTCCGTATGCACTTCGCTTAGGTATTCCTGAGTATGACGGAGTCTTGCTTCAAGTATTTCTCCGATCGGCGATGGCTTCCATGGCTGCTTCACGAACAGCATCGAAGAAAGTTGCTTGTGGCACACGTGAAATGAAAAAGTACTGCCCCATCATCTTTGGGCAAACTCCTTTCAAATGGTGGAGGTGTACCTCCACATACCAAAGTTCCACTCCCTTTTGCATGAAGGGGTAGCCTTTGTAGACTGCATCTCCTTCAAGGTGAATATGCTTCATCATGTCCTTCAGATCTTTGGGTAATCATGATCACTTGTCGTGGTCATGATGGTTTCCTGACCTTTAAGGAAAGACTCGAAGGTTCGTCATCTGCAGTTGTGAAACAGAAATGATGCTCGAGTAAGGTACTTATCTCACGGGCACACATTCATATCATCCAAACAGAACTTCAAACTCAATTTCCAATTTCCTGTTTATGCATCACAACTCACCTTCTTCCATGTTCATCAAGAATATTAATTTCCAAGATAAAATATGACAACTCCTTAAAGCTTTTCAGCATGTGACATTACAACTTTATTGAGTCATGAACTATTACAATCTCGAGAAATCTATTACATAACTCAACTCATTGAGCTCATGAAAAGGAAATTGCTTTCTACTACTCTTATTATCCATATCAAAATTCCAACTACTCAACTCCAGCTTTCATCTTGTCGGGACATTTAATAGCATAATGCCCTGCCTCCTTGCAGCGAAAACAAATGACTTCCGACATGTCTCGGGCTTCTTTGTGATTATGCGGGTTCCTTGGATTCTTGGCTTTTTCACGGCATTTACTAGCGTAATGACCTAAATCTTGCACCTGTAACAGGTGATATGACTCAAGTCCTTCTCTGCAAAAATTGTGTTGCTCTCGGTTGCCTTCCTTTTCTCTTCTGGATTTCTCTGTAATGATCGAGTTTCTATCTCCGGGGTCAAACTTCACTTCGCTGTCGGGAAATATCCTGGATACTCCTTTCTTTCCTTGGTGCAACATCGTGAAAATGTCCTTCTTCTCCACATGAATAGCGTGCATTGAGTAAAATCTGTTGAGACCTTCTCCATCCAGGTCTTCAACACTTTCATCATTCTTGGTTCTTCTAGATCTTCTTTGAGGGCTTCTTTCATTCCATCTTCCCGCTTCGAATAGTTTGTTGCACCGTGGAGTAAATGTGACTTTGCACGGGTAGTGGGTGGTTCCTTCACACAGAAGCAAGTCACCAGCTAGTTGGGCATTCCTCATTGGGTGTTTCTCCTCACAATGAGGGCATCCATCTTTGTGTTCCTCCCGGTGTGTCCTATTTCTCCATAAATCTTGCAGCACAAGGTTTACTTCTTGGTGCATCATTGTGCTTCCGGATAAGACGTGATTTCAACAGTGTCTTCTTGAATTCCTCCCAAGTTCTTGCTCCATTAAATCCCTGTATGGCTTGGTGCATGTTCCACCAGTTGCAGCACTTTCTCAGAAGGTATTGAAGAGCATATTGAACCTCATACTTCCTTGAAACCAAATTGCTCTCAAGTGATTTTCCATGTTACGCATCCATAGCTCGCCTCGGGCTGAGTCTTCGATCCAGAGAATATCAGTCCAACTTCATTCATCATCTATGGGGTTCAAAAGTTTTGGGATGAGATATGAGAGAGGTGGGGAGGATATACACACAATACAACCAATAGTTTTTGAAGAAACAAGTTTTATTTTGGGGCTGTCGGAAAACATCAAACAAATGACAGCTCACAAATCATCGATCTAACGAGGTGTATAACAGGGTTTGGTCTTCTAAAGGTCAAATAATTCTTCAGATCCTTCAAGTCTTGAGTCTTCAACAGTTGTAGCTTCTAATGGAGAAATCCTCTTTACTCGAAGGATCATCAGTTCTCGATATCAAATCCTTCTTGGAGCGTCTTGATTGATCCTTCAAAAGGAAAAGGGTATATTCTAACTATTTGAGGTGAGAGGGTCTACTTGATAAAATCAGAAAAGACGAGAAGTAACGGATCCTTTTGAAAATAAAGTTTTAGAGATTTCCTGTCCTAGGGCTTTTCGATTTCTAGGGTCACGCCCCACAGTCAACATGTGCTCGATACCATTTACTGTAGCGACCGACCTCGACGGTCAAGCCTACGTGTTCTCGTGCCATCCTCGGATCAAGATCTTCGGGCACACGGTACATCAATGTATATATCAAAGTGCAATCACATGTATAAATAACGTAAAATGATATATACCTCATAATACTCAGCTGAAACAATCAAACGGGTGTGGAGTCCCATCAACGCCATCGGCAAGTTGAGTGTAGACCGTAACCTGCATCGTATTCTTATACGTCGGAAGAAAGTATCTCGCAACATGATACATTGCAGCCATGTAGGTCAATTACATTGAATGTACCGCAAGATCACAATATGAATAAGCAGATGGTAAAACTATACTATATGCAATATGGCTTTGTGGCTCAGATCTGAATTTTGTTTGCGTAAAAGCTGGTTTTATTTTCCCTACATCAAAGGCATAAGTGAAGTCTGTACTATGGAGTTTTCTATCATGACATGGTTCCGCCAACCGATGTCTCATAGCCCAAAATCATCATAAGTTGCCCACAATTAAGTTATCAATCCGTGTTGAGAGTTCCGAGATAGATCCAAGTCCAGATGCTCAAATTGTCCGTAACGAGGACACGGCTAATCGATTAGGTTTTAACCCTCTGCAGAGGTTTGTACACTTTACCCGCAAGATTCGATCCTCTTTTACGTTCTCGCACTTCAGGTGTTTGAGAACAAGATGACCAAACATGGTCTTCCAAAGAGTTCCTCTAACCACCGCCCAAGACTCATCCCATCCTACCGTAGTTCTACATCTGCTAGTACCGCCCCAGCCAGAGTCACAACTAAGGTCAACCAAGCCGAGCCCATAATGACTTGCGGTTGCGGGTAAGCTTAGGGCATGAAGTATTCTTCCGTCTCTTTGAGTCTGGGTGAAGCTTTCCGCAAGATGTCATGGCGCTTCTCCATGCATCCCGCCAACCACTGGTTTCTCCAGGTGCCCGTCAACCGTCCTTCACCCAAGAGTGTGTATTGAATTCTTGTCTCGAGTCTTGAAGTCTTGAGGTCTTGAAGATGCAGTCCTTGCAGATTCCATCATGGAGTTGTCGTCATTGACGAGAGTCCTCCTTCACACCACTCGAACACTCATACCAAACCCGTCTACTACAGCGTAGCATTAGAATAAAATAACGTCCCGGCTTGGTAACAGGGTGATGGGTTCCTACCTCATGCATACTACTCAACTACAAGAATTTCAATAACACTCTTGAGGGGTGGTTGCAAAGGTGCCACTAAATGCAATAAAACATAGGTAAGAAAGCATGGTCAAAGTGAACTTGCACGGTGATGTTGTCGAAGAAGAATTATCGTTCTCAAGAAATAACTTGATAGACTACTCGTCACTCTCGATGAAATCTATATAACAAACATATCATTCACATAAGCACTCACACTAACAATCAAAACAAAAGAGAGAGCGAATAAGAATCGAAGGAACTTCAAATAAAACTAGGAGTCTTCTTCTACAACATTCACAAAAATAGTTTTGTCTAACGGAAAATAAAACACTAAAATAACAGAGAATAAAATATAAATTTAGTTAAGACAAAGAAAAAAAAAGTATTTTTTCATAAAGCTATTTTGAAAGTATTTTCAATTGGGAGTTAAAACAGTAGAGAAATCCATTGCAAGTTATTAGCGAACTTGAATTGATTTCACGATAACAAAATAAAAATAAATATAAAAACTTGTTGAACACCTACTGTTTAACTAATAGAAACCAAACATAAACTTTCTGAAATATAAAATAAAATAATTTAAAAACAACTATAGAAAAGAAGTAGCTATAATTGAATAGAACTAAAACAGAATTTGTTTTACATGAAACCATAAGCTAAAATACTCAAACAATTTTGAAGTTTTACCACTGGTAAATATGATCACTAGTGATCAGTAGAAAAAGAATCAAATAAAATCTATTTTAAACTCCCGAATAAGCAAAACAAGCTTTAATTCAAATCTGATCTAACTCAATTTTATAAATCCAAACATAGACAAATTATATATTTTGGAAACTACAAGAAAATTGTGATCTAACGCAAAAAGAATCAGCATCATTGGACTTCTAGATCAAAAGTTATAAGCTAAACAAGAACGGAACTAAATCTGTTACGGGAATAAATCTGAAAACGAAAACGGAGTTACCAGACGTGAGGCAGAGATGGCAGGAAGGAGACGGCGATGTGGAGGGCTGCTCGGCGAGGGGGCAAGGTCGCCGGCGAGGGTGGGGGTGGCGGAGGAGGGGTCGGCGCTTGGGGAGGTGGCGCTGGGCGATGGGAGGTTCAGGAGAGCTCTGGTGAGCGTTCTAGGCAGGAAAAGGAGGACGGTGGCGAGAAGGCTACGGGCAGGAGGCGTGGTGATGGGAAAAATGGAACGAGGAGAGGAGGGGTTTTATAGGCGGTCTCGGGAGGCGCTGGGATGGAAAGACGAGGAGATCGGGAAGGTGGAGATTTCTGTCTCCATGGACATGGAAAGCTTCAGTAACGTGAGAGGAAACAGAGGAAGGAGATGATCTCTTGTTGGGCTAGAATAGGAAAGTGCTTAATGGGCCAGGTTTTCCTAATAAAACGATTCCATTCCTATTTTTAAAATTAGGAAACTAAAACAATAAAAAGGAAATCAAATCAATTCGAATAAAGAGTTTTTATATACTAAAATTATCAGAAAAATAAAATGTAGATGATGAGCATTATTCCACGGCCAAAATAAAAACTTAAAAAATGTTTTTCAGAAAATCCCTAAAGGCTTTATTTCTTTTTGCAAATAATTTTAAATAAAACTTTGGTTTTCTTGGCTCAAATATTTTCAAAATGCCCCTGATTTTGGAGGGTCATTTTCCTCCGCTCTTTCTTGCTTGCAAGAATTTATTTTCGGGTATTTCTCGGGAAGAAAAATAGAGAAGCAAGTGCAAATATTTGAAAGAATTAAATTGCAAAACTCCGCTCAAATTCTTTATAGTTGAAGAAGTCATGTCATCTTCTCTCATTGATTTTAATAGGATGAATTTGAATTTACCGAAGAAGGGGAAAGTCATTTTATTCCCTCTCATTCAAAAGTTTTTGAAAAGGTTCAAATTTCACTCAAGTTTAATTCACTCAAGCAAACAAACAAACAATTCAATTAATTATATTAACATTCCAAAATTTGGGATGTTACAGTAAATGACTGAACCAAAAACTTACCTATTACCGCGTCCGGCTGCTCTTCGACTTCCTCCACGTTAACGTGGTTCACTTGTCCTTTGTTGAATGGATTGGGCTTCTTCCCAGCGCTCCCATTTCCGTTTCCATTCCTTCCTTCAGGGCGGTCATTGGCATAGTGCCCTGTCTTCCCGCATTTAAAGCAAATAACTTGGCTTAAGTCCCTCTTGGCGGGTGTAGATGGGTTAGAGCGATTCTGATTATTGTTGACTCCATTCCCATTCCCGTTCTTCGCACCATTTTGATTATGCGATCCTCCTCCAGTATGGTTATGACCTCCATGGTTATGAACAAGTCCTCTCGAGTTCGGGGTTAAGCGAGGCTTCTGGTGAGCTCCTGAGTTGTACTTCCCTTGTCCATACTTCCTCTTACGGCTCTCAATTTGCTGCTGCTTTCTGTGACGCCCCCGATTCAATCGTACACTAATCATGCACGCAAATGTGTACGATCAAGATCAGGGACTCACGGGAAGATATCACAACACAACTTAAAACATAAATAAGTCATACAAGCATCATAATACAAGCCAGGGGCCTCGAGGGCTCGAATACAAGTGCTCGATCATAGACGAGTCAGCGGAAGCAACAATATCTCGAGTACGAGACATAAGTTAAACAAGGTTGCCTTAAGAAGGCTAGCACAAAGCGGGATCAGATCGAAGAGGCGCAAGCTTCCGCTCGGGATCCTCCTAAACTACTCCAGTCGTCGTCGCTGGGCTGCACGTAGTAGTAGGCACCTCCGGGTAGTAGTCGCCATCGACGGTGGCGCTCGCCTGGGCTCCATCGTCAGTTGCAGCAATCGGGTAAAGAAAGGGAAAGGGGAACAAGGCAACCGTGAGTACTCATCCAAAGTACTCGCAAGCAAGGAGCTACACTACATATGCATGGATATATGTGTAAAGGGGCCATATCATGGACTGAACTGCAGAATGCCGTAATAAGAGGGGATAGCTAATCACGTCAAGACTACGCTACAGCAGCCTCCGCCTTGCAGCATGTAGCAGAGAGTAGACTGAAGTCCTCCAAGTAGCATCACATAGCAATACGTAGAAGTAACTCCCAAGGGTTTGACAGTAACAGGGTAATAGGTTCCTACCTCATCATCTACTTCCCAACCCACAAATTAATGACATCCTAATCATGCAATGTTTGAGGGTTGAAACTAATGCATAAAACTGGGTATGAAAAGAGTATGATCAAAGTGTTACTTGCCTTGCTGACGATCCGTGAATCCTATAGACTCGTAGTAACACGCTTCGCACTCTGGGAATTCTATCGCAAGCAAACAATACATACATAAGCAACAAGCAAAGATGCACAAACTAAACTTCAACTGAAAGAGGCCGACCAGAAAGTTCAAATTAAGAACTCCAGTTCGCAAAAAGAATCAAACCAAACGGAGCAACGAAACTCAAACGGCGGAAGAAATAAGATCTGTTTACTAATCTGAACTAGGGTCAAATTTTATAGAGACAAAAACTGGTTTAAGTTGACTATTCGGAAAGAGGGTTTCGAGATGAAACTCCAGGCGCTTGAAACGCCTGATTCCGATAAACGAGCGAAAAGTTAAACTAATACGAACATCGGATCCGAAATCGCGATCGGGAAAATCGCGGAATAAATCCGATAAAAAGAAAAACGACGAACGGCTTAACGAACGAACGTTCGTTAGCAGAAACGAAACGACGAACACGTTCGTTAAAACGAAGGAATGAGCGAACGCTCGCTAAGCAAATAAACCGGAGAATAAAACCGATCTATATAAAAAAAACAAACTAGGGTTTTTCTAAAAAAACCGAAGGAGTTTTCATAAAAAACCGGGCGGCGGGGTGGCTACCTCCGGCGAGGTCGTCCGGCGAGGCGGGCGGCTCGGCGGGCTCGGCGAGGGGCGGCGTTGTGGTGGCGGCGGGGCGGCGGCTAGTGCCGTGCGGCGGCTCGGGCTCGGGCTCGGCTCGGTCTCCGGCGGTGGTGGGCTAGAGGTGGTGGCGTATATAAGGGGGCGAGGCGGCGACTTGGAGGAGGGAGCAAGGCGCGGCGGAGGCGGAGTTTCACTCGGACTCCGGTCCGAGTGCGGCGGCGGGCGGCTGGGCCGGCCTGCTTGGCTGGGCCCTAGGCCCAGTCGGTATGGTCTCTCTTTTAAAAAACGTTCACCAAACTTAGAAAAATCCTAGAAAAATAAATAAAAATCTAAAAATACCAAAACAAGTTTTCTCCGTCTAAATGAAATATTTAGAACAGGATGAACTTTTCTTGGCCCCTAAAATGCAATTTTTAAAACATGCAAATTTTTCTAGGGCAAATAAAATCGAATAAAAACCAAATAATGATTTTAACATTTTTCCTCTGATATTTCAATTATTTTGGAGAAGTCATATTATCTCCCCTCATTTATTATTTTAAAATGAAATATTTTTCAGAGAGAAAACAATTAAAATAAAAAATCCTCGTCTTCATTATTTGATAAAATTCAAATATGAAAATTTGGAAAATCCCCAACTCTCTCCGAGGGTCCTTGAGTTGCTTAGGATTTCGAGGATTGCAAACGAAATGCAATAAAATATGATATGCATGGATGACCTATGTATAACATTCCAAATTGAAAATTTGGGATGTTACATGTTGTTTTCCATTCATCTCCCAATTTTATACTAATTTGATCGTATCCACTACGCAAATCAACTTTGGAGAATATTGTAGAGCCACTCAATTCATCAAGCATATCATCTAGCCTAGGAATAGGATGACGATAACGAATAGTAATATTATTAATGCCTCTACAATCAACACACATACACGACGTACCATCCTTTTTAGGCACTAGTATAATAGGAACAACACAAGGACTAAGAGATTCACGATATAACCTTTGTCGAGCAGCTCACATGACTTGACGATAATCTCCTTCGTCTCCTCTGGATTGGTACGGTATGGTGCACGGTTAGTAGCGATGCACGGGAATTAAGTCAATTTGATGCTCAATCCTCAAATAGGTGGTAATCCGGTGGCACGCCTTGTGGGAAGACGTCCGAACTCCTGCAAAATGTTAGTGTGAGCAGGGGCAAAGAGGAAGGCACGTCCTCGAATGAAAATAATGCCTCTTTGCACACAAAAACATAGCAAACAGATTTGCTAGAATCTAGCTCATCAATATCAGATTTGGTGGCAAGTAAACATGCACTTTTCAATTTAATTTCAGAAGCAACACTAGATGGTTTATTATTGGCTTCATGTGTTGCTCAAATTCTTTTGCCACAATCTGATTTTCACTCTTATTTTCTCCTGTTTTGCTTTATTAGCTCTATTAATATCATCTTTCAAAATGGAATCAGGAGTCATAGGAAACAAAGTAATATTTTATCCTTATGAACAAGAGTATACTAATTGTTTCTACCATGGTGTACAGAATTTTATCAAATTGCCATGGTCTACCAAGTAATAAGGAACATGCTTGCATAGGTACCACATCACAATCAACATAATCAGCATATGTAGAGATACTAAAATGCACACGAGCGAGACGTGTTACCTTAACCTTGCCGCTGTTGTTGAACCATTGGATGTAGTAAGGATGTGGATGTGGTCTTGTGGTGAGAGATAGCTTCTCCACCATCTCCATGCTAGCCAAGTTGTTGCAGCTCCCTCCATCTATGATGACGCGAATAGAACGTTCCTTCACAACTCCCTTTGTATGGAACAAATTATGCCTCTGATTTTGCTCAGCTTGTGTAACCTGCACACTCAAAACACGTTGAGCAACTAAACATTCATACCTGTCAACATCTTCAGGAGCCATGTATTGCGTCTCATGATCAGAATCATCTCCACCGTGTTCTTCATGTGTAATAAGAGCCAAAGTCTCCTCATCATAGTCACTAGCGGACTCATACCCACCATCCTCAGTAACAATCATCGCACGCTTAGATGGGCATTCTCTCGCATAATGACCTCCACCCTTGCAAAGTCGACAAGTAATATCATGTGTTTGCCCTGTTGATTCCATGGATGAAGAAGAGCTCTTTGCAGGCCCAGAAGGTGTGCTCTTGGCAGATAGTGGTGATTGTGCCTGCTTTATTGAATCACGGTTGGAGGTGGCAGCCGACGGAGGTGCCGGTGTAGCAGAACGTGTGGAAGTAGATGATGCACGTGGTGTCCATGATGAAGGTCGACCTGCAGAAAAGTTAGTCCGCGCCAATGCACATCGATCCTGCACTTCACGCTCAGCTTTACAAGCAAGATGGAATAATCGAGTGATATTATTATAATCCTTGTAGTCTAGCATGGTCTGAATCTCTATTTAATCCACCCGTAAAACGCAAGCATAGCTTCATTCTCCTCAACAATACCACATCTAATCAAGCCACTTTGTAATTCCCGATAATATTCTTCACCGAATTTTTTCCTTGTCTTAAGCGCTGCAATTTTTGAAGTAATTCACGTTGATAATATGGTGGAACCCAACGAGTACGCATAGCAGTTTTCAAAGCAGCCCAAGTAGCTGGAACAGGATATAATCGACAATGTTCGACCACCAAACACATGCAAAGCTAGTGAAAGCACAAACAACAGCAGGAACACGTCTCTCCTCAGGATATTGTAAACATGTAAATCGTTGTTCAGTTTCTAACTCCCAAGTAAGATATATATCAGGAACATATCTACCCTCAAATGGTGGAATATTCAATTTCAGTTTAGGGAGATGGTCATGATCTCGTACCTGAGGGGGAGCCCTAACATTGCCATTATTTGCATGTGGACGACCTGGTGGTTGTGGTGCTGGTGGCTGCACGTAGTTCTGATTTTCATCAACCTCATCCTCATAATCTCCCACATAATCACCCTCCTCCACATCAGCAGCAGGAGCCACAGAAGTATCAACAGCAGCACCGGCGGTTTGGCCAGGCTGAAGAGGGACACGGCTCGCTCGGCGGAGGGCTGTTTCCCGATGTGGAGGTAGTCGGTGCAACCGGTGGTGGTGGTGGAAAACGCGAAAGAAATTCAGCAAACTTGTTATCGAGCTTTGTTTCAAACATCTTCTCCATGCCATCTATCTTCTCCATGGCCTCGTCAAATCTGTTTAGCACATCTTGCACCTGTCCACTCATCATCTGCTGAAACTTATCATGAAGCTCCTTGTTCGTCAAGTTCTCCTAGTCAGTCTCGTCGCCTTGTGATCCTGGCATGGTTAGCAGTAATAGAAACACACAAGAATATGATCCTACAGACTACTTACAAGTGGTGGTGGTGGCGGGTGTCACAAATCCGTCAAGCAAATCTCAAATTCTTACCAGTTCTTACCCAAAGAAGAAAGCGGTGATCGGCAACCGATGTAGTCAAAACTCTCAAAGCTTGGATAGAGCGATTACTGTGGAGAGTCAAACGCACGATGTAGATGTATGTGGAGCTGGGAAGGCTTATAATATGGTAGCAAAAAGGGTCCGCAATAATCAATTCAGAGATGCAAAGTTGAATAAACGCTCAATGACGGTACTGTGCTGGTCCTAGGCTAGACCGTACTAGAGACGCGAGCCTAGAAAACTAACAAAATCACGGCGCTGCACATAAGCAAGGGAGGAGCACACTCTGAATTTTTTTTCACTTTTTTTCCTCTTTTTTTTGCTCGGCAACAATTTTTTTCCGAAAAAGTCTACAAATGTCCTAAAAACTGCCTAGCCAGAATTTTCCAGACTTAGTTTTTTTTTGAAACTGGAACCATTTTTCTTCTGTGGATGGCTCAGAAGTTGGGGAGTCCTCCACTGTCATGACTCGGAGTATCGCGTGATCTGGAAATCAAGAACAAAGCAACAATTACTGGACTCGGACTAGGACTCGTGGCGGAGATGAATCTGGTGGAAACTCGGACTGGTGGCGGATATATGCAGGGCGGTGGAACACAGACTGGTGGCGAATCTGTGGTGGAGGTGGACTCGGATTAGCGTGATGGCGGTGGATATGTGGTATATGGCAGCGGCGATGACGATGGTGGTATATGGCAGCGGTGATGACGATGGTGGTATATGCCAGCGGTGATGATGGTGGTGCGGCGGCGGCGTGACAACTTGTGAACAGAACTCGAAACTCTAAAGGACTAGACGCTAAGACCAGCAACTTGACACGACGATGCAACCGCAAATTCAACAAAGCAAAATACTGAAAAGACTATGCAAAGGCTCAGACTGGTTCGGATATGATGAACTAACCCTAATTTTTTTGTGGCTTTTTCGTGGACTGCAGATATGAAGAACAGACACGATCTAAACTATCAAAAACTGTAAAATCTCACCGAGCAACCTGGAAATCTGATACCACTTGATAGAGGCAAAGGTGTCCAGTCTTTCGATGAGATGATGGATATCGCTTTGGTGGAAATCGACTTTGATGATCCGACTACGAACGTGTGAGGACGTCGCGCCTTAGCAATCGCTAAACCAACTCCGAGAGGTTATTGACCACACCGGAGCACGATCAACCTGACCACGAGGGTCATTTCTGCGAGCAAACAAAGAACAAGCAAGAAACTGAGATTGCAATCTGGATATTGCGAATATAAGATGAAAGCTTTATTGATCAAGGTGGGGTTCTGTGACGCCTTTTTCTGGTCGTTGAACACAAACGAAGTACGCGAAGTTGCAGCTATGGCGAACTTTTAATCTAAACAAAACCCAAAGTCTAAATGGTGCCCTAAGGGCTGTATATATGGAGGAAGAGGGGGCGAATTTCGTGGCCCTTGGTGGAGGGGTCCGAAACTACCCCTATCTCTTGTTCCCCACACATACGGACTCTAAAAATAGCCTATACTTATGTATTTCGAAATTACATGGGCCTGGCCCAATAATAAGGTGACGCAGCACCTAGAATAGCCTCTGGACGAAATTTATGAAGTGGCATCTTGTATATTTCGTCCAAGGCTTCATGCACTCATTATGGTGGCTTCAAAGTCCTGAAATCATCACTTGTAACTCTGTTCTTGTTCCCCTTGCACTGCCATCATCTCCATGCTTGTTCTTGCTCCAATGCTCATCCTTCTCAAAGCTAGGCCCTTCATTTGTAAGCAAAACAAATGTATCCAATTTAGGCAGCATCATATTCTCATGAACATTAGAATCATTACCAAGAAACGAAAGTACCTGATAATTTATTTGGCGTGCGCGAGCTCTAGTAATTGGTCCAGTATATGTAGGAGTAGGGGCTGTGGGTGTAACAATGGTATTGATGTCCTCATCATATATCAAAGCCAATTTGAATCAACAATGATTTGTAATTTAGTAGTGAGCACAAAGCAACATATATCATGTAATGACGAAGTCTAACTCTCTTCCTATGCATCGGCATGTCATAAAAGAACAATTCAAGCACACAAAGTAAAGGCCAATGCATAGTATAAACAGTTTCTTGCAATTTTATCATGTTGGAAACATAGAGGTGGAGATATAATGATGTAGGGTGGAACCCTATGTGGACGATCTTTCACGTTTGGAGAGGATCCCTACGAGGAACACGAAGAACGAGCGGAAGAGCACGAGGGAAATCATGGGGAAAAACACAAGAGAATCACTCAAACCAACAAGATTCGATTACACATACGCTAGATCGATGAACACAAAGAGAGATACACGATCCACGATCAACAAAGGACGATACAAGAGGTAACCGGGTTCTTCTCCGTGAGGAGGTCTTGATTGTATTCCCTTGAAGGGGTCTTGAATCCGCTTGGGGGATCTTCTCCAAAGAGGTCCTGAGCTCCGAGGAGAAGTAACCAAGTGGATGAGCAAGGCTCTCACACAAAATATGAGCTAAACCATTGCTAACCCTAACTAGGAGGTGGGAGAGACCTATTTATAGTCATAGTGCAAATGGGAGTCAAAGTGAAGGGGTACAAGGGCATAAGCACGTGGCTGCGGCCACACAGGTGTCGGACGTCCGGAGAACGTCGGTCGTCCGGAGCTTCAGGACGGTCCGGACGTCCGGAGATGTCGAACTTCCGTAGTTTCGGCTCGGGTGTTGGTCATTCGGTCGTCCGGTCGCGTCGGTCGTCCGTGGCCCTGGGAGTCGTCAGACATCCGGTGTCTGGCGGTCGTCCGGGCGCTGTAGGTTGTCTCGGCTGCAGTCGATCTGGCTGGTGGAGTCTCCAGGCATCGGATTTCTGAAGATCGTCGGTCGTCCGGCGGCTGTCGGACGTCCGAGCGCTGTAGCTTCCCAGCAGCTCTTCCTCTTGTTCCTCGCGCTTGGTGTCCTAGCCGTCTTTCCCAATGCTCGTAGCTGTTCCCTAGCCTTCCTCTTGGTTCTTGGACATGCATAGCACACACGTTTGAGGTAGTAGCCATGTCTCACATATGGAAAGTGACGATTCGGAGAGGAGCGAGTTCACCTTGTGTCCAATGGCGTATAGTTGAGGTCTCATCATAAGTCCTCTTGGGGTTTGGAGAGTAGTCGGAGTGTACATGGGGATGAACGTGGGATGATCCGCATCATCCCCCCCCCCTTGGGAAAGATCCGATCTCGGATCGTGATCCTCATCACCATGGAAACGGTTGTCGTAGACGGACTTGTAGTTGGACGAAGTTGAAGACATGGCGCAATCCAAGTAGTCCAAGGTGTCGCCGGAGTGATAGACATGCAAAAAGAGTAAACACAAGCAACACTCGGAAATACAATGGTTAGTGCACACAAAGTGTCCATCATGTAAGAATGAGTCCATGCGGCAAGATTGGTCGTGACAAAACGCATGAAGCTTATCAAGATGATCTAGAACGAGATGCAAAGCATTCATGGGAGGAAATGCAATCATTGTGCACACAAATGTGTTGTAAATATGATCAATGCAACCACGGTGCAAAATGATGTCATAGTGAGACGGTTTATCAATGGCATGAATATGGCAATGGATGCTCAATATGATTATGGTATCATGCAATTGACGATATGCAATATGATCACGATGTATGAATATGCCATCAAGAAAGATCACAACAAATTTGCTAAGAAAATGCACAAGCTCATATATCATGGATGACATGGGAATAGGTGCAACAAGACAATCATAATGTGTGTCAATCCATGCATAGGGTGCAAATTTGTCATGGGTGGTGTTGTACCGTAGCTCGATGTCGTGGCACTCCTCAACTTGAAGGTCCATAGGGTCCATCTCCAATGTCGGTCCTCCATCCAATATATGTATCATGTAGACAAGAAGAAGGAAACAACAATGAAAGTATGGCCCATCCAATATGCATATTTGAAGATGGCTCAAGGGGAAGGAGTTCACCTTTAGGAGATTCTCGCAAATGTTGGTGTTGCACATCATGTACGCCTTCACATAACCAAAATGTCTTTTTATGGTACCGCCTTGTGAATCCTTCAAAATGAAAGAACATGACAAACACTCGGAAAAACAAATGAGGTTAGTGCAAATGCAAGACCTATCATTCGAGGGGCGAGATACCCAACAAGTGTTTTCATCATTCTTATCATAAGAAAGAACAAGGTGTGGTATGGTATGAAAGCATATGATGTAACTACAACCAAATACAATAGGCTCAAGTAAGCAAGCATGCATCACAAGTAATATGTCCAAGTCTCCACGATCAATAAGGATAGCAAGTTGGCACTCAACACAATGTGATATGAGAGATGAATCTAATGGAGACAAGAGACAATGATCAAGACAAATCAAGTGAGAGTCATGAACATATATGTCATCAACCCAAGAAAGCGAGTAATGGAACATGGGTAATGCGACAAAGCAAGCAATCATAGAGATCAAGTCAAGCAAGCTAGTAGTGTGAAGATGCAACATACTAGGAGGAATCATGGCAAGCATGTCATGTGTCCAAATAGTGGGCATACAAAATGCACATGCCATTTCACAAGCATAAAGGCAAGATATGAGCAAAATAGCATCAATAGCATGGGGCACATGATAAACATGGCAATAGCAACAAGGATCTCCACCAAGCATGCAAATACACATAGGATTATCATAATGGTGAATCATGGGTAGATGCAAGCAAGGGTCACAATTGCATGGCAAAGGCATAGGAGTAAAAATAACATGCAAAGTGAACACGGGAAAATGAGCATAAGGTGACAAGTGGTAAATAGCCCATACCCGTGTGAGAGACAAGTAAAAGAGATGCGCGTAGTCCTTGCGCGGAGGGAATGGTGGTAAGGATAGTCCACGGGATCCCAAATCGTCATTACTCTCTAGAGCTCGTTTCGTCAACTCTTGGGATTGAGAGGTTGACGAGTATACATGAGTACCTACACAAAACAAAGACAAAGGAAAAATTGTGTGTGCGTGGTATATGTACACATCATCCATCATGATGCATACGTGCTTGTGTTGGTTAGCACCAAATATCCAATGCTCAAATAAATGAGATGCGTGATATAGAAACATGTCATCCATCATGATAGGTTTGTTGTTATGTATAGCATAATGGAGACTCAAATTGTGTAATGCATCATGAGAAATACGTAGAGCATTGTTATTCATGGAATGCATATGGTGCACACAATTATGGGAATCATGCAAAGTATGGAATGTATCAAAATCTCCTAATATATATGAGGAAACTATGGGGGTCTCCTCATGAGCATTAATGGCATCACATGGAGAATATTGACAACATCCAAAACAATGCATATTTGGAACAATGTGATCATGGCATGGTATAGTAGATGAATTGCGCAAATCATGTAAAGGAAGCATGGCAATATCATGACATGAAAAACAAAAGCCAATGATCATCATCTCATCATCTATGCCATAAGTGCAAATGGGATTTATTTTAATGGGGCATGCTACTATGTTGAGATTGAAATGATGTAATATGGGAGATCTCACTCATAGCATATGACAAGTTCAATGGATTGTCAAACATGATATGACCAATAGAATTTTCACATGATATCCTATGGAGCATGGCATCACAACTAGGCAACTCAACATGCTCATCATCATATTCATCATAAATAGGTAAGTCAAGGCATGAAGAAGTCTCACTAGCATGAAGCATGGGAATAGGTGGGTCAACATCATGGGAGCAATCGATGGTAAGAGAGTCCACTAGTGGGACAAGAGAAGCACCATCACCTATGTTACCGTTGGAGCGTCGCTCATGTGTTGTAGGTGAAGTGTTGAAGAGCATCTCGTTGTCATCTTCATCTTGATGGAACCATGTGGGGGGGGGGTGCATCATTGTCCACCATGGCCATCAGTTTTCCCTTTGGAGGGATGGACTCGTCGAGGATAGGCATGTCGTCATGTAGGAGACCTAGCACCAAAGAAGAAAACACACTAGGAGTAGAGCTTAAGTCGTTAGAAATCATGATGGCCTCACATGCCGTGTTAACTACCTCACTCACTAAGTGTTGTGGCTCACTCACTCCCTCTTGGATGCTCTCACTCATATGGTTGGTGGAGTCACTCAAATGGCGCTCAACCTCACATAGGATGTGTGGCATGCTCTCATGTGTGGGGCTAGTGGTGGTCACACTCATCCTCTAATAGGAAATGCTCTCAATGTCACGTATGGTGGAGTCACTCATCTCTCTCATGGGGTGGTGGCTCTCCTCACATGACAAATGGGGCAGCTCAACATATGTGGGTGTCGGAGAGGTGTAGGTGAAAATGTCTCCATGCGCGGTCGCGTAGCTTGACTCGGAGTATGAGTCCAATATGGGCGTCGTCTTCATGTTGTAGAAGATATTCGCGCTCGTCGCCGTGGTCGAAGGGGAAGGCCCTTGCTCGACCGTCTTGTCACCGTCTTTGTGTTGGAGGCCCATATGATGTGGCACCTCGTAGCTCGTCTCCATGACCGAAGGGAGTTTCCCATGCTCGGCCATCTTCCTTGGGGGGCTTCCGAAGATGGAAGTGTCGCCCTCGCTCGTAGGTGGTCGCCTTGTTGTTGAAGATGTCGATGTAGGCGAACTCACGGGAAGTAGGCGAAGATGCCATACGTCCAAAGGTGAAGATGCCTTGAGAACACTTGGCGAAGATGCCGAAGTGGTTGATGTAGCCGTAGCGCCGTCTTTGTGGTGGTCGTCTCACGGTCTTCTTTTCTACTCATGAAGCGTCGACTTGGCGTGAAGTAGGGCTTGTTGGGACTTGTGCACTTGCACTTGTGGAGCATCTTCATGATGATGATGTCGTTGTCGTGCTTGAGCTCGTAGAAGATGTCGTTCATCGTCGTCGTGCACATGATGCTTGGAGGTGACTTGCCCTTCATGACGATGTTGATCACGAACGTGATGGTGGTCGCCATGTAGATGTGGACGAGGACGATTTGCACTTGCATCGCTTTCGCGCTCCGAAGACTTGTGTCTTGAATGTTGCCGCCTTGAAGATGACGAATGGGAAGAAGACTTGATCAAGGCTCTAATCTCCTCGATCCTTGCATCTTGCTCCTCTTTATGTGCGGAAAGCTTCTTGTCGATGTAGTCCCTTTTTCTTGCTTCGGAGTGACGAATGTCGATGGAAATGTTCTCGATGCGCTCTCGCAATCTTGATTGTGCGCCTAGCATTTGTCGTTGTAGATCGAAGATGGACGCTTTGGTGATGTAGTTGTTCACGCCCTCGTTGTTGTCGTAGACCGGAGAGGAAATGCCTTGCCTATCCATCACAAGACTCGAGCAAATATGAGTGGGAGAAAGAGAAGAACTTGACCAAATGTACCTTGACCGATGTTGAAAATGGATCAATGATCACTCAATGTGTAACAAAGAAATAGCACAATTGGTACCAATTCTTGTCGGTTTCTCAAACCTACACAAGTAAAGCTTATGGTGGAGCTCGGTGAGGATAGTGGCACAAAAATTTAATGCAAAATGTTAGCAAGAGTTAATAATGTTCAAAGAGATTCACAAATTCGCAAGAGAAACAAGTAGACCAATAGCAAAGAATGGCACACGGAAACACACACACAGATAGATAAATGGGGTTGTGCAACCAAGGAATGAGCTCAAAATGTGGAATACACCAAAACGCTCGTGTTGCACAACTCAAGAGAGACACTAGCACGATTGCTCAATAGGCGGATACGACACTTGTGCACAACCTATAAGATGCAAAATGGATAAACTTTCTATCCCAAGTATGCTATGTATGTATGGTTCCCGGTGTTTTATCCAAGATGATCGGATATGACAATCTTATATGCAATGTGGTATGATGCTATGGCACTTGCTTACAAGCTTCTTTGCTCTTTCTCTTTTGCTTAAAAGCTTATTCTTTTTTTTGTATGGCCACTTTTGCACAATGCACAAACCAAGATAGCAATTGTGTATATGCGTGAACAAACTTGAGGCACACGAGATGATATGATACCAATATGATATGGTATGTATGCAATGGATGGTGTAGATCACTAATGTGCACAAGTAGCGTGGCCCGACAATACTCAAATGGCTAGTCTCGATAGGCAAGTGACGCAAAATGGGCTAGGGGTTAACAATGCAATTGCAAGGGGAATATACAATGGTGTCGTCAAGGTTACCGTCGAGAACTTCTCGTTTGTATGCAAAGGACGGATGATGGTGAAGTGGTCAAAGTTGATGATGACCTCGTGGCGATGATGAGTGGCGGTGATCTTGATGTAGATACCAAGATGATGGAGACTCGTCCCTAAGTAGCCGAAACACCTTAGGAAACGGAAAAACCGCGAACTCAAAATCTCAAACGTCAAATGTCAAAATGGTGGTAGCGGAATGCGGTGGTGGTTGCGGAAGCTCAATGGGATTGCGGAAATGCAATGGTGGTTTTGGAGTACGCAATGCGGAAGTGGGGTGTAAGGTGGTAGACTATACACGGTGTCGGAGTTGGAAGCACGGTCCCTAAGTAGCCGAAACACCTTAGGAGACACAACTCACAACACAAACAAAATTGGGTTAAGTTGGGGGTGGTGGAAGTGTATGGTGGGTAAGCCTATGCGGAAGTGGGGGTGGTGGTTGATGAAGAAGCAACCGTCCCTAAGTAGCCGAAACACCTTAGGAGACTCGAATCACAACTCAAACAACCATGAGGAACAAAATTGGTTATGTTGCGGAAGTCGGTGGTGGTGTAGCGGATGATGTGGTGGAAGCCCTAGGCAAGGATGCCAAATTTTCGAACATTTTATGGAGTCAAATGATGTTGGTGGTATTTTTGTGGGAAAGGGGATGTCAAGAGCTTTTCAACGAGCTAAAGAACGCGAAAATCGGAGTCCGGATGAATTAGTTATGGACAAAAAAAAATCAGCCGAAATGAGAATCTACAGGTTACGGACGTCCGTAAATGGACGGATGTCCGGTCGCCGGACGTCCGGGAAGGTTGGAAATCCGTAAATTCGGTTCGGGTTAGGGGTTCCGGTCGTCCGGGAAAGATCGGACGTCCGGGGGTCGGGGGTCAACGCGGGATTTGAGCTCCGGGACGCGATTTTGGGCGGAATTTTGGGATTTTGGGGTCAAAATTGAGAAGATTTCGTGGATGAAAAGTGGGGAAACTTGCGGAGATGCTAGATCCACTCGAAACCAAGCAAATCCATGGATCAAAATCAACAAAACATCATCACACCAAAAAATCACAAAAAAATTTGGGGCTGTTTTTGGTGGGGATTTTCGAATTTGGGGAAGTACACAACAAAATCAAGCTAGAAAAAGAGGGGTAGGGGCTCCAAAAACGTGATCAGCGTGGCTCATGATACCAAGATGATGTAGGGTGGAACCCTATGTGAACGATCTTTCACGTTTGGAGAGGATCCCTACGAGGAACACGAAGAACGAGCGGAAGAGCACGAGGGAAATCACGGGGAAAAACACAAGAGAATCACTCAAACCAACAAGATTCGATTACACATGCGCTAGATCGATGAACACAAAGAGAGATACACGATCCACGATCAACAAAGGACGATACAAGAGGTAACCGTGTTCTTCTCCGTGAGGAGGTCTTGATTGTTTTCCCTTGAAGGGGTCTTGAATCCGCTCGGGGGATCTTTTCCGAAGAGGTCCTGAGCTCCGAGGAGAAGTAACCAACTGGATGAGCAAGGCTCTCACACAAAATATGAGCTAAACCATTGCTAACCCTAACTAGGAGGTGGGAGAGACCTATTTATAGTCGTAGTGCAAATGGGAGTCAAAGTGAAGGGGTACAAGGGCATAAGCCCGTGGCTGCGGCCACACAGGTGTCGGACGTCCGGAGCTTCAGGACGGTCCAGACGTCCGGAGATGTCGGACTTCCGTAGTTTCGGCTCGGGTGCTGGTCGTTCGGTCGTCCGGTGGCGTCGGTCGTCCGTGGCCCTGGGAGTCGTCGGGCGTCCGGTGTCTGGCGGTCGTCCGGGCGCTGTAGGTTGTCTCGGCTGCAGTCGATCTGGCCGGTGGAGTCTCCAGGCATCGGACGTTCGAAGATCGCCGGTCGTCCGGCGGCTGTCGTCCGGCGGTTATTGACCATGCCGGAGCACGATCAACCTGATCCCGAAGGTCTGTTTCCTGTAGGCAAACGAAGAACAAGCAAGAAACTAAGATTGCAATCTGGATATTGCGAATATAAGAGGAAAGCTTTATTGATCAAGGTGGGGTTACTGTGGCGCCTTTGTGCAGTCGTTGAACACAAAGCGAAATGCAGCGAAGTTGCAGCTATGGCGAACTTTAATCTAAACAAAACCCAAAGTCTAAATGGTGCCCTAAGGGCTGTATATATGGATGAAGGGGGGGGGGGGGATTTTGTGGCCCTTGGGGAAGGGGTCTGAAAGCAACCCTAACTCTTGTTTCCCCACACATACGGACTCTAAAAACAACCTATATTGAAGTATTTCGAAATTACATGGGCCTGGCCCAAAAATAAGGTGATGCAGCACCAGCCTCTGGATGAAAATTATGAAGTGGCATCTTGTATATTTCGTCCAAGGCTTCATGCACTCATTATGGTGGCTTCATAGTCCTGAAATCATCACTTGAAACTCTGTCCGTATCTCCCTTGGGCATGCCATCAACTCCATGCTTGTTCTTGCTCCAATGTTCCTCGTTCTCCATGCTAGGCCCTTCATTTGTAAGCAAAACAAATGTATCCAATTTAGGCAACATCATATTCTCATGAACATTAGAATCATTACCAAGAAACGAAAGTACCTGGTAATTTAATTGGCGTGCGCGAGCTCTAGTAATCGGTCCTCTATGTATAGTAGCAGGGGCTGTGGGTGTAACAATGGTATTGATGTCCTCATCAACAAGGAAATGCAGGATGTAAGTAAGAACTCTGCATCCTTGTTTTTACTGCCCATAATGAGTTGTGTTAGATGACAATGTCTGAATCTTTTTCCTTTGAAGTGGTTCCCAAAGCAGTTTACTCAAGATTACCTCTCAAACTAGATGATTGGTAGGGCATGCAAAGGTTAAAGTATTTCTACCAGAACACGATGACTATCTAGATGTGTTCATGAAAACAGTGAAGGATGGGCGGTCGACCATCACAAGGGGTTGGACTAGAGTCGTGCGTGCCTTTTGCATGGAGGAGGGCACAATATGGGCATTCTGCTTCACCTTGTTCAGCAACCAGAATCTATTTCGCCTCTTTCCTTACCGTCTTTAATAGTACAAGTATACAATTGTGGTTCATCATTCTTTATTTGGTGCTTATGTAATTCTTGAACATATGTACCTATGAATACAATCATGCATTGGTTGTTTGAACCTAATGGATATGAATAAAGCTATAACATACTTTCAAATTCAAATTCGGCACAATATTAAATAGCAGCAATTAAATTAGGTTGAAATTACACTCTGCAGGTCGTTACGGCGCACACGGTCGGTAAAACACAAACGTATGTGACGTACACCATAATCCGACACGGTTCATAGAGAGGAAACGTGTGCGAGCATGCTCACAATTGCCGTTTGCAAAGCCTGTGTGATGTCAGACAATATCACAAACGTGCAATCAAAGTAAATGTTTGTGATAGTTGCCTTATCGTACATGATTTGTAATCATGAACTATTTCTGATGTGGTACGTATCGTAAACGTTGCACCACGGAATAGCGTGTGCGATAGTTATCATGTACGACACTGTTATGATGACCCGACGTTTCATAATCCTATCCGACACTCGTACGATGATTAGCTAATTTTCTTAATTAGTTATCGCATACGGTTCGGGCAAAGTGAATGTGTGTGATTTTGTGCTTATCATACACGTTCTATAATCGTGAACTGTATGTGATGGGGCACGCATCGTAAATGTAGCACCACAGATTACTGACTACGATGGTAATGCCAGCACACACGAGTAGCAAGGATGGAGCATTTGGGATATTAGATATATCCCAGACAGTTGTGTGAAAAATTGCATTTGGGATAGGTGCGGGCATCGCATATGCTTTGTTCTGGAAAACATATGCATTCCTACTCCCTATCCCGACGGTTTTTGGGTCGTGTGGGAAGGACCCCCCCATCGCCCACACACGTCTGGCGACAGCTTAAAATGCCATCGTGGAAAGGGATTAAAAATCGTTTGTATAGCAGCTCGCTGTAACAGTGCCAAGCGATAGATTCACTGGTCCACCTTATGGTAGGTCATGGCGACATGCATGTATGACCAAAGTATGAGTAAGTGCATGCGTCCCGCCAACACGAAGTGGGGGTGGGGCAAGCACCCTAGCTAGCTATGACCTTATTAGACTGTCATTATAGATATATCAAAGGGGGGCTTTCCGGTTTGCGAGGCAGGTGCCACCAAAGTTGTGCATTGTGTATTTAAACATCACGCCCTTTATTCCTAGATATATTTTGCCACTTCCAGGTGGTTGTTGACTTTTGGCCCCTCTCATCGATCTTCGACGACGCGTCCACCCTGGGCCCGCGCGGTCAAAGTTGTGCATTGGGAATTTGAACATCACACACCACCCTTTTCATTCATATATATTTGAGCCACATGCTAGTGTGGTTGTCTTCTGACCCTCTCTCACATTTTTTTCTGCCAAATGGTGCTATATACGAAGACTCGGATGATGCGCAATGGACACGGGTGCATTGGCTTAACCGTGTGTGATGCTAGTGCGCTGTAAAATCACCACGACTGTGCAAGCGCGAACAAGGGTGGAGGTACTAGCTTAACCGTCTGGAATGCTAGTGCACTGTAAAATCACCACGACTGCGCAAGTGCGAGCAAGGGTGAAGGTACTGGCTTAACCATGCGCGATTCTAGTGCGCTGTAAAATCACCATGACTGCGGAAGCTCAAGCCAGGTAGTTTATTTAGGATGAATTCCACGTCTGCATCTGAAAATAAGGACGAACCTTGTGCGGTAGACTAGCTAGCTAGAAATCTAAAAACAAACTACCCGCCTTGAGCAATGCAAAAATCGGCGGTTCCGCCGCTTTTCCTTATTATCATACACACATATTCTTTTTGGACCATGTGCGAACTTGTTTTTATTTGCATGGTGTGCGATCTTGGTTGCTCCCCCCCCTCTTCAATTCCTTTACCAAAATTTTAGTAGCCACGGTATTTCAACTGTCGCCCCACTCCTCCACCACTGACCTTATAGTAAAATTCCAGTAGCCGATACATTTGAACCGTCGCCCTCCCTCGTCCACCACCATCTCCACCCACCATTACTAAAATTTTTAGTAGTTGTGGCGTATCCTCAAACACCCCCCACACACATTCCACCCCCACCCTCCCCCTCGCTCGAACCCTAGCTCACCGCCACCGCCACCCCATGCCGGTCTGCCCGTGCCTCCTATCTTACATTATAAAGTTTAGGTCCCAGCGATTCCCATACCGTCGCCCCCCGTTAGTTTTTAGATGAGGCCTGCGATGTCCCTCTGCTACTTCTTGAGCTTCCATTGGTTTTTCCCTTGAAGAGTAAAGGGTGATGCAGAAAAGTAGAGATAAGTATTTCCCTCAGTTGAGAACCAAGGTATCAATCCAGTAGGAGGAACACACATGTCACCAATGATTGCAGCTACACAAACAAACAAATACTTGCACCAAACGCGATAAAGGGGTTGTCAATTCCTTCACGGTTACTTGCAAGGATGAGATCTGATAGTGATAGATATAAAAGATAAGTAAAAGTGCAAAATAAGATAAAAGTAAATAAATTGGAGCAAGGTCTTTTTGTGTTTTTGATTTTATAGATCTGAAAATAATATGATAAAAGATAGACCAGGGGACATAGTTTTCACTAGAGGCTTCTCAGTTGAAAGAAACCATACGGTGGGTAAACAAATTACTTTTGAGAAATTGATAGAAAAGCGCATAGTTATGGCAATATCTAAGGCAATGATCATGAATATAGGCATCACGTCTGTGACAAGTAGACCGACTCCTGCCTGCATCTACTACTGTTACTCCACACATCGACCGCTATCCAGCATGCCTCTAGTGTATTAAGTTAACAAGAACGGAGTAATGCCTTAAGCAAGATGACATGATGTACAGGGATAGATCCAATCAATATGAACAAACCCCATATTTTTATCCTTAATGGTAACAATACAAATAAGTGTCATGTCACTTTATGTCACTGGGATTAAGCACTGCAAGATTGAACCCATTACAAAGCACCTCTCCCATGGCAAGAAATCAATCTAGTTGGCCAAACCAATAGATCAGAGAGAAATACAAAGCTATCTTAATCATGCATAAAAGAGTTCAGAGAAGACTCAAATAATATTCGTAGATAATCGGATCATAAACCCACAATTCACTAGATCTCAACAAACGCACCGCAAAAGAAGATTACATCGGATAGATCTCCAAGATCATCGAGGAGAACATTGTATTGAAGTTTAAAGAGAGAGAAGAAGCCATCTAGCTACTAGTTATGGACCCGTACATATGTGATAAACTACTCACACACCATCGGAAAGGCAGCAAGGTTGATGTAGAAGCCTTCCATGGTCGAATCCCCCACCAACAGAGTACTCGGAAAGGTCTCCAGATGGGATCTCATGAAGACAGAAACTTGCGGTGGTGGAAAAGTATTTTTGGCGTGCCCACTGGTCTACGGGGAATATTTGGGTATTTATAGAAGAAGAATTAGGGTTAGAGGAGCCACATGGGAGCCGCAAGCTGCCCCCTCTAAGGCACGCCCTACGAGCTTGTCGTCACCTCGTGGCCCCTCTGCCCTCCTCCTGAATCTTCTAGGGTGTCTTGTGGTCCAAGAAAAATCATCAAAAAGTTTCGTTCTGTTTCGACTCCGTTTGGTATTTGATTTTTTGTAAAGGCAAAAACAAGGAAAAAACAACAACTAGACTTGGCACTAAGTTAATAAGTTAGTCCAAAAATGATATTAAATAGCATAATAATGCATATAAAACATCCAAGATGGATAATATAATAGCATGGAATAATAAAAAATTATAGTTACGTTGGAGACGTATCAAGCATCCTTCCCAAATTTTCAATTTGGAATGTTATACATAGGTCATCTATGCATATCATATTTTATTGCATCTTCGTTCCGCAATCCTCGAAATCCTAAGCAACTCAAGGACCCTCGGAGAGAGTTGGGGATTTTCCAATTTTCGATTTGATTTTATCAAATAATGAAAACAAGGATTTTGATTTTAATTATTTTTCTCCGGAAAATATTTCTTATTAAAATAAATGAGAGGAGATAATATGACTTCTCCAAAACAATTGAAATATTGGAGGAAAATGTTAAAATCATTATTTGGATTTTATTTGATTTTATTTGGAATTTTATTTGCCCTAGAAAAATTTGCACGTTTTAAAAATTGCATTTTAGGGGCCAAGAAAAGGTTCACCTCGTCCTAAATATTTCATTTAGACGGTGAAAAATTATTTTGGTATTTTTAGATTTTTATTTAATTTTCTAGGATTTTTCTAAGTTCAGTGAATTTATTTAAAAAAACTTGCGCGCTACCGACTGTGCCCAAGGCCCAGCCAGCCGGCCCGGCCGCCTTTTCCCCCGCCTTCCTGGCCAGGTCAGACGGACGCCGAGGGGAGCCCGAGCGGACTCCTCCCCGGCGCCCTTCCCAAGCCACCGCCGCCTCCCTCTTTAAATACCGCCGCCCGCCGCCAACCACCACCACCACCGCCGCCCCACCACGCCCGAGCCGAGCCGAGCCGCCGCCGCTTTTAGCCGCCGCCGCCCCCGCCACCGCCCCGCCGAGTCCCGCCCACCCGCTAGCCCGCTGAGCCGCCCGCCCGCCGGAGGACCTCGCCGGAGGTACCCGCCCGAGTCGCCGGTTTTTTTAAGAAAAAAACCAGTTCGTTTTTTTAGAAAAACCCTAGTTCTGTTTTTTTATAGATCGGTTTTATTCTCCGGTTTATTTATTTAGCGAGCGTTTGCTCGTTCATTCGTTCCAACGAACGCGTTCTTTGTTTAGTTTCAGTTAACGAACGTTCGTTCGTTAAACTGTTCGTCGCTTTTCTTTTTATCGGATTTATTCCGCGTTTTTCCTGATCGCGATTTCTGATCCGATTTTCGATCTAGTATAACTTTTCGCTCGTTTATCGGAATCAAGCGATTCAAGCGCCTCGAGTTTCATCTCGAAACCCTCTTTCCGAATAACCAACTCAAACCAGCTTTTGCCTCTATAAAATTTGACCCTAGTTCAGATTAGTAAACGGATCTTATTTCTTTCGCCGTTTGAGTTTCGTTGCTCGGTTTGGTTTGATTTCTTTTGTGACCCGGAGTTCTTAAGTTGAACTCTCCGATCAACCTCTTTGAGTTGAGTTTTGCTTGTGCATCTTTGCTTGTTGCTTATGTATGTTATTGTTTGCTTGCGATAGAATTCCCGGAGTGCGAAGCGTGTTACTACGAGTCCCTAGGATTCACGGATCGTCAGCAAGGCAAGTAACACTTTGATCATAATCTTTTCATACCCAGTTTTTATGCATTAGTTCCAGCCTCAAACATTGCATGATTAGGATGTCATTAACTTGTGGGTTGGGAAGTAGTAGTTGAGGTAGAACCTATTGCCCTGTTACTATCAAACCCTTGGGAGTTACTTCTACGCTTGCTTATTATTGCTATGCTATGCTCGTAGACGTGGATTGGGTTTGAGTGTATTCCATGACAGATGTGAGATTGTTAATTAATGGTTCAACTTAAGGTGGCAACTTAAATACACATCTGGGTGGATTGAGGCACCTGGGGAACCCAGTGTTGTCTATTTTTTTGGAAATCCCGGGGTACCCGTGTGATCTTCCTACGGACCGCCACCCAGGCTCAAAGGGAACTGAGATTATTCATGCTAGAAACTTCCGTGTGTAGCCACAAGCTATTATGGGCTCTAGCATAGCTGATTAAGTTACGTGAAGCTCTTGAAGAGGTAGATCAGCAGGTAGTGGGTTTTGTAGGTTTGGTATGGTCTACCCGGAGTAGAGAGTTAATGTTTCTGAAAGACTATGTCTCGGTCATCCGTTTCTCAAACACCATGTAGTGCGAGAAATCAACGGAGGCGATCGAGTCTTGTGGGGAAAAGTGCGCAAACCTCTGCAGAGTGTACAATCTAATCATGGTTAGCCGTGTCCCCGGTTATGGACAATTCTGAGCATCTAGTACTTGAGTATTCACATGTATCTCATCACTCTAAATTTAATATTGTTGGGATGTTAACTACTTTAATTTGGGATTGAGTTGGGGTTATACCTTGTCAATGATGTTTCAACCACCATGATAGTTAAAATAAAAACTATTCCTTTGTTGTAGGGTAAAATTGGCTTTTCGCAAAAACTATAACCATAGAGCTTTCCACAAGCCATATATGCATGTAGTGATAGCATTATTCTGTTCCTGTTATACTATGTTATATTGCCAGCATATTCCATGTGCTGACCCGTTCTTGGGCTGCAACATATTATGTTGCAGACTTTTCAGACGAGGAGTAAGGATTCGTTAGGTTGTTGCCGTGCAGCTCAGCTATGCCGTTGGAGTTGATGGACTCACTTTATCTTCCAAGCCTTCCGCTGTTATCGCATTAGATGGCCTTAAGCCATATTATTGTAATAAGTTCTCTTTTGAGACATTCGATGTAATAAGTGTGTGATTGCTACTCTGTTATAAATCCTTCGAGTACTGTGTGTGTCAGCATTACCGATCCAGGGATGACACTGAAATACAAAGACTTGACCATCTGAGGTCGGGTCGCTACACCCAGGCTTAATTCCTGCTCGTCCTCGAGTAGATAAATGATAAAAACAGAATTTTTGATGTGGAATGCTACCTAACATGTTTATCATGTAATCTTTCTTTATGTGGCATGAATATTCAGATCCGTAAGATTCAAAACAAATGTTCAATATTGACATAAAAATAGTAATACTTCAAGTATACTAAAAAAGCAATCATGTCTTTTCCAAATATCATGGCTAAAGAGAGTCATCCCTACAAAATCATATAGTCTTGTCATTCTCCATCTTCTTAACACAAAGTATTTATCATGCACAACCTCAATGACAAGCCAAGAAATTGGCTCATACTTTTTAACGCGCTTCAGCTTTTTCAACTCTCACGCAATACATGAGCGTGAGCCATGGATATAGCACTATGGGTGGAATAGAATATGATGTTGGAGGTTGTGTGGAAAATACAAAAAAGGAGAAAGTCTCACATTGACGAGGCTAATCAATGGGCTATGGAGATGCCCATCAATTAATATCACCCCAATCATGATCATTGCAATAAGTAGTGGACATAGCAAAATTACCATCCCCAAGCTTGTAGCTTTGCATATTATTAGCACAATTGACATTAATAGAATTTATAGTAAGTCATTTCAATCATGCTTTTCATTCAAGGAGCTATCATGAATCACTTTATAAAATTTCCACAATTTTCAGAATCATGATTTTGAAGCAAAACTTCGTAGAGATAATCAAGTGCACTCAAGTCACTAGCACTTGGTTCATCATAATTTGTTCTTTTGAAAAGATTAGCAAGTGGATGAGGATCCATATCAATAGATTTCTAGCAAGCAAAGACACAAGCAAAATAGAAGGCACATGGCAACACAAGCAAAGATAGCAAACAAGCAAAAAAAGCGAACGGAAAATATTTTTGTATTTTTGCAAAAAAAAATTAGATGTGAGGGAGATGAAAAGAGAGGAACATGGCAAATAAAGTAATTTCAAGAAGATGAGAGTTTATGCGTAGGTACCTGATAGATTTTGATGATGTCTCCCGGGCAACGGCGCCAAAAATTCTTCCTGATAGCTTGTATCTGTGTTGGTACTTCCCCGAAGAGGAGAGGATGATGCAACACAACAAAGGTAAGTATTTCCCTTAGTTATGAAACCAAGGTTATCAATCCAGTAGGAGAACCAAGCAACACTATGTAAACAACACCTGCACACAAACAACAAAAATTTGCAATCCAATGCGTAAGAGGGTTGTCAGTCCCTTCATGGTATTGAGATAGATTAAATTTTATAGGTTTTGGTAAAAAGATCTAGCAAAAACACAAAATAAAATGAAGAAAGAAAAATTGCGGCAAGGTATTTTTGGTTTAATATGATAGGAAAATAGACACGGGGGCCGTAGTTATCACTAGAGGCTTCTCTCAAGGAAAAAGCATACGGTGGTTAAACAAATTACTATTGGGCAATTGATAGAAAAGCGAATAATCATGAGGGCATCCAAGGCAATGATCATTTATATAGGCATCACGTCCAAGATTAGTAGACCAAAACGATTGAGAATCTACTACTATTACTCCACACATCAACCGCTATCCAGCATGCATCTGGTGTATTAAGTTCATGGAAAAATAGAGTAATGCAATAAGAACGATGACATGATGTAGAAAAGATCTATTCATGTAGGAATAGACCCCATCTTTTTATCCTTAATAGCAACGATACATGTGTGTCATGTCTCTTTCTGTCACTGAGATTGAGCACCGCAAGATCGAAGCCATCACAAAGCACCTCTTCCCATGGCAAGAAAAATCAATCTAGTTGGCCAAACCAAACCAAATTTCGGAGAAGAAATACGAGGCTATAACAATCATGCATAAAAGAGTTCAGCAAAGACTCAAATAATATTCATGGATAGAACTGATCATAAACCCACAATTCATCGAATCCCAACAAACACACCGCAAAAGTCATTACATCAAATAGATTTCCAAGAACATCGAGGAGAACATTGTATTGAAGATAAAAAAGAGAGAAGAAGCCATCTAGCTACTAGCTACAGACCCGTAGGTCTGTGCTAAACTACTCACGCATCATTGGAGGGGCAAAAAGGATGATGCAAAACCCCTCCGTGATCGTTGCCCCCTCCAGCAGAGTGCCGGAAAAGGCCTCTAGATTGGATCTCGTGGTTCTGGAATTTGCTGCGGCGGAAACTGTATTTCCTCGACTCCCCTAGGGTTTTGGGGGTTTTAGAGTATTTATAGAGGTGGATGTCGGTGGAGTAGCTTCCCGTGGGCTCCACTACCCACCAGGGCGCGCTAGGGGCCTCTGGCCCTGGTGCCTAGTGGGCCCCATGGGCCTCCTCCCGTGTGCTTCTTTGGCTCCCTGGGTGTCTACTAAGCAAAAAAAAATCTCCAAAAAGTTTCGTGGCATTTGGACTCCGTTTGGTATTGATATTCTTCAAAGTTAAAAACAAGCAAAAAACAACAATTGACACTGGGCACTATGTCAATAGGTTAGTCCCAAAAATGATATAAAGTTGCTAGTAAATGAATATAAAACATCCAAGATTGATAATATAACAGCATGGAACAATTAAAAATTATAGATACGTTGGAGACGTATCGGTGACTGTGCGTATAATCCATGGACTCACATTAGTCATAAAGAACTCACATACTTATTGGAAAAGTTTATTACCTTTTAAGCAAAGTACTACTACGCATGCTCCTAGAGGGTAGATTGGTTGGAAAAGACCATCGCTCATCCCCGACCGCCACTCATAAGGAAGACAATCAATAATAAATCATTCTCCAATATCATAGCACAACGAGAGACCATACGTGCATGCTTTTGGAATCACAAACCTTAACACAAATATTCTTACTAAACGACAATTACTCACTAGCATGAATCTAGTATCATCATCTTTATATATCAAAACAAATGCAAGGAATCAAACTTCTCATATATTCAATGATCTTCATAAAAGTTTTTATTATATCCCTCTTGAATACCCATCAAAATAGGACTAAATTCATAACCCAAGCAAATTGCCATACTATTTATAAGACTATCAAAATAATATAAGTGAAGCATGAGAGTTCATCAATTTCTTTAAAATATAACCACTATCGTGCTCTAAAAGATATAAGTGAAGCACTAGAGCAACTACCTAGCTTAAAAAATATAAGTGAAGCACATAGAGTATTCTAACAAATTCACGATTAATGTGTGTCCCTCTCAAAAGGTGTGTCCAGCAAGGATGATTGTGGCACACTAAAAATTAAATAACGCAAAGACTCATATAATACAAGACGCACCAAGCAAAACACGTATATGTGGTGAATAAAAATATAGCCTTAAGTAATTTACCGATGGATTGTTGACAAAAAAGGGGATGCCTTCCGGGGCATCCCCAAGATTAGATGCTTGGTTGTACTTGAATATTACCTTCGGGTGCCATGGGCATCCCAAAGCTTAGGCTCTTGCCACTCCTTATTCCTTAGTCCATCGAAACTTCACCCAAAACTTGAAAACTTCACAACATAAAACTTAACAGAAAACTCGTGAGATCCGTTAATATAATAAAGAAAAACACCACCTTTAGGTACTGTTGTAAACTCATTCCAATTTTATATTTGCATTATATCTACTGTATTCCAACTTCACCATGGTTCATACCCCTCGATACAACCCATAGATTCATCAATACAAGCGAATAATAGAATTAAAATAGAATCTGTCAGAAACAAAACAGTTTGTAGTAATTTGGACTTTACCAAAACTTCTGTAACTCCAAAAATTCTAAAAAATTAGTACAATGTGGGAAATTTGTACATCAATATTGTGTACAAAATTCAATAATTTACCACGTTCCAGCAGACCAGATCAGTTCTGTTACTGGGTGCAAATGTTTTGTTTTCTCACAGAATCAAATCAACGATCTTCCAAAGCATCCCAAAGGTCTTACTTGGCACAAACACTAATGAAAATTTCAAAACACAATCATAACAGAAGTATAATTGCATATTTATTGAAAAACATAAGCAAAAGCAAAAAAACATAAAATAAAATTGGGTTGCCTCCCAACATGCGCTATTGTTTTACGCCCCTAGCTAGGCATATTGCATAGATCTAGGTATTTTCATCTTTGGTTTTCAATCCATAAGTAGCCCTCATAATAGATACATATGGAAACTTAGTTTTCTTTCTTGGAAAGTTTTCGATGCCCTTCCTTAATGGAAATTGAAGTCTAGTGTTCACTTCTTTCATATCAATAATTGCACCCATCATTCTAAGGAAAGGTCTACCAAGAATTATGGGGCATGTAGGATTGCAATCTATATCAAGCACAATAAAATCTACGGGCACATAATTCCTATTTGCAATAATAAGAACATCATTAATTCTTCCCATAGGTTTTTTAATAGTAGAATCCGCTAAGTGCAAATTTAAAGAACAATCATCAAGTTTATTAAAACCTAGCACATCACATAAAGTTTTTGGAATAATGAAAACGCTAGCACCCAAATCACACAAAGTATTGCACTCATAATCTTTAATCTTAATTTTAATAGTAGGTTCCCATTACTCATATAGCTTTCTAGGGATTGAAACTTCCAACTCAAGTTTTTCTTCAAAAGATTTCATCATAGCATCAACAATATGTTTAGTAAAAACCTTATTTTGATTATAAGCATGAAGTGAATTAAGCATAGAATGTAACAAGGAAATACACTCAACCAAATAACAATTATCATAATTAAAATCCTTGAAATCTAAAGAGTGGGCTCATCACTAGTTAAAGTTTTGACCTCGCCAAACCCACTTTTATCAAATTTTTCATTAAGATCTTCACCCTCCAAATTATTGGGATGCCTTCTAGCTAAAGTTGACTCTTCTCCAGTCCCTTCTTTATAAAGTTTTATAATAGGAAACAAAGATTCGATAGGAGTCACACCAATCACTTTAAGATCTTCATCATGATTATCGCAAAACTTGGAAGAACATACTTTTTCTAGCCATCCTCTCTTAGCACGCACCCTAGCGGTTCTCTCCCTACTTTCATTAATATAAATTTGAATATATTTCAGAGACTCATTAATATCAAGATTGGGTGGCGTAGATATAACCTTAAGGGAATCAATCTCATGAGAAATTCTATCAACGTTTCTAGCCACATCATCAAACTTAATCAAATTTTCTTCTACCATAGCACTGAAAATCTTTTGGGAGTTAATAAAATCTTTAATATTATTCTCAAGATCAGAGGGTATCTTATTATAATTTCCATAAGAATTGTTGTAGTAATTACCATAACTATTAGAGGAAATACTAGGAAACAACCTAGGATTAAAATTGCCTCTATACTCATTATTACCAAAATTGTTCCTACCAACAAAATTCATTTCAATAGATTCATTATTATTCTCAATGAAAGTAGACAAAGCCATATTATTAGGATCAATAGGAGCACTCTTGCTAGTAGTCAATTTCATAAGTTCATCCATCTTTCCACTCAAAGCATTAATTTCTTGAATAGCATGCACTTTTTTACTAGTAGAAGATCTTTCGGTATACCATTGAGAGTAATTTGCCATAATATTATCTAGGAGTTTAGTACCTTCTCCTAATGTGTTTTCCATAGAAGTACCACCCGTGGCGGAATCTAAAAGATTTCTAGATGCAAAATTCAATCCAGCATGAAAAAATTGTATGATCATCCATAAACTTAAACCATGAGTAGGGCAATTTATTATCATTAACTTCATCCTCTCCGATGATTGTGCAACATGTTCAAGATCAACTCGCTTAAAATTCATTATATCGTTCCTAAGAGAGATGATCTTAGAAGGAGGAAAATACTTGGAAATAAAAGCATCCTTACACTTATTCCGTGAATCGATACTATTTTTAGGCAAGGATGAAAACCAAGTTTTAGCACGAAAATAGCTATCCACATCTTTTTTTCTTTGCATGTCACACAATTGAACAAAAGTATTAAGATGGTATGCAGCATCTTCATTAGTACTACCAGAAAATTGTTCTTTCATAACAAGACTCAACAAAAGCGACATTACTTAAATAAGATTCCGCACTAGTGGCGGGAGCAATCGGAGTACGCATAAAATCATTATTATTAGTGTCGGAAAAATCACACAACTTAGTATTTTCTTGAGACATCGTGACAAAGCAAGCAATCTTGCACACAGGCAAACAAAAAGCAAATGAAAAAGCGAATGGAAATAAGGCGAATAAAAAGGCAAGTATTTTTGTATTTTTCTAAAAATGTTTTAGAAATGGGGGAGAGGAAAATGAGAGGCAAATGGCAAATAATGTAAATGCAAGATATGAGAGTTTATGATGGGTACTTGGTAGGCTTGATGTAGATCCTCCCCAGCAATGGCGCCGAAAATTCTTCCTGCTACTTCTTGAGCTTGCCTTGGTTTTTCCCTTGAAGAAGAAAGGGTGATGCAGTAAAGTAGAGATAAGCATTTTCCTCAGTTGAGAACCAAGGTATCAATCTAGTAGGAGGAACGCACAAGTCACCAATGGTTGCACCTACACAAACAAACAAATACTTGACCCAACGCAATAAAGGGGTTGTCAATCCCTTGACAGTTACTTGGAAAGATGAGATCTGATAGTGATAGATATAAAAGATAAGTATAAGTGCAAAATAAGATAAACGTAAATAAATTGCAGCAAGGTATTTTTGTGTTTTCGATTTTATAGATCTGAAAATAATATGATAAAAGATAGACCCGAGGGCCATAGTTTTCACTAGAGGTTTCTCTCTTGAAAGAAAGAATACGGTGGGCAAACAAATTACTATTGAGCAATTGATAGAAAAGCGCATAGTTATGACGATGCCTAAGGCAATGATCATGAATATAGGCATCACGTCCGTGACAAGTAGAACGACTCCTGCCTGCATTTACTACTATTACTCCACACATCGACCACTATCTAGCATGCATCTAGTGTATTAAGTTAACAAGAACGGAGTAACGCCTTAAGCAAGATGACATGATGTAGAGGGACAGAGCCAATCAATATGAACAAACCCCATCTTTTTATCCTTAATGGCAACAATACAAATACGTGTCATGTCCCTTTCTGTCACTAGGAATAAGCACCGCAAGATTGAACTCATTACAAAGCACCTCTCCCATGGCAAGAAAAATCAATCTAGTTGGCCAAACCAAATCAATAGATAGGAGAGAAATACAAAGCTATCTTAATCATGCATAAAAGAGTTTAGAGAAAACTCAAATAATATTCATAGATAATCATATCACAAACCCAAAATTCAACGAATCTCAACAAACACACCGAAAAGAAGATTACATTGAATAGATCTTCAAGAACATCGAGGAGAACATTGTATTGAAGATCAAAGAGAGAGAACATTGGTACGCGTCGGTGCTATACACACGGTTTTTAACCCCTTTCCGCGACGGCATTTGGAACCGTCTCCAAGTGAGTGTGGGCGATAGGGGGTCCATCCCACACGACCCAGAAACCGTCAAGGATATGGAGCCATGATCTAGAGGCCTTGCAAAGTGTAATCGTGTGCGATGCAGCACACACTAAATTATTTCTCACGTGTGGGATTGGTGATTAAACGTTTCTAATGACGTTGTGAAACTAAACAGTGTGTCGTAATGAACCATTTGGGAAACAATATGTAAGGCACACGGGCCAACATATGAACTGTGTGCGATATGTGCCCCATCGCACACGTGTTTTTTGCGGAACCCGTCTGCCATGCAAGATTCCATCGCACACGTTTCCCAACAATTATCGTGTGCGATAATGTTCTATCACAAATGGTTCAGCAGCGCCTTCCCACACATACAAGTGCTGCAGACCGTTTTTGATTTGTTGTGTATCGCTGGCGGTTGCGGCAAGAGTGACATGTGCTTTTCGTTTGGGATCCCACACGTTTCCTGAAAAAATTACAACTGGGATTGTATTTTACATCGGGCATGGTTTACTCCGAGCTCTCGCGTGCGATATTGTGATATCACAAACGGTTCCGGAAACTCTACGCACACGTAGTAGCGCTGCAAATCATTTGCGATCTGATGTGTATCACTGATGGTTCCGCTAGGATTGACATATGCTTTCCGATGTGGATTGCACGCACTCATTTAGTTGAACCGTTTGCGGACCAATTGCCTGGATAAAACAAAAATATCCCATTTTGAATCGGCATGCAGAAAGCAAATTCACCACAATATTTAATTGAACAAACAGTGTCCACAGCAAGAACATTCATCAGATTTCGCAACAATTGCAATTGAACATATGGTAGCTAAATTCCAATGATTTGTCCACACATATATGCATTGCATAATTAATCACAGTGTGCGAAATACGAAGACCTCATCAGATGGAAAACAATGGATCCATGCGTATATGTTTAGTGGCTAACTCTTACTCAATGTTTCAGGAGAAGGCATGCTGAAATCTTCATTATCACCAGTGGGATTGATGTAGTGATTCAGGAAGAAGTCGCTGATAAATCTCCGAACCATCAGCAATTCACCAGCCGGGAGCGGTTCAGGGGTCCTCGGGTCTAAGATGAGCTGTAGTATTTTTAAGATCAGAATGTGCCGTATGAGTGGAGTAGAAGTATTAATTAAGATAGACTTATTGGTACTAATTCGCGAGGATCGTCACAACTATCAGCAGATTGCAGATGGAGATCATGTGTCTACAAACATAGTATCCACAAAGGTTGATCCCTGCTTGTTGCTGAGGACATTGGAATTTTTTGTACAGAATTAGTCATGTATTTTTCCTATTAGGAACAACTTAACCGGTGTTAGATGTATTATTTTTTCTTTGGACAAAAATAGGAATAGCTTTATTTAGAGGCTTGAACATTTGACTAGCTAAGAAAAGGTATTTGCAGAATATTCGATAAATTTTCCAAAAATAACGGATTTTAGTGTGTTCCCGGAGAAACGATCTCGTGCTGCAGAGGTAGTTCCCTCTTGAGCAGGTTCCCTGGTTTAGTTTTCCACAATGCGAGCACACTGCAAATGAAGATGAATTATGACAACATCAATTATTGAACCAGATATGAATGCAAATTAATTTCAACATCATAGAATTCAATACCTATCCATGAATTGCTGAAGATGCGTAAGATCTTGAGTGTTTGTTGACTCTCTGAGAGAATCCATGTAGTAAACTGTGTTCTTGTTTGGAACAATGAATACCAATATCTAGTGACCGCTACATATTAAGAAAGCCATGAACTTACGAATTATGTCGAAATCTGAAAGACAGTCAGTGTATGCGTGCTTGTTTACTTGACTTACCGTTCATGATATGGCCAGAGAAAAGATCTTGCATGGGACATGTTTTCGAAGAGACAGACAACCGTGTTGATGGCCCAGTCCCATAGGTCCTTACCATCTAATGTTGTGCCACTTGCTTATGTAGGATCTATGAAATACACGCTCTCCCTTTTTCTTCTCTGCGCGTTCAATCCCCTGAGAGGAATAAAATGTAGTTAGCTGTTTATCATTTACAGCCTTGTATGGAGAAGTTGATCAGAGTTTGATAAGTACTCAGAAAATCAGGCATCTAACAAGAGTGGCATCGAGCTCGTTGAAGTTGAAGAAGAGATGTAAGTCCTCGAAACTCACATTGATGGAACCAGCATCGTGTCAGAAATGATCTCTGTTGTAGTGGACTAGAAAACCATGAAGACCTGCTGATATTTGATCCATGCTATATTCATGTAACTCGCGACAACTAGAGCTGCACTCATCAAAGTATTCGCCAATAAGAAACGGCTGGCCATGGACGTAATTGTGTGCTTCAAGTACGGCTGCTTTACTTTTAGCAAGCAACAATTCTACTTCTTCATCATTCATGCCGTTAGAAATAATACTACTCCCCGATTCGAACAACCTGCTGTTAATTTGGTTCTGAGTGATGAGTGCTTTAAGTAAGAGGTAATCATTCTCTTTCCTCTTCGCTCTCCCACTGCGCTTCCTCGCGGGTGCAGCCTTTTTGGCCACTTCCTTCTTGGTACTTGAAGCATTTCTGGCAGAACGTCTGGTTGGCTGCAAGGTAGACTGCCGAGCAGACGGTGAAGCTTCGACAGACTGCTTAGCAGACGGTTTATCTATGCTGGACTGCTGAGCTGGCGGTGCTGTTGTGATGGACTGTTGGGCTGCAGGAGCAGAGGCAACGGACTGCTGACCATGCGTTGAAGCTATGTCGGGTTTCTGTGCATGTGGTGCCAACTTGTCGGTGTGCTGAGGAGGCCGTGCCAACGCGTTGGTTTGCTGAGCAGGAAGTGCTGACGCATTGGTATGCTGGTCACGCGACTACGGACCGACGGACTGATGAGCAGTCGGTTCTGGACCTACAGACTGCTTAGCAGGCGGTTCCGAAGCATCAGACTGCTTAGTAGTCCATTCCACCAGGTTGGTCTGTTGAGCATGTGCTGCAGCTAGGTCTCCCCCCGCTGCTTCAGCGGCCGGCATCTGAACCGGTGGTGTGTCTTCAGCAGTTGTATGCCTTGCCACTAGCTGCTCTAGGGTGGAGGATGACATGGCCTGGACGACACAAAGTCGGGTCGGCTGATCACACGTTGATGCATCAGCCGTCGGATTACGAGTATTAGGTTCTTTGGTGGAAGCACGCGAGAGCTGTTGTGGCAAGGAGAGCGTCACCGGTTGAGGGGCTACACTGGTTGCTCTTTGCAGGGCTTCAGGGATCTCATCGATGAACTCTATTTCCTTTCGTGGCCACTGGATGTGATGTAACAGTGTTTCTCCCAAGGTCCTTTGCTCATCAAAGTCTCCTAGGACATTATTCAGGGCAAATTCATTGAATCCAGGCTTTACTTCAGTCACATAGCACTTCACACAACCCGGCTTCAATGGCACATTGTCCAACAAGAGGCCCTCTTCCAAGAAGGGCGGGCAAACTCAGGCTGTTGCACATTTTAATGTACCTTCAGAATGTGTAAGCACGCCCTTCAGTCTGTCTTTCATTCCAGATAGATCGGATATAGCATCATCATGAGCAGCTGCAGTCTCAGTGTCGCTGGGGTCTGCTGATGCACAACTACTCTTGTGCGGTGTTGTCGTGCAATAAGCAGCATCCTCCATGCCCGCCTCCCCTCCCATCTGTTGGTTATATGTCAGTGTTAGAGTCTTCTGCATCATCATTGACTCCTCAATATCCTTTCGAATAGCCGGATACATGTCCTTCCTCAACCCTTCATACAATTCATTCTTCTTCATTTCACTCCTCGCTTTTTTCATCATGAGCCTCTCTTCTTTGCTGAGTGTGAAAGCCCTCTTGTGCGGGACATTAACACCTATACCCCTTGCATGGCCAGGGGGCTCTCTTGTTTCTAGAGCATCGGACAGAATGTCACATGGCCCTGAGTTCCTGAAGAACCTTCCAGGGATCTTGGAAGCCTCTAACATCACTTGATACAGTTATTCGTCACATGAGTTTTCAAAGTAATAAGTTCCGTCATCACGCCTCGTTGCACGTGCCCGCAAGTAGTCTCTGGCGCGTTCGCCCTTGATTTCACTAATGGCCGGTTGCCCACCCGCCGCTACTGCTTCTTTGTCCTCTTGGTCCCATATCGGTTTCATGCCGTAGTATCCTGCCACACCCATACGGTGGGGGTGTATGTTCTTCTTCTGAAGTTCCGATTGCTTGGCACTCTTCTCAGCAAACTCTGTAGTTGCCCTGACCCTTTTGAATTCTGCCGAGTCCGCCTTTGTAATTTGGGGGTATGCGGGGATTGGGTCCTTGCCTTCACTCAAGTACTTCCTGTACAGCACGTGCTTCCAGTTTCTCCAAGCATCCCTAGCCTTCTTCAGTGCAGCGTGTTCCACCTGATTCTCCACTGCTCTGCAACGTTGAAGTGATCCATGATTTCTCGGACTATCCTTTGCTGTGTTTCTGTGTCAGCCTTCTGGAACCCCGGCAGATTAATGTTGAGCCTTGCCCAGCCAACAAATCCACACACACTCCTGAACCTTGTGCGTGCTTTATCTGGTTTAGTTGGAGCCCAAGACTTTAAACCAATCTCGGTTACTTCATATACACCTTTAGGCTGGTGTGTGGGCTTCCTTGGAGCGTTCCTCCGTGTCCTGACCGGAAGGGTAATTGCCGTAGCTCTATCCCGTTCAAGATCACTTGATCCCTCACAATATGCTGAAGACCTAGGGTTGTCGGAATCAGATGAAGATACATCGCCTGAAGCATGAGTGCTGTCGCTGCTACTCGGCATCTACAGAGAACACATGCGAAACTCGGGAAAGGAGGATAAGTATAAAACTAACAACTTGATATGAAGCTGTCTAAACATGTCATGCAATAATTTAGAAAACTAGTTGACCCGTTGCACCAAATGGCGCAGAGACCCGCTAAAGCCATGTTGTCGATGAAAATAGTTTCATTTTGCAAGGACATATTCGATATTGGTAGTAGAAAGCCTATGTGTTAAGTCATACTATATTGATAATATGTTTATGACGCTAAGAAATCTGAGTTTGAAAAAACAAATCTTATTTCTATAACATGCATAGACCAGCTAATGAAGCATTTTTTAGTTGAAAATATAGTTATCACGCTGAGAAATCTAAGTTTGAAAATAAATCAAGTTTGCATAATATATAGACCAGTTAAGGATGTATTTTCTTAGAAGTGTTTGCACTAAACTTTTATTTTCCATGTGCACGAAAAGAAAAACCCTCTCTGTGTTGTGCATATGGGGGCATGGGTATTTGAAAGGCCCATATGCTACCTAGCCTGGTCCAGGAACAATTCTTTGTGTGGCCCGTCCGGATACCTAGACCGGTCAAGGAACAATGCTTTGTGTGGCCCGTCCACAGTAGAATATGAAGCGGCAGCGCCTGCATCCATCGTGCCTGTGTATTTCTTTTCTTCCTCGGTTCCTCCTTTGGGCGGGAGAAGTGTACTCAACTGGTGTTATTTTTTCTTTCCTATTAATTCCGATTACTCGGCATGCATGGTAACACAAATGTCCCATTACGCCACATAGCACAATGTCCATTTCAAACATGAAGTGTTTCGAAAATTAAATTAGGTTTTAGCACGGAGGAATAGTCCAGACTTGAAACAGCGGATGCAACCACTTTACCAATTCAAACTCTTTAGCAACCATTTATGATTAAGACGAAGATTTATTTGAAAAGTGTTTCATTTGTTCTTTACAAAGTGTTAGATACAATTTCACTGCACATAAGAATTCTCAAGCTCAGTTAAAAAGGTATTTTCAAGCATAACCACAACTCGGCGATGCAAAATTGTGGTTTAGTTGTGGATGTCAAATGCTTGTGATAAAAAAGGAATTATTTAGTTTCCTTTGGTAGGGACAAACAATGTAAACACACATCTTAGTTTGGTAGGAGAAAGCCCTATCTAAAATTAAATCTATGTTTAGTTGGTTTAGCTGTGGTCCACACGTAGAAATAAATCTAATTTTCCTTAGCAGAAAAATGGTGTTTTGTTGTTCACAACTGGAAGCATATGCACATTCTATTTTGGTAGCAGAAAGCCCAAGTTTAAATCATCCCGTGTTGTAACTACGTTTATTTTTTTAGTATTCATTTGTCTGGGAAATGCGCAAGCTAAGAATTTTGAGTTTTATGTATGAAAAAGAATATATTTTTACGACATCTATAAACCTGCTAAGGAGGTTTTTTAGTAGTGTTTCTATTAAACTTTTATTTTGCATGTAGATGAAAAGAATAACTTCTCACGCATATGGAGGCACGGGCATTTGAAAGGCCCATATGCTACCTAGTGAAACTCTGCGACTGTGAAACTGGTGAGATTTCTACCTTCCTATTACCTCGGATTTCTCTGCATGCATAGATTTAGTTGCACCAAATGACAGCGTCCAATTTGGAAACATACAATTTGTAACCCATTTATATGAAAAATTAAGACTCGTCTCTTAAAATGTATACTTGAGGATGCATAATTTGTTATGTTATTTGGGTAATATAAAGGCATGTTTTTTTAAAAGAAAGCCCACTTAAGACAAAGAGTATGCACAAATACTAACATCAGTTTCTGTACGACGGTGAGCAAGTAGATATTCAATACTGTGGTATTGGTAGGTGGAAGCAAATGTCTGAGGATACAACAGGAGCATAATAAATAACATTTTGCTTCTATCAACTTATGAGCACACCATGCCCTTTATTTACTCTAGGAATATCTCGTACTATTTAGCTATTTTTCTAAGTGCATGCCCATTGATCCGAGTAAGCCGCTTCTTCAATATTGAAGAGAGAAGTTTGAGGCTGTCATGCCCACTGCTGAAATTAGACTGGGCATTATTCTGTAGGGCTACAGTAAAAGTAGCTAGAGATAATAAACAGAATAAAGGGCTATTTTTCTATAAAATATATTTTTCGCTATGGACAAGATTTGTTTGATTGAAATTAAATGTCAAGAAGTTTGAGAGCATGATATAATAAGTTAGAGAGAATGATTTGATGTTGCTATTCAACTGTTGAATAGATATTGAAGGCACATTAATAGTGTCCTGGATTTTACATATCTGAAAGTAGGTGCACCATGAAAGTGATAATCATCCAATTAATAAAACCATTATTCTAAAAAATATTAGACATTGCTTCATATATGCCAATGGGAGTAACTTTCTATTGGTTAGAAACCGTTGTGCTGACAGTTATTTAACACGTGCTTTTTTTAGACGCACTAAGACCATATATAAGATGCAGACCATTCTCATGCCAATGTCTAGAATAGCCAATCTGCATAAGTCCTAGTAGCATGCTCGTAAAAACCTACATGGGTATGTTCCCAATAGGAATGGATATAGATTATGCTTACAAAAATGCTACACTCTAACACTTCCACCGGAGCACAATTCAGCTCCCACAATCAGTAATCAGCATGAAAACTTAAAAAACAAGTTTGATAGAAATCAATGTTCAGGAAAGCATGAAGCATAAGCGAAGCGACAGGCTGACGCTTAGAGCAATGGGCTTAAGCATTTTTAAAAATAGAACTGCAGGTTTTGGAGGTTGTAAACCGAGAATTAACCTGAGTAGACGATGCGGGACCTTGGGGAAGTTGGTCACATATTTCCTGAATGTGTATTGGCCTGTGTTGCCGCGACAACATAGATCGGCAATCAGAGTAATCCTTTAGCACTAATATTGGCTCTCAAGTTTCTCCTACGTGTATATTCAGTTCTGAAACATGCACATACCAGAGGGGATCCATGGTAGAATAAACTGAGAATCAAAAAATCATAGCAACTTTTGTCCAAATTACTACCATATCCTTGTTAGAGAAGGATTCGAAGAGAATCAACTACAAAGTATTGCAGTATCATGATAACGATAGAAAGTATAGCCAACATTTAAGTTTTTTTGAGTTGCCACTTTTGCAATTCTGAAATTTGAAGTAACTAAGGTCTGAGTTATTGACAACTACCGATTTTCGTGGGCAACACTTCCGACTCGGGTTAGGAACACCAAATTTAGTACTTTAGTATTCAGTTTTATCGCTAAATATGCAGCATGTAGTCGTCAGATTTAGTACTTTAGCGAGTACAATTTTCTGTAATTCCTAGTGAAGATTGCATCTCTATGTCGTAACATAATTGGCAGTGTGCATCAATTTAGCGGATTTAGTTACCTTGTGACCTTGTCCATGTAGGGAATGAGGTCTTGCAGCCTCCTTAGCCTCTTATTGATCCTTGTTCTTCTTTCCTAAACAACATAAGCAAGAAAAATGTTCAGTATAAACATTCGACACTAAGACGAATACCGGAAATGTTGCAGGAAACTAACTAACCCTCCCAAGCGATGCCCTGCGGGTCAGTTGTGCAGCCACGCTTAGCATGGACTCTGCAGTCGGTGGAGTCCTGCGGCAGCTGCAGGTAGTCGTCCATGCTGGGCCTGTCCAGCTCGAGAGGGCTAACTGAATCTGGACCAAGGTGTTAGTAGAAGTGTAGCATTAAACAATTGGCAGGCGGGAGAGTCTGGATGGATGTGAAGTGTATATGTGTGATGTTTGTCCTACACTGGAGTCGATGTTGTCAAGTGGTGACCATGTCGACATCGCTGTCGCCGAGCACCTCGGCCTTCTTGCTGCCGGGCGCTGAGAAGATGATGTTGGAGTTGGTGTCATCACAGGTGCTCATGGAGAAGATCCTCAATAGGTCACTCGAGCCATTGCCGGCAGCGATGATCTCGCCGACGTCCTGCTGCCTCAAGAGGCTCCACTACAAGCCCAGCCTCCTCTGCTGTGCCATCGCGTCGACATTGCCTCCTCCGTGCGAATGCAAGTAGCTGATTCCCATGCTTCCTCTCGTGCCACCCATCCCGCCATTGCTTGTGCATCATCACAGTCACAGAGCCAGAGCACATCGATCAAAGCGCACAAGGGCCAAAAAAACACAACACCCGACCAAATCTGGAAAATCAACATGATCACTGAAGCAAGGATCATGACAGCGTATAGGATATTTAAAGCATATATGATATATAAAACAAATGCAGCAGAGGTGATGATAGGTGGGAACCCGATGAACGAGTTCACGCCCGAGGGTGGCCCGATCTTCACGTCGTAGGATTGAATCGGGAGGGATAACTAGCTACAAGCAGCCGAGATAACTAGCTTTATACCTGCCAAGGTTGGATGCAACCCGTACGTTGGGGATGGCTGACCAATGCTACAAGAACTCCAACCCGCTGTCCGAACAATCGCAGAACCACAAACTGGGACTAATCCACACAAAACGGCCGGAACCGTAGAGCACGAACTAGGGGGAACCAGAGGCTCCTTCTCGCGAATCCAAATGAACTCACAAGAGCAAAGGTAGCAAGATCTCTCGGATCTCTCTAGCAGTCTTGCTGCATAAGCTTGTAGCTGAATGGTTTGACCAAAAGGTTCTCTAGAGGATGGGGGAGATGGGGTTTTTATAGCAGGGAAAACCCCCCTTAGCTAAGTGTGAAAATGGTTTCAAAAGTAAGCATGTTTGCATGGCTTCCTTGGGTGAATAAGTAGTCAACTTTGGGAGTTGTTGCAGAGCTCCTCTTAACAGCCTGGACACCTTCCACGAGAATGAATAGAACTTTTGACTCACAACTCCAAATGATGTGAGGTTTTTTGCATTGGAAAGATAATTTGATGTAGCTTATGTTGATGTACCCCTATGGCCCCGTCTCTCCATCATATGGGTGTGCCACACCAAAACATCAGAGGAAAAAACTGACAGCATCAGCTTCACTTGGAACTTGTTTTCTCCAAACTTGTTCCTCCAAAGCGGTTGCTTCAAGAGCTCATAGGTTGTTGGATTGATTTCATGTTATGCCTAAGTTCAACCAACAACAATGGGGGTGAAAGTGCAGCCATGTATTCAAGATTATAGTATGAACTTAAGTTAGCGTTCACCTGGGCATGTGTTTGCTTGATTCGGCTTAATAATTCTTTCCAACTAAATTTTGCACATTTCTGAAATGTGATGTATGATGTACCCATGTGCTCATTAGGTAGCTAGAAAGAAAACAAAGAAACTTGATCTATAGTAAAAATAAGAAGCAACCTCCAAGATAATACGCCTGCAAAACAAAATAAAATAACTAATTAGGACATGGAACCATTGTAACTGCCATGTTGCTATGCAGTTGGCATATTTGAGCTATTAAAAACCTCAAAATCTAGTACTTTTGTGTCCTAATGGTGACAACCAAAAGCTATCTATTGCGCATTGAGAACCCTGGTTGATGGTCAGAACATTGTGCCATGATGGATTCAAACAATCTCAAATCCTAGCCATTTAAACAAGATACATAGTTCATGGAATTTATCCCAACAGTACACAGAGGAAGCTGCATAATATAAAAGAATAAAATATGAATCGGCAATCAAACTGTAGTAAGTCACTAAATTGGTATGATCAGAACCTACAAAGCAGAGTACAATTGAAAAGTTAAGGTAAAAGAGAACTTTGACCTAAAACTGTAAAACAAAAAAAAAACATTTTTACCTGTCTGTGCTGCCATAGATGAATCGATAATCAAACTATAGTCAGCTAGCCTTGAAAGCCAAAAATATAATGGATGGACTATGAGAACAATACATAACTCTATTGCATCGGATTGTAGTTAAACAAATTCAGATGTGGTCATTTGGTGGAAGGATACCTTAGTTGGATATAACACTAATCAAATGGCTGTCGCCTGCACATTCGTTTCTTGTGACAAATATATGGTGCACGACACCTGCACATTCAATTGCCATGGTGAAAAATACAGTTGCACAAATGGTTCAAGAAGTACAATCGCATCAAGATAGACTAACATGTTTCTAGATTGGGATTTGCTTCATCCTTAAAGCCTAGCACTTGAATCTGTAACCTTCAAAGGTGAGCAATCGATGCCTGACTTATAAAATTCTCTTTCTTATAATCTGAGCATCTGTCAAAGAGTTCAAATGAAGAAAAGCATAATGAGAGCAACTATACGAACCAAGCTATAATTTCCACATCATAGCTTTCAACGACATAGCAACTTACAGAATGGAGTTACCCAATCATTATCAATGTTAGTGAACTATTTGTTTAACTCTCGTCGGAACTCTATCATTGTCCCCGTCAATCTCACCTGGTATGTGATGTGGCGGGGTGCAACCATTGCTTAAGTACCCCATGAAACTGAAAATGAAAGTTTGACATAGTAAAATATACCAATACCCAAATTTACCTAAATCTGTAGTGATATTTTTCTGTAAATGACAATCATGTGAAACTCAAAACACCTAAATATAACCTGACAACTTAAAATTTACTTAGGAAATGACAGAGTAGATCGAGAATCACCAAAACAACTCACCTCAGATGAAGCACAAATCAAGGAGACCTGCTTCACCTCCAATGATCCACCTCTACCTCACACACATCATGGCTCCTCCTACATCAAGCCATCATGGAAGGAAAAATCTAAGAATGTGCACTGAAATCTCAAGTAGTTTCACCTCGGACAGCTCGAGCGGGCTGGCTCGCCTCGGTCGCCTGGACCATGAATGTGAGAAAGAAGGTGGAAGCCTACCTTGGCTAGTGTGGGTGAGTTCTTCCAGGGCACGCCCCGGAATAAGAAGACAGCAGAGAAAAATCTTACCACCTTTGGTGGGGCTCCACTGGCTGGCCACCGGCATGCTTGTCCCATCCTCCATTGTCGAGTTGGTGAGGAGAGAATAGATGAGGTGAGTGAGGCCGGCGACGACGAATGGCCCCTAGCCGGCGGCGCCGCCTCCACGAGGACTAGCCTGCTCCTTCACCTGTCCCCGCCTCATGCCTCTTCCCTCTTCCCTCGAGCCTCCTGTCCCCGCCTCTTCCCTCTTGGAGCCTCACACGCGACGGGCCGACAGCTGCTTGTCCTGGCCGTCCGCCTCCACTGCCCCTTCGCCCCACCACCGGTCCTAACTTGCGCCAGATCTGGAACTAGGCGCCGCCGACGACCGGATAAACAACGGAGAGAGGGAAGTTGAGGTGGGGAAGTAGCAACGGTGGGGAAGGAGGAGTAGGCGGCGGCGAGGCCCTGGTGACGAGTGAGGAGGAGGGAGGGGCAGTGGATCGAGGGGAATGTGGGAGCTAGGGTTGTGCGGCGGCTGGTGTGCGAGTGAGATTGGGTGCGTAGCGCGCGGACCAGATTGGGCAAAGTGTCGTTCACGCGAAAACGACCAACCCAGCCAATGAACACGAGGCGCGAGCCCACTCGTCATTGCTAGTCAAAACGACCATGAGGTGAAAATTTTAGTTACCGCGAGGTGAAGATCCGACGGCCCGGACACGCCAGAAGGGTAGATCCGACGGCTAACGAAGCCCAAGTCAGGAGAGCCTCCTGGGAGCGAGTTGCCCGGCCTAATTATTGGTTTAAATGTACGGCTAATTTGTTAAGTTTGTGTGACTCGGGCGCCCGCGATCTATAAATCGACATTAACTTATTGGAACAAATACAACTTATATGTACTAGTTAGGAAGGTAGATAATGAACATATATACGCTCTCTGTTATTTTATAACCAATTTGGAAACATACAGAATGAAATAGGAGGAGGGATTGTGATGCGGAGCATCCCATGATCATCCCCATGGACCTACAACCGTCTCATCAAGAGCCAAAATGACCTATGACACGAGCACGAGCTAGAGCTCTCGAGAACGAGGTGAATTCCTTCCTTAGTGATATCCCATATGATCCACTCGAGACATGGCTACTACCTAAGTCCGATATGCTATGCATGATTAGGTGTCAAGAGGACTCTCCCGAAGATGCACGTGAAGAAGGACCAGCCGCCAAGTCCATGGATGAAGAGAACCAATGGAAGAAGGCAAGTTCACCTTCCAGGCCCCGGACATCCGGCCAAGGCCCCGGACATCCGACCCCTGGAGCGTCCACATCAGCAGCAGCCCATCCGCCCAAGTCTACAGGGCCCGGATATCCGGCGTCCAGCCCGGACATCCGGCCCGAGCCCGGAAATCCGGCCAGAAGCCCGGAAATCCAGCGCCACGCACCAGAACCTACAGAAGCTTTCACCGCCAGCCCGGACATCCGGCCCTCTAGCCCGGACATCCGGCCCCTCCCGAAGCCCCGGACATCCGGCCCTACGCCCGGACATCCGGCTCCGCCTGTCTACGCACAGTAAAGGGACGAAGCCCATGTACCTCTTCGCCCCCCTAGACTATATACTCCATCCCCTTCCACTTTCTAGGGTTAGCATTGGTTTAGCTCATAGTTGAGATAGAGCTTTGCTCATCCATTACGGATCTCCTCCTCGAGAGAGACTACGGCCCCTCTTCGGAGAAGATCACCTTGGATTCAAGACCCCCTTTTGGGTGGCCCCCATCAAGACCTCCTCATGGAGAAAAACCGGTTACCGTTTGTATCGTCCGTTGTTGACTTTGGATCTTGTATCTTACCTTTGTGTTCATCGATCTAGCGCATGTGCGCTCTATTCTTGTTGGTTGAGTGATTTCTCTCGTGTTCCCCTCGTGTTTCCCCTCGTGTTCATCACGTTCCTTGTAGGGATCCGCTCCTTTCGTGAAAGATCGGCCATCTAGGGTTCCACCCTACATCATCTTGGATCAAAGCCAGCTTGTCTCATGATATCTTGGTATCATGAGCCACGTTGATCACGATTTCGGAGCCCCCTCTCTTTGTTTTCTAGCTTGATTTTGTTGTTTTTCGTCCTAATCCAAAAATTGCCCCACAAAAATAGCCCCAATTTTTTTTGTGATTTGTTGGTGTGATGAAGTTTTGTTGGATTTGATCCGCGGATTTCGTGTGTTGCAGGTAGATCTAGCTTTTCCCCATCCTTTCCCCAATTTCCATCCACAAAATTCTTCGAATTTTGCCCCGGATTTGACCTCTCCACGTGGTGTTCTTCGAGTTCGTTCACGGATCCCGAGCCCGGACATCGGGCCATCAGCCCGGACATCCAGCCCCTGACAGCATCACTTCCATCCTCCACTCCGTTTACCACCTAACTCTCGCCAAATTTTGTCCCGGTGCCCACATACACTTCCGCATACCACCACCACTTCCGCATAGCACCACCATAGCCTTTCCCGCTACCAACTCCGACAATTTTGACCCATTTTGCTTTGAGAATTTGATTTGTGGTTTTCGTGTCCTTTTGTGTTTCGGCTATCTAGGTACGATTCGGCATCAACATCACCACCGCTCATCTTCGTCAAGGACTACTACAAACGGCTACATCACTTTGGTATCAACCTCACCTTGATATCATTTCGGTATCGTGATATCGTCATACTCTCTTGCATTTGCATTGATAACCCCATAGCCTTACTTTTGCGTAGCTTACCCATCGAGACTAGCCTTTGAGTATTGCCGACAACGTGACTTGTGCACATTAGTGTTCATACTTCCCATAGCATACATACCATCATCGTGCTGCATATCTATCTTGGTATCATCTCTTGTGTCACAAAGTTGTTGTCGCATACACAATTGCTATCTTGGTTCGTGAAGCATTGCATGAGAAAAGAGCTCAAACAACAAAGAGCCAAACAAGCTTTTAAGCAAAAGAGGGAAGATAAGCAAAGAGCTTATAAGCAAGAACCATAACATCATACAACATTAAGATTGTCATACTCGATCATCTTGGATCAAAGCATAGGAACATCATACATATAGCATACTTGGGATAGAAGTCGTTGCATTTTTGCTTAGTAGGTTGTGCACAAGTTCGTATCCGCCTATTGTGCAATCGTGCTAGCGTCTCTCTAGTGTTGTGCAACAAGAGCATCTTGGAGGATTCCACATTTTGGCTCACCCTTGGTTGCATAACCCCACATTATCTATTTGCGTGTGTGTTTCCATGTACCATATCTTGCTAGTGGTCTACTTGTTGCATTTGCAAATTTGTGAATCTTTTCCAACATTATTGAGTCTCACTTCCAATTGCATCAAATTTTGTGCCACCATCCTAACCAAGCTCCACCATAAGCTTTTACTTGTGTAGGTGTGAGAACCGACAAGAACTGGTACCAATTGTGCTATTTCCTTGCTACACATTGGTGTGATCTTTGATCCATTTTCAACATCGGTCAAGGTACATTTGGTATTGGTTCTTCTTTGTCTCCCACTCACATATCTTTGTTTGGAATGATGGATAGGCCAAGTACTTCTACCAACCCATTCTTCTTGGAGCAAGACGATGACATGTCATCCTACGTCACCAAGACTAAACTATTTGGTGCACATCGTGCTTTGCATCAAGAACAACTTGCTTTGGGCGACCGCATCGACAATCTCGCCACCGACCTACGACAATCCGAGCAACGTACAAGAGACTATTTCGACACATCCATGAGTTCACTCAAAGAAGATATCCGAACCATGATGGTCCGCTCTTCTACAACTTCGTCCTCTTCAAGACGGAGCCTCTCAAGTCGACACTCCGACGACACTATCTCCGGTTCAAGTACACCGACATCAAACACTCTTTGTCATGCCGCGCGTCAAGACCGTCAAGCTAACCGCAATCCTCTACACGACACCGACTCTCAAGAGCATTGACATCGTCAAAACCAAGCTGCATTCGCACAAGCACAAGAACGACAACGCCAACGACAACAAGAACAAGAGGAGCGAGCGCGACAACATCAAGATGCACAAGACGCAGAGGCACAACGTCAAGAACAACAACTACGTGAAGCTCAAGCACTTGAAGCGCAACATGCCCTTCATGACTCAAGTCGTGCCGTAGCCAATCGAGGCCGACAAGCTCGACTACATCAAGAAGCACTTCGCCACGAAGCTCAAGAAAGAATTTACCAAGCACGTGTGCATCGACAAGCTCCTCGTCAAGATCGACAAGCTCCTCCTCAAGCAAGACAAGAACATCAAGTCCATCAAGAGCAAGAAGACAATGGACCCCGTCCTCGCCAAGAGCAACATGAGGTCGAGAACCCTCGTCGCCAAGAGCAACATGAGGAAGACAACCCTCCTCACCAAGAGCAACATGAGATTGCCAATCCTCTCCGACATGGGCGTCATCATCCCCGACCCCAACACAATGAAGAGCAACGATATGGCAAGCTAAAGTTCACCATGCCCAAGTTTACCGGAAGCAATGACACCGAAGAGTACATATCATGGGCATTGAAGGTTGACAAAATCTTCCGCTTGCACAACTACGAAAAAGAGAAGAAGATCGCAATGGCATCCCTCGAATTCCAAGACTACATCCTCATTTGGTGGGAACAAGTCATTGAGCGCCGAGCGGCAAGAAGTGAACCACCAATCACCACTTGGACACAAATGAAGGATGTCATGATGCGGAGCATCCCACGTTCATCCCCATGTACACTCCGACTACTCTCCAAACCCGAAGAGGACTTATGACGAGACCTCAACTATACGCCATTGGACACAAGGTGAACTCGCTCCTCTCCGAATCATCACTTTCCATATGTGAGACATGGCTACTACCTCAAACGTGTGTGCTATGCATGTCCAGGAACCAAGAGGAAGGCCATGGAACAGCTACGAGCATTGGACAAGACGGCAAGGATACCAAGCGCGAGGAACAAGAGGAAGAGCTGCTGGGAAGCTACAGCGCTCGGACGTCCGACAGCCGCCGGACGACCGACGATCTTCGGACGTCCGACGCCTGGAGACTCCACCAGCCAGATCGACTGCAGCCGAGACAACCTACAACGCCTGGACGACCGCCAGACACCGGACGTCCGACGACTCCCAGGGCCACGGACGACCGACGCCACCGGACGACCGAACGACCAGCACCCGAGCCGAAACTACGGAAGCCCGACATCTCCGGACGTCCGGACCGTCCTGAAGCTCAGGACGACCAACGTCCTCCGGACGTCCGACACTTGTGTGGCCGCAGCCATGGGCTTATGCCCTTGTACCCCTTCACTTTGACTCCCATTTGCACTACGACTATAAATAGGTCTCTCCCACCTCCTAGCTAGGGTTAGCAATGGTTTAGCTCATTTTTGTGTGAGAGCCTTGCTCATCCACTTGGTCACTTCTCCTCGGAGCTCACGACCTCTTCGGAGAAGACCCCCCAAGCGGATTCAAGACCCCCTCTTGGGTGGCCCCCATCAAGACCTCCTCACGGAGAAGAACCCGGTTACCTCTTGTATCGTCCTTTGTTGATCATGGATCATGTATCTCTCTTTATGTTCATCGATCTAGCGCATGTGTAATCGAATCTCGTTGGCTTGAGTGATTCTCTTGTGTTTCCCCCCTGATTTCCCTCGTGCTCTTCCGCTCGTTCTTCGTGTTCCTCGTTGGGATCCGCTCCTTTCGTGAAAGATCGTCACCATAGGGTTCCGCCCTACATCATCTTGGTATCATGAGCCACGTTGATCACGATTTCGGAGCCTCCCCGTTGTGTTTTCTAGCTTGATTTTGTTGTGTTCTTCCCCAATTTCGAAAATCCCCACCAAAAATAGCCCCAATTTTTTTTGTGATTTGTTAGTGTGATGAAGTTTTGTTGGATTTGATCCATGGATTTGCTTGGTTTTGAGTGGATCTAGCATTTCCCCAAGTTTCTCCACTTTCCATCCACAAAATCTCCTCAATTTTGACACAAAAATCCCAAAATTCCGCCCAAAATCGCGTCCCGGAGCTCAAATCCCGCGTTGACCCCGACCCCCGGACGTCCGACCTTTTCCGGACGACCGGAACCTCTAACCCGAACTGAATTTACGGATTTCCGACCTTCCCGGACGTCCGGCGACCGAACATCCATCCAGTTACGGACGTCCGTAACCTGTAGATTCCCATTTCGGCTGATTTTTGTTTTGTCCATAACTAATTCATCCGGAGTCCGATTTTCGCGTTCTTTAGCTCGTTGAAAAGCTCTTGACATCCCCCTTCCAACAAAAATACCACCAAAACCATTTGACTCCATAAATGTTTTGGAACTTTGGCATCTTTGCCTAGGGCTTCCACCACATCCTCCGCTACTCCACCACCGACTTCTGCAACATAACCAATTTTGTTCCTCATGGTTGTTTGAGTTGTGATTCGAATCTCCTAAGGTGTTTCGGCTACTTAGGGACGGTTGCTTCTTCATCAACCACCACCGCCACTTCCGCATAGGCTTACCCACCATACACTTCCACCCCAACTTAACCCAATTTTGTTTGAGCTTGTTTGAGTTGTGGCTTGTGTCTCCTAAGGTGTTTCGGCTACGTAGGGACTGCAACTTCAACTCCGACACGTGTGTAGCCCATCATCCCACTTCCGCATTGCCTAATGCAAAACCACCACCGCTTTCCGCTACCACCATTTGACATTTGTCATTTGAGATTTTGAGTTTGCGGTTTTTCCGTTTCCTAAGGTGTTTCGGCTACTTAGGGACAAGTCTCCATCATCTTGGTATCTGCATCAAGAACACCGCCACTCATCTTCGCAAAGGACGGTAACCTCGACGACACCATTGTATATTCCCCTTGCAAATTGCATTGTTAACCCCTAGCCCATTTTGCGTCACTTGCCTATCGAGACTAGCCATTTGAGTATTGACGGGCCACGTTACTTGTGCACATTAGTGATCTACACCATCCATTGCATACATACCATATCATATTGGTATCATATCTCGTGTCACAAGTTTGTTCCCGCATATACACAATTGCTATCTTGGTTTGAGCATTGTGCAAAAGTGGGCATAAAAAAAGAAAGAGAATGAGCTTTTAAGCAAAAGAAAGAGAGCAAAGAAGCTTGTAAGCAAGTGCCATAGCATCATACCACATTGCACATAAGATTGTCATATCCGATCATCTTGGATCATCTTGAGAGAAACACCGGGAACCATACATACATAGCATACTTGGGATAGAAATCCATATATTTTGCATCTTATAGGTTGTGCACAAGTGTCGTATCCGCCTATTGAGCAATCGTGCTAGCGTCTCTCTTGAGTTGTGCAACACGAGCGTTTTCCGTGGATTCCACATTTTGTGCTCATTCCTTGGTTGCACGACCCCATTTATCTATCCGTGTGCCATTCTTTGTTATTGGTCTACTTGTTTCTCTTGCGAATTTGTGAATCTCTTTCAACATTATTGACTCTTGCTAACATTTTGCATCAAATTTTTGTGCCACTATCCTCACCGAGCTCCACCATAAGCTTTACTTGTGTAGGTGTGAGAAACCGACAAGAATTGGTACCAATTGTGCTATTTCCTTGTTACACATTGAGTGATCATTGATCCATTTTCAACATCGGTCAAGGTACATTTGGTATAAGTTCTTCTCTTCCTCCCACTCATATTTGCTCGAGTCTTGTGATGGATAGGCAAGGCATTTCATCTCCGGTCTTTGACAACGACGACGGCGTGAACAACTACATCACCAAAGCGTCAATCTTCGATCTACAACGACAAATGCAAGGCGCACAATCAAGATTGCGAGAGCGCATCGAGAACATCTCCATCGACATTCGTCACTCCGAAGCAAGGAAAAGGGACTACATCGACAAGAAGCTTTCCGCACATAAAGAGGAGCAAGATGCAAGGATGGAGGAGATTAGAGCCTTGATCAAGTCTTCTTCCCCTTCGTCATCTTCAAGGCGGCGACGTTCAAGCCACAAGTCTTCGGAGCGCCCACGCGATGCAAGCACAAGTCGTCCACGTCCACATCTCCATGGCGACCACCATCATGTTCGTGATCCACATCGTCATGAAGGGCTAGTCACCTCCAAGCATCATGTGCACGACGACGATGAACGACATCTACTACGGGCTCAAGTGCGACAACGACACCATCAACATGAAGATGCTCGCCAAGCACAAATGCACAAGTCCCAACAAGCCCTACTTCACGCCAAGTCCAAGCTTCATGAACAAAAGAGAAGACCGCGAGACGCGCACCAACAAGACGGAGATACGGCTACATCAACCACTTCGGCATCTTCGCCAAGTGCTATCAAGGCATCTTCGCCGTTCGACGTACGTCATCTTCGCCTACTTTCCGTGAGTTCGCCTACATCGACATCTTCAACAACAAGGCGACCACCTACGAGAGAGGGTGACACTTCCATCTTCGGAAGCCCCCCAAGGAAAATGGCCGAGCATGGGAAACTCCCTTTGGTCATGGAGACGAGCTACGAGATGCCACATCATATGGGCCTCCAACAACAAGACGACGACAAGAAGGTCGAGTAAGGGCCATCCCCTTCGACCACGGCGATAGGAGTTGAGCATGGAGACATTTGCACCTACATCTCTCCGACACCCACATATGTTGAGATGCCCCAAGTGCCATGTGAGGAGAGCCACCACCACATAAGTGACATGAGTGACTCCACCATACGTGACATTGAGAGCATTTCCTATGAGAGGATGAGTGTGACCACCACTAGCCCCACACATGAGAGCATGCCACACATCCTATGTGAGGTTGAGCGCCATTTGAGTGACTCCACCAACCATATGAGTGAGAGCATCCTTGAGGGAGTGAGTGAGCCACAACACTTAGTGAGTGAGGTAGTTGACAGGCATGTGAGGCCACTATGATTTATAATGACTTAACCTCTACTCCTAGTGTGTTTTCTTCTTTGGTGCTAGGTCTCCTACATGACGACATGCCTATCCTCGACGAGTCCATCCCTCCAAAGGGAAAACCGATTGCCATGGTGGACAATGATGCACCCCCCACATGGTTCCATCAAGATGAAGATGACAACGAGACGATCTTCAACACCTCACCTACAACACATGAGCGACGCTCCAACGGTAACATAGGTGATGGTGCTTCTCTTGTCCCACTAGTGGACTCTCTTGACAATGATTGCTTGCATGATGTCGATCCTCCTATTCCCATGCTTCATGCTAGTGTGACTTCTTCATGTCATGACTTACCTATTTATGATGAATATGATGATGAGCATGTTGAGTTGCCTAGTTGTGATGCTATGCTCCATAGGATATCATGTGAAAATTCTATTGGTCACATCATGTTTGACAATCCATTGAACTTGTCATATGCTATGAGTGAGATCTCACATATTGCATCATTTCAATATCAACATAGTAACTATGCATGCCCCATTAAAATAAATCCCATTTGAACTTATGGCATAGATGACGAGATGATGGTCATTGGCTTTTGTTTTTCATGTGATGATATTGCCATGCTTCCTTTACATGATTTGCGCAATTCATTTACTATACCATGCCATGATCACATTGTTCCAAATATGCATTGTTTTGGATGTTGTCAATATTCTCCATGTGATGTTTCCATTAATGCTCATGAGGAGACCCCCATAGTTTCCTCATATATATTAGGTGATTTTGATACATCCCATACTTTGCATGATTCCCATAATTGCGTGCACCATATGCATTCCATGAATAACAATGCTCTAGATATTTCTCATGATGCATTACATCCTTTGAGTCTCCATTATGACATACATCATAACAAACCTCTCATGATGGATGACATGTTTCTATATCGCGCATCTCATTTATTTGAGCATTAGCTATTTTGTGCTAACAAACACACGCACGTATGCATCATGATGGACGATGCGTACATCTACCACGCACACACAATTTTCCCTTTGTCTTTGTTTTGTGTAGGTACTCATGTATACTCGTCAACCTCTCAATCCCAAGAGTTGATGAAACGAGCACTTGAGAGCAACGATGATTTGGGATCCCGTGGACTATCCTTACCACCATTCCCTCCGTGCAAGGACTACGCGCATCTCTTCTACTTGGCTCTCACACGGCTATGGCCTATATATCACTTGTCGATTCATGCTCATTTTACCGTGTTCACTTTGCATGTTATTTTTACTCCTATGCCTTTGCCATGCCATTGTGACCCTTGCTTGCATCTACCCATGATTCACCATTATGATAATTCTATATGTATTTGCATGCTTGGTGGAGACACTAGTAGCTATTTCCATGATTTCTTTGTGCCCCATGCTATTGATGCTTGTTGTGTTGGGAGAGTCATGATGCCCCGTTGCTACCTACATATGGCTTCTCACCAATACATTCATGCTATTGTCCTCATATCTTGCTTTCATGTTTGTGCTATGTCATGTGATTTACTCATGCCCACTATTTGCACACATGACATGCTTGCCATGATTCCTTCTAGTACGTTGCATCTTCGCACTACTAGCTTGCTTGACTTGATCGCTATGATTGCTTGCTATGTTGCATCACCCATGTTCCACTATCACTTGCTTTCTTGGGTTGATGACATATATGTTCATGCCTCTCACATGATATATCTTGTTTATTGTCGCTTGCCTCCTATAGTCGCCTCTATGCTTAATGATCTTGGAGACTTTGACACTTCACTTATGATGCATGCTTGTTTACTTGAGCCTATTGTATTTGGTTGATCTCGCATCATATGCCTCCATACTATGAAATGCTCCCTTGTACTTTCTTATGATAAGCATGATGCATACACTTGTTGGGTATCTTACCACACGAATGATAGGTTTTGCACTTCCGCTAACCTCATTTGTTTATCTGAGTGTTTGTCATGTTCTTTCATTTTGAAGGATTCACTAGCCGGTAACATCACGAGACAACTTGGTTATGTGAAGGCATGCAAGATGTGCAACTCCATCATCCTTGAAAACCTCCTAAAGTTGACCTCCTTATCTTTGAGCCATCCTCAAATACGCATATTGGATGGGTCATTCTTTCATTGTTGTTCCCTTCTTGTTGCATACATGATACATCTCGCGAATGGAGGAGCGACATTGAAGATTGGCTCTATGGACCTTCAAGTTGAGGAGTGCCACGACATCGAGCTATGGTACAACACCACCCAAGACAAATTTGCACCCTATGCATGGATTGACACACATTATGATTGTCTTGTTGCACCTATTCCCATGTCATCCATGATATATGAGCTTGTGCATTTTCTTAGCAAATTTGTTGTGATCTTTCTTGATGGCATATTCATACATCGTGATCATATTGCCTACCATCAATTGCATGATAACATAATCATATTGAGCATCCATTGCTATATTCATGCTATTGATAAACCGTCTCACTATGACATCATTTTGCACCGTGGTTGTATTCATCATATTCACAACACATTTGTGTGCACAATGAATTCTTTTGTTCCCATGAATGCTTTGCATATCATTCTAGATCATCTTGATAAGCATCATGTGTCTTGCCACGCACAATCTTGGCGCACAGACTCATTCTTACATGATGGACACTTTGTGTGCGATAACCATTGTATTCCTGAGTGTTGCTTGTGTTTGCTCTTTTTGCATGTCTATCACTCCGGCGACACCTTGGACTACTTGGATTGCGCCATGTCTTCAACTCCGCCCAACTACAAGTTCGTCCCCGACAACCGTTTCCATGGTGATGAGGATCACGATCCGAGGTCGGATCTTTCCCAAGGGGGGGGGGAGATGATGTGGAGCATCCCACGTTCATCCCCATGTACACTCCGACTACTCTCCAAACCCCAAGAGGACTTATGACGAGACCTCAACTATACGCCATTGGACACAAGGTGAACTCGCTCCTCTCCGAATCGTCACTTTCCATATGTGAGACATGGCTACTACCTCAAACGTGTGTGCTATGCATGTCCAGGAACCAAGAGGAAGGCCATGGAATAGCTACGAGCATTGGACAAGACGGCAAGGACACCAAGCGCGAGGAAGAAGATGAAGAGCTGCTGGGAAGCTACAGCGCTCGGACGTCCGACAGCCGCCGGACGACCGATGATCTTCGTACGTCTGACGCCTGGAGACTCCACCAGCCAGATCGACTGCAGCCGAGACAACCTACAGTGCCCGGACGACCGCCAGACACCGGACGTCCGACGACTCCCAGGGCCACGGACGACCGACACCACCGGACGACCGAACGACCAGCACCCGAGCCGAAACTACGGAAGTCCGACATCTCCGGACGTCCAGACCGTCCTAAGGCTCCGGACGACCGACATCCTCCGGACGTCCGACACCTGTGTGGCCGCAGCCACGGGCTTATTCCCTTGGACCCCTTCACTTTGACTCCCATTTGCACTACGACTATAAATAGGTCTCTCCCACCTCCTAGCTAGGGTTAGCAATGGTTTAGCTCATATTTTGTGTGAGAGCCTTGCTCATCCACTTGGTTACTTCTCCTTGGAGCTCACGACCTCTTCGGGGAAGATCCCCCAAGCGGATTCAAGACCCCCTCTTGGGTGGCCCCCATCAAGACCTCCTCATGGAGAAGAACCCGGTTACCTCTTGTATTGTCCTTTGTTGATCGTGGATCATGTATCTCTCTTTGTGTTCATCGATCTAGCACATGTGTAATCGAATCTCATTGGTTTGAGTGATTCTCTTGTGTTTTCCCCCCGTGATTTCCCTCATGCTCTTCTGCTCGTTCTTCGTGTTCCTCGTTGGGATCCGCTCCTTTCGTGAAAGATCGTCACCATAGGGTTTCGCCCTGCATCATGTCATGAGAGCATGATTCGTGCCAAACTACTACAACCATGACCTCTTCAGGAAACTTCAACAACTCAAGCAAGGAACCAAGAGCGTTGAAGAGTACTACAAGGAAATGGAGATCGCCATGATTTGAGCCAATGTCAAAGAAGATGATGAGCAAACTATGGCACGTGTCTTGAATGGACTCAATCGCCCTATCAAGAAGATTGCCGACTTCCAACCATACTCGAACCTCATCGAGCTAGTGCATCAAGCTACCTGTAAGTGCATCTAGTGCCCCTTAGTGATTTTGGTGTATTGAAGACTTATAGGTTAAGTAACTAATGCGTTTGTGAGTGTACACAGGTCTATAAGTCTATGAGGAGTTTGATATTTACAAGGAAAGTCTAACCCTAAAAATGAAGTTCTTCAATCAAGACTTTGATATTCTGAAGACTTTGAAAGTGAAGAAATTGGTGTGACCTTGAAGACTTGGTATTCATTTGAGGAACATGAAGCGTGAAGACTTTTGTTTTCGTAGTTTCATTTTCTCTTTCTTGAGTCATAGGAAACACCGCATCGTTAAAGGGGTCGAGGAAATACTAAGGAAAATTTCCATTTGATGCTCAACTCAAAATCCTACACCTACCAATTCCTTCGAGTGAAGCTTTTGAAATCTCATACAGTTCAGTCAAATTTCTTCAAATGATGAGAGACGAAGCTCTTACCGGTCGCCGAGGAATTTGTTCTCGATCGAGGAGTTAGGAATTCGCCAGTCTGAATTGCCTACACAAGGAGGAACATGATAGCCCCGAGGAATTTGATGTTCAAATTTCGACCGTTCTTTGTGTGCTTGCGCCACCTGTCCCAAATATCTTATCCACCTAACGGTCATATCATTGAAGGGCATTTATGTCTTATCATGTCGGGCTGCTCCCTAGGCTATAAATAGCCGCCCCTACAACCACTAGTTGGTTGGCTGCCCGAGAGAACTTGACACTTGTCATTTGAGAGCAACCCATCCTCCGAGGACTTTGAGCGAAAATCATCAAGTGAGGAAAACCCAAAAACCAAACCCCAACAAACCCAAAGTGATTGAGCATCATCAAGAAATTGATCCTGCGTGGATCCGACGCTTTTACCTTTGAAGACTGTGCTTCTTCAGACGGTTAGGCGCCAAGGTCTAGAGCATCCAAGAGGAATTGTGGATCGCCGAGTGACCAAGTATGTGAAGGTTTGGAAGTCGCTCAAGACTTACCACGAGTGATCGGACGAGGTCTGTGTGACCTTAGTTCAAGGAGAATATGGTGAGGACTTGGTGTCCCGAGCTGCGTGCTTTCAAGGATCGGGTGTCCGGACTGTCTGTCCTCGAGTTTAAATACTCAACCGCTCCAACCAGACGCATAACCGAGACAGCAGTTGGAACTGGTCTACCAAATCATTGTCTTCACCAACCTAACTGGTTCTATTTCCTCAACCCTTTCATTTCCTCATTCTTGTGTTGAGTGTTTGTTCATATCTGTGTTTGAAGACTTTGATCAAGACTTTCTCAATTTCCTCAGTTCAATTTCTTCACTGTTTGTCTTCATCTTGTGTTATCCTCGTGATTACGCTTTCAGACTCGTGATTGTCTTCATTTCATCATGATGACAATGCTTGTAATCTGTTATGCTTACTTGAGTACTTATTCCGCTGCAAGTATTTCTTCGCTAAGGAATTTCCTCACCGCAAATTCCTCGTTGAAGAATTCATAAAATCGCCTATTCACCCCCCTCTAGTCGATATAACGACTTTCAATTGGTATCGAGCAAGGTACTCCCTTGTTACGTGTGATTTTGGTTTAACCACCGGAGTTTTAGTTATGTCGACCGCAGGTATGATCAAGGTCTCAGCAGGTGTCCTACCTTCGATGGGACGGACTACCCCTCATCGAAGAACAAAATGCGAATGCATCTTGAAGCAATTGACAACGATCTACGGTATGTTGTGACAAAGGTGTTTCCTCACCACACCTTCTCCGAATGATGCTGATGTGAAGAGATTCAAGCAACTCGATTCTCAAGAGAAGAATATCATATGTGGCCATCCGAGCAAAGGTCAATATGGAAGAGTAAGTGCTTTGGAATCGCCAAACTCATCCGGGACAGGCTGTCCAAAGTAAATGAAGGTGTTTCAACTCAGCGTGACTCTCGAGTTGATGTTCTTCGAATCTCTTCAACCGCTTCAAAAGACTCGACAACGAAAATGTTCAACAAACCTTCGATCGCCTCACCGACATCTCAAATGAGCTTCAAGCATTGGTGCCATCGACATCACCGACCATGAGGTGGTGAAGAAATTGCTAAGATCGCTTGATTCCTCATTTGATACTCGCATCGATGATACAAGAACGAGCTGATTACAAGTCTCTTGATCCTGCCGATATCCTCGAAGGCTAAATACTCACGAGTTCCAGCTTGTCAAAAGAGAGATCTCTATGGTTACGCTATGGAAAACACGTGCCCTCAAGGCCAAGGCTGTGTCCGAATCGAGAGTGAAGACTCGGTAGTAGCCTAGGAGATCTCAAGAATTTGGCCAGAGCTAGCATCGCTCGTGAAGAAATTCCAGAAATTCTCAAGACGTGGTCGCTTTGGAAAATCCTCAAGAAGCAGTGATTCCTCATCTAGTGACTATAAGAGAAGACTTTGTCACAAATGCAAGAAACATGGTCACTATATCCAGGATTGTCCTCAGTGGGAAAAGGAATTGAAGAAGAAGAAACACAAGGATTACAGTTCTGATGATGCGAAGAAAAAGAAGAAATCATCAAAATCTTCATCATCAAAATCCTCAAAACCCTCTTCTCACAAGAGGAGCAGCTCCAAAAGGCTCGGGCATTCATTGGCAAGGAAATGGACTCAAGCTGAATCTGAGGAAAATGAGGAAGAGGAGGAGTCTCAAGAATCCGAATCTGTGTGGCTAGTCCGGCTCTTGCTATCGCTTATGTTAGCAAGTCCATCTTCAACATCAAGAAACTGACTCACCGACAAGCCCGATGAGGAAAATGATGACTACGCCCCACCTATTGCTTCATGGCAAAAGGTGCCAAGGTACTCAATTTCACCTCCTCTGAATCTAGTGAAAATGAATCTGATGAGGATCTCAAGCCCAGCTACTCTAAACTTGCTAAGATTGCTATAAAACAACAAAGGGCTTTTGAAAAGGTTCAAAACATGCTAGATAAGAGTGATGATATGTTAGGTGAAGAAATGGATCGCACTCAAGCCCCGATCGAAAATCTTCAGAGACTTGGCCTAGGCTTGACAACCTTCAAGGTCATCATAACACTCTCCTAACTGATCATGAGAAACTTTCTTATGAATTTCTTCAAAGAAAGCAAGATCTTGAGAAGCTAAGAGCGAGTTATGAAGATCTTCAGAAGGAGCGCGATTCATTACTTACTCAACAAATCAACGCTTCTCAAGAAGAATTTGTTCCTCCATGCTTAAAGTGCATTGAACATGAATCTGCTAATTCTTCACCTGAATGTTCAAATGCTTCAACTATTACAAATTCTTCACCTGCCTCTGCTATCACTAATTCCTCACCGAGGACATTGCTAGTATCACCGACGATGCAGATGAAGGAATTGTACATGACAGGCATGTACAAAAGCCTCAAAGGGCATCGACTCTTTGTGATGTGCTTAAAAGCAGATCCTCAACAGAACCCTAGGAAAGAGGGTATTGCCTTTGAGAGGAAACTCAATGCTGATGGAACGATCGAAGCCCGAGCAAGATCCCAAAACCTCACGGGTTGCTGCAAAGGGACCTCCATTGATCCATCTACCTTATCTGGCTTCACATGCGAATTTCCTCATTTCGCTGATGAGTCATTTGACTCAAACTATAAGCTGTTCAAAAATCAGAATGGTGAAGTATTTGCTAGATATGTTGGCACTAATCGCAGAACGGTTCCCCTATGAAGAAAATCTGGGTTCCCAAGAAGTGCCTTGAAAGTCTTCAGGTGAATGTCCTCATGACACCACCTGTGAAGAATAGGAACCCCAGATCAAATTCTTCATATGGACCAAACTCTTCATATGGATCCAAGTCCTCATACGGACCAAATTCCTCACGTGGATCAAATTCCTCAAAAGGATCAAAGTCCTCATATGATTATCATCGTGCTAACAACTCTGTCTCGCAGGGTAGAGCTAAGGGCTATGAATATGTGCATTATTCTTCAAACCAATATATTCATAAGTCCTCAAGAATTTCTCCGCTTATTCATATGCTTACCCTAACCCCTCTTATGTGAAACGAAATGGTTTGGCCTCTATGCCACCATTCTCATATGGTGCTCGCAGAATGATGAACTCTTTGCCACCCCTTGAGATGTGGGTGGTGAAGAAAAGAACTAATCTCTTCTGTAGGGTCAGGTCTCGGACGTGCCTCAACGTCTCAAGAATTTGTTGGGGCCCGACAAAATTCTCGAAAGGACGCAGCTAATCATGATGAAATGAACTTTCATTTCACACGCCCTCATCTTGCTTATCGAATACCGATCGATGAAATTCATCGATGAACTTGATATCATATTCTTCACCGATGAAGTATATGAGATCGTAAGTTGTACTAATTCATCCGCAGGATGATCAACCCAAAGCCACCGAGTGGGTTCTCGATAGTGGATGTACAAATCACATGGTGGTGACAAGAATCTATTGATGGATGCTCCTTATCACCGTCACATCTGAAGCATATCATCTTTCTTGACAAAGGCAAAAGTCGTATTGGGACTTGGTAAGGTTGCTATCTCTAAGGACATGCACATGGACAAAGTCATGCTTGTTGAGTCTTTAGGATATAACCTCATGTCGGCCTCAATGCTTTGTGATCTTGATATGGTTGTTATCTTTGGCAAGCATCGTTGTGTTGTGATTATGGAAGTCGACAATTCCAAAGTCTTCAAGGCTTTAGGAGAGGAGACTTGTATATTGTTGACTTCTCTACAGGTCCACAACCAGCCGTGTGCCTACTTGCAAAAGCTTCGAAGGCTGGCTATGGCATCGACGACTTGGTCACGCAGCATGAGGAATTTGCACACGCCATGCGAAGAAGAAGCATGTCATTGGCATTGAGAATGTCAAATTCCTCAAGGATCACCTATGCGGAGCCCTGTGAAGCTGGAAAATGACCAAGGCCAAGCATTCAATAAGACTATCATGACCACTACTCGTCCCTTCGAATTGCTTCACATGGACCTCTTTGGTCCCAATCATTACTCAACTGTCGTTAATGAAGCATCACTATATGGCTTTGTTATTGTTGATGATTACTCTCGTTACACATGGGTACACATTGTTACTTACAAAAATCAAGTGCAGGAAATCTTCAAACGATTTTCCTCGAGGGCTTCAACCAACTTTGGTGTGAAGATCAAGCACATCAGGAGTGACAATGGAACTGAGTTCAAGAATTCCGGTCTTGATGACTATCTTGATGAACTTGGTATTACTCATGAGTTATCTCGCTCCTTATACTCCTCGGCAAAATGGCGTCGTGGAGCGCAAGAACAGAACTCTGGTTGAGATGGCTCGACTATGCTTGATGAATACAAAACGCCTAGTCGCTTCGGATTGAAGCAATTGACACCGCGTGCCACATCATCAACAGAGTATATCTTCACAAATTCTTCAAGAAGACTGCCTATGAACTCCTCACTGACAAGAAACCCAATGTAAGTTATTTCAAAGTCTTCGGTGCTAAATGCTGGATTAGAGATCCTCACCACACCTCTAAATTTGCACCGAAAGCACATGAGGGTTTTATGCTTGGTTACGGAAAGGACTCGACACCTACAGAGTCTTCAACATCGCACTTCACAAGATTGTTGACATTTGAGATGTGCGGTTTGATGAAACTAATGGCTCGCAAAGAGAGCACCTACCTTCTGTGTTAGATTAACCAGCACCGAGGATTCTATCAGGTTCAAGGCAACCGAGGATGTCATCCCCATCAAGAAACTGCTGAAGAATTCATTCTCAGACGCGAAGAACGTCAAGTGATGCACTCAAGATAATGTCAAGAAAATGGTGCCGAGGAAAATGATCAAATTCCTCGACGACAACCAGCTCATCCTCGCTGCAAAAGAAGTACAAGTGGAGAAGATCATCGATGACATTGAAGCGCCAGTCCTCTCACACGCTCAAAAGCTTCACATTTATCTAACTTTGTGGGCACTATGCTTTTGTCTCTATCACAGAGCCCACTAAGGTAGATGAAGCATTTCGAGCCGGAGTGGATTCAGGCCATGCAAGAAGAATTACATCATTCGAGCTCAACAACGTCCGGGAACTGGTCAAACGTCCAGATCCTCGCAAGCATAATATCATTGGCACAAAGTGGATCTATCGCAACAAGCAAGATGAAAATGGTCTTGTGGTGAGGAATAAGGCACGACTAGTAGCTCAAGGCTACACGCAGTTGAAGGAATTGACTTGATGAAACTTTTGCACTGTCGCTAGACTTGAGTCTATTCGCATATTACTCGCCTATGCTAACCATCACAATATCACTTTATATCAAATGGATGTGAAAAGTGCATTCCTCAATGGTAAGCTTGAGGAAGAAGTATATGTTGCTCAACCCCTGTGTTTTGAAGATCCAAAGAATCCTCGACAAAGTCTTCAGACTAAATAAGGCCCTCTATGGCCTCAAGCAAGCCCCTCGGCGTGGTATGATACATTGAAGGAATTCTTTGTGAAGAATGGCTTCACACCGGTTCACTCGACCCTACTCTCTTTACTAAATCTTATGATGGTGAACTGTTTGTGTGCCAAATATATGTTGATGATATTACTTTGGCTGTATCGACCAACGTTATAGTGATGAATTTGCCTATATGATGAGTGAAGAATATCAAATGTCTATGATGGGAGAGTTGAAATTCTTCTTAGGTCTTCAAATTCATCAACAACACAATGGCATATTCATATCTCAGAGAAATACCTCAAAGATGTCCTCAAGAAATTCGCATGCAAGATTGCAAAGGTGTCAAAATTCCTATGCCCACAAATGGCCATCTATGCATCGATGAAAATGGTATTGACTTCGATCACAAGGTATACCGCCCATGATTGGTTCTTTATTGTACTTATGTGCATCTAGGCCAGATATAATGCTTAGTGTTTGCATGTGTGCCCGATTTCAAGCTACACCAAAGGAATCACACCATAAGGGTGTGAAGCATATTCTTGATATCTAGCTCACACACCAACACTAGGATTATGGTACCCCAAGGGCTCTACTTTTGATCTCATTGATATTCGACTCGACTATGCTGGTGATCGTGTGGATCGCAAGTCAACATCTGGTACTTGTCATTTCCTCGGACGATCTTTGGTCCGTTGGTCCTCAAGAAACAGAACTGCGTATCACCGTCCCATCGGAAGCTGAATACATTGCTGCTGGCTCGTGTTGTGCTCAATTACTATGGATGAAGCAAACCTCAAGGACTACGGCATCAACGTGAAGAATGTGCCTCTCTATTGTGACAATGAGAGTGCCATCAAGATTGCTCACAACCCAGTTCAGCACTCAAGACAAAGCACATTCAAATTCGCCATCATTTTCTTCGTGATCATGTGTTGAAGGGCGACATCTCCATCGAGCACGTGAAGATCAAGAACAACTAGCTGATATCTTCACTAAGCCCTTGGATGAGAAGAGATTTAGCAAGTTGCGGTGTGAGCTAAATATCTTAGAATCTTGAATGTTCTTTGAAAAGGACACACATCCTAACACTTATGCAAAATTGATGACTTAGATGTGCAACACATGAAGAAACGTTTTCTTCAATCAATGAAGAATAACACTCTAAGTGTGAAGAAATTAATGAAGAATTTGATTCTCGTAACCCTACGACAATTGTACGCTGTGTCTGAAATCATCATTCTTATACTGGTGGGTCACGCCACCACCAAAGTTGAAAATCTTCAATTTGAGTTTTTCCTCAGTTTTGAAATTCTTCAGTTTTTCAAATTCTTCAACTTTGCAAAATCTTCACTATTTCCGTCGCCTTTCTTCATTGGCTATATATGTATATGGGTTTATGTCCTCTACAAGATTCACTTATGGCTATTTCTTCAAGTCGTTTTTCGCTAAGTGAATGTGATCGGACCTTTCCTCTATGCTATACTCAACCCAATCCATTCACAAATTCTTCATGTGCGTTCTACTTTGAAACTCGCTCAAATTCTTCATCGTGTCCTTGATACTGAAGAAATTGCAACGGAACTTTAAAACGAATCTTATTCAAACCTTCATTTTTACCGCTCAAACCGTTCCGCATCCCACGATGCATTACTTTATTCACTCACGATCGTACACGATCTCCACTACATAGTACGTGGGTGACACATGTCGTGAGAAGGGAAACAGTCAGGCATGTTCGCCCTAAATCTTCAGCGATCCGCTTTTCACCGTGTCTATAAATACCCTCTCCCTTCCTCACTCTGTTATTCGCCGACCTCTCTCTCCCGCCGAGCTCCTCAAAACCCTAGCGCCGCCGCTACTCCATCGTCAGCGGTGAGGAAAAGCTTCACCGCTTTGACCTCTTCGCCGACGATTGCGCCGACCGTGGAAAATCTTCACTCCGCCGTCGCCGTAGCTGATTTCCTCTGCCAAGTTAGGGCGTGGAAGATCTGAACAGATTTAACTTCCCAACTGTTCTTCTCAGTTCGTCGTGTTCTTCACTTCGTAAATTAAAAGTAACTTTTATTACTCGCTTTGATTCTCAAATCTTCTTCAAATTCTTCAAAGGTGTTTATTCTTCAAATTCTTCACACATATGAACACCTCAAATCTCTTGATTCGCTTCTCTAAGCAATGATTTTCTTCAAGATTCCTCAATTGTGTGGATCCTCGATCTATACAACTCTCGAACCTAAGACAAAGAACGCTTAGTGAAATTCTTCAAGGCTCATCTGGTCACAATCCTCAAAACTTGTTCTTTTTCAAAAACCTTCTGAGAACGCATATGACCTCTCCAAATTCCTCGCACCTAAACTCTGTTCACAGGTACAAATGTCGCGCTGAATCCCTAGGTTCTCATCAACTTAACTCATTTGCAGCGTTCCTCGAAGAAAAACTGCACACTTCTTCGAGAGAACTCAATTGTTCAATTTCCTCAATCAAGAAAATGGCGACGGTAAGAAGCCGCAGAAGGGAGGAAAGAAACCGAGGTTATGACAGCGTTTGAAATCCACGAGGAAATATATGCTGACTATTGCACTCCGGATGAAGAAAGCAAAAATCAACGCAAGGTGCGATTCGGAAGATTGAACGGAGATGGGCACGGAATGGAAGGAATACAGATATGTAACTCCTAAGTACATGAACAAATTCGCTTTAAATCCTCCATGCCCAAGAGCTCCTTTGGCACTGCCAAGTAGCTGATCCCACAAGCATCAAACGAGGTGAGGACTTCCACGATGAATGGGCTAAACGTCAAGCAAAGTTGGCAAAGCAAGCAAAGGAAGCAGTGAAGAAATTCAATGAAGATTTCTGCTGCACATCGCCATCGAGGTCTCGGTCAAACCGAGGAAATCAATGCAAAAGAAGCCTGCTAATAAGCCAAGTGCTTCATCATCTGCGCCCTCATGGCCAAGTTCCTCAGCAGCACCTTCCAATCAATTTCCTCACACTGCTGCCGTTACAACAAAGTCCTCAACAGCTCCGTCAAAACCTTTAGTCCCTATGCACCTGGCTACTTGTCAAAGGACCACTGGTTTCTCAATTGCCTCAGGCATTTCTGCAAGTTTGAAAGTGCGTTATATCGACTAGAGGGGGGGTGAATAGGCGATTTTTATGAAATTTACAAATTCTTCACTGAGGAATTTGCCGGTGAGGAAATTCCTTAGCGAAGAAATACATGCAGCGGAATAAGTACTCAGAAGTAAGCATAACAGATTATAAGCATTGTCATCATGATGAAATGAAGACAATCACAGAGTCTGTAAAGCGTAATCACAGGATAACACAAGATGAAGACAAACAGATCAAGAAATTGAACTGAGGAAATTGAGAAAGTCTTCACCAAAGTCTTCAACACAGATATGACAAACACTCAACACAAGAATGAGGAAATGAAAGGGTTGAGGAAATAGAACCAGTTGGGTTGGTGAAGACAATGATTTGGTAGACCAGTTCCAACTGCTGTCTCGGCTTGTACGTCTGGTTGGAGCGGTGAGTATTTAAACTCGAGGACACGCAGTCCCGGACACCCGATCATCGAGCACGCAGCTCAGACACCAAGTCCTCACCGTATTCTCCTTGAACTAAGGCCACGCAGACCTCGCCCAATCACTCGTGGTAAGTCTTCAGCGACTTCCAAACCTTCACATACTTGGTCACTCGGCGATCCACAATTCCTCTTGATGTTTCTAGACCGTGACGCCTAACCGTCTGGAAGAAGCACAGTCTTCAAAGGTAAAAGCGCCGGATCCACGCGGGATCAATTTCTTGATGATGCTCAATCACTTTGGGTTTGTTGGGGTTTGGTTTTGGGATTTTCCTCACTTTGGGTTTTTCCTCACTTGATGATTTTCGCCAAAGTCCTCAGAGGATGGGTTGCTCTCAAATGACAAGTGTCAAGTTCTTCGAGCAGCCAACCAACTAGTGGTTGTAGGGGCGGCTATTTATAGCCTCGGGAGCAGCCCGACATGATAAGACATAAATGCCCTTAAATGATATGACCGTTAGGTGGAGATATTTTGGGACACGGTGGCGCAAGAAGACAAAGAACGGTCGGAAGTTTGAACATCAAATTCCTCGGGGCTATCATGTTCTCTTTGTGTAGGCAATTCACATTTGGCGAATTCCTAACTCCTCGGTCGAACAAATTCTCAAGTGATCGGAAGAGCTTCGTCTCTCACATCAAGAAATTGACTGAACTGTATGAGATTTCCAAAGGCTTCACTCAAGGGATTGGTAGGTGAGGATTTTGAGTTGAGCATCAAATGGAAATTTTTCCTTAGTATTTCCTCGACCCCTTTAACAAAGACGGTGTTTCCTATGACTCAAGAAAGAGAAAATGAAACTACGAAAACAAAAGTCTTCACGCTTCATATTCCTCAAGCGAATACCAAGTCTTCGAATCACACCAATTTCTTCACTTTCAAAGTCTTCGTAAAGTCTTCGTAATATCAAATTCTTCAGATGAAGAAATTCATTTTAGGGTCGACTTTCTCTGTAAATATCAAACTCCTCATAGACTTATAGACCTGTGTACACTCACAACGCATTAGTTACTTAACCTATAAGTCTTCAATACACCAAAATCACTAAGGGCACTAGATGCACTTACAATCTCCCCTTTTGGTGATTGATGACAATCTGAGTTAAGTTTTCAACGGGATAAATATATGAAGTGTAAATACTGATAATGAGGATTTTGATTGCAAGATATAGAAGAACTCCCCCTGAAGATGTGCATAGTGAGGAAATTGCTTTTGAGGCAATGCACATTTGAAGAATTGAATCATGGAGATCTCCCCCTATATCTTGTAATTCATACACGCATTTGACATATAATATGAGGAATTTGAAATGCATGATGAAATATGGTGCTTGATGTAATGCAAAGTAACACACAAAGAGTATCAGAGCCCAAGGGCCAAATTGGACCAGAGCATAACAAGTATCAAAGCACCATCGGGTTTAAGATTACAACTCGATCCAATAAAAGGTTTCAGAAGAACGAGAGTTGTAACTTAATAAAATATAGTGAGGACAAAAACGAGACCCGCTTGAAGACTAACTCAAATTTCTCCCCCTTTGTCATCGAATGACCAAAAGGATCGAAACTGAGGACTAACGCTCTTGAAGAATATCAGGTTGAAGACGGAGCGCCAAAGATTGTCGGGTTGTTCGCTGAAGTAGGACCAGCAGCAGTGTCTTCCAAATCTTCATTTTCATCAAGATCGCGAGATGAAGAATAGGAGCTGGCCACCAAGGAAGGAACTTTGACCTTCTTGAATTTCTTCGAGGAGGTGCGATCAGTCAAATTCTTCCTTGAGTCCCATTGATTGCAGTTCTTCTTCATTGTAGACATGTGAAAGAACAGCCCAAAGCGCTTGAAGGTTTCATGAAGATAGTAGTGGTTTTTCTTCACCGCATTGTGAGTTGAGGTCACGTTGTAAAGAATAGTACCAAACCGACGCTTGACCCACTTGTGATTGCGATCAACCTTCCGATGAAGACCGAGGAGTAACTCACGATCGGTCATCACCACAGGTGCGTTCCTTGAGGATTTTGCTTAATCGAGGTATTTGTCTTTGTGTCATGAGTGGCGAGTCATCATTGGTGGAGTAAGATGTTGCTTATAAACTGTCCATCCAATGGACGAATGCCTTCATCTATCACAGCAGTAGCCTTTCCTTTTCATCACCGAGGCAATTGGCCGCTTGAGGACTTCAATAGGGGCAGGTAGCTACAGTGGTTCAAAGTATCAGCCTTGTAATTCAGTGAAGATCTTGACCTGATGAATCTCATGATCCAAGGTGCATAAGGTTTCAGCTCAAAAGGTGACATGGCAATGTTAGCCAGAGTCCTCATGAAGAAATCATGGAAATTGACAGGAACGCCATGGATGATGTTGAAAAGCATATTCTTCATGATGCCAACGACTTCTTCATCATTCGAGTCGTGGCCCTTGATAGGACTCATAGTCTTCGACAAAATTCGATAGACTGTTCGAGGCACATAGAGCAATTCCTTGACGAGGAATTTGGTCCTTGGAGCTTGCCTTGGTTTCAATGGCTTCATCAACACTTGCATATAGTGATTTGAAAGTTCCTTTTCTTCATAGATGCGACGTGCACCGTCAACTAGAGGACTGAGTGGAAGAGCTCGAAGCAATTCACTTGCCGGAGCCTTGTAGTGAGTATTTTCGGTCATCCAATCCAAGACCCATGAAGTCACATCTTCAGCATCTCCGGTGATGTGCAGGGTTGCATAGAACTGAAGAATTAGCTCTTCATTCCAATCACAAATGTCGAGCAAAAGTTGAGAAGACCTGCATCGTGAAGAACACTTAGAACGGGCTCAAAGCTCGGCAGCGACTCCATATCCACATGAGGAATATGAGCATGATCAAGATTTTGTCCTTGTTGAAAAGCACCGAGGAATAGAAGTTGGCTTGATCGGCAGTCCGTAAGCGCCTCTTCCTAATCCGAGCAGAGTCATAAGGATTATATTCATGAAGAACACATGCTCAAAGAAAGAAATCCTTCGCCTTGAACTTTTGTTTGGTCGAGAACGGATTCTTACGCTTTGGCGAGAGGGTGTCACCAATTGCATCACCACCTCTAGAATGGTAAGTGCAGGTTCTTCACTTGAGGAATTTCTTGGTCCTCAACTTGTGATCCGAGGAATTTCAGCAGCAGCAGCAGCAGCAGTTTCATCAAGATCGTGGCTGGAATTTCTTCATGCACAGGACTCGTGGGTTGATTTTCTTGAGTCGATCTGGACAGTTGATGCGGGGAGTGAGGAACTTGTTGAAGCGGGGTGAAGAGCGGAGTATTGGGATGTTGATCTTCCCAAAAGTCATCATTGATTACCGGAGTGGTGCATCCAATATCCACATCTTCATTTTCAATTTTCTCAAGACCATCTTGAGGAATTTCATGGTCCGATGAGGGAATGACGGGGTTGAAGGGACAGCTTCCACTTCAATTTCTTCATCGATCTTCTCGATGAGCAGGAGATTGATGTTCTTCATCGATCCGTTGGCACTTCATATTCTTCTCCAAAAGGAACCACTTCCTTTGAAGGTATGGAGGAAATTGGAATAGCATCAATCGGGTTTTCAACAGAGCTGGTCATTGGCTTCATTTTCTTGGCAGTCAAGAATCGACGCAGGTGATGCTTTTCTCTTCTTCACAGCAGCTCGCTCGCAGCCTTGGTTTTCTTCACATCCAAAGCAGATGGAAGAACTGAAACTGGGGTTGGTGCAGGAGGAGCCGAGGAATTTGGAGCAGATTCTTCAGAGCAAGCGATGCAGTTCCCTGTCTTGAGCAATTTCTTCAGCGCACCACTAGTGGGTGCCCGCGTTTCTTCGGTGGCTGGAATTTCTTCATCAGCCTGGAATCAGCATGTTCTTCAAATAGTTGAGCTTCAGCGTTGTCGGCATTTTTTTCACTAGGCTGAGCAGATGCTTCACCGAGGATCTTCATGTTGCAGGTGTGCAGCAATTTAGAGATTCTTCGTCAGATTGACGAATTTGGTCTTGACAACTTGCCAATCAGCATAGTACGTGTCAAAGTTCTTGCTGAGGTTCTGAATTTCTGTTTGAGCTTGAAGAAGTTCCTCAGGTGTCATCTTGACAACATTATTCTTCAAGAACCTCTCCTTCTTGTATTGAGCCTTTTTGATTTCCTTCGCCTTCTCGAACTTCCATTTTTCTTCAGCAATGAAGTGAGTCAACATATGACTTTGACCAGGTGTCAAAGGAAGATCAGGCAGAGGGGTATTTGGATCGTTGTGCCAGAGGTCGATGAAATCGAGGACTTTCTTTGGGTCCAAAAGCATTGGCACAGCTGTTCCCTTGGCTCTTGCGGCTCTAGCTTGACGGTCTCTGATGATTTCTTCAAGTTCTTCATCAGATGCCTCATCATCAGATGGCACGTGGACGACAAGCTGTTTCTTCTTCGGGCTAGGCCGAGGACCACGTCCAGTTGTTGCTTTTGTCTTCAGCAGCGTCGGGCCCCGATGAAGAATTGAAAGCGGTGAGGAATGTGCAGAGGTGCCTGAGGCAATTGAAAATCCAGCAGTCCTTTGACAAGTGGCTAGGTGCACTGGAACTGAAGGTTTGGATGGTGCAGCTGAGGACTTTGATGGAGCAGCAGTGGTGTGAGGAATTTGTCACGAGGAATTTTGCTGGTAGGAGCTGCCGAGGAACTTGGCCGTGAGGGCATAGAAGAAGAAGTACTTGGCTTATTGCAGACTTCTTTTGCATCGATTTCTTGGCTTGGCCGAGACCTCGAGGCAGCAGCAGCGGCGTAATCCTCATTGAATTTCTTCACCGCTTCCTTTGCTTGCTTAGCCAACTTAGCTTGGCGCTTAGCCCATTCCTCAGAAAGTCCTCACCGCTTAACGCTAGTGGGATCAGCTACTTGGCCTGGTGCCAAAGGAGCTCTTGGGCAAGGAGGATTTAAATAATTTCTTCATGTACTTGGGAGTAACATAGCGGTATTCCTTCCATTCCGTGCCCATCTCCGCTCAATTTTCTCAAGACGCACCTTGCGCTGAGTTTTGCTTTCCTCATCCGTGTGCAATAGTCGGGATATATTTCCTCGTGGATTTCAAAGCAGTCATGACCTCAGGTTTCTTTCCTCCCTTCTGCGGCTTCTTACCATCTCGCCATTTTCTTGGTGAGGAAATTGAACAATTGAGTTCTCTCAAGAAGTGTGCAGTTTTTCTTCGAGGAACGCTGCAAATGAGTTAAGTTGATGAGAACCTAGGGATTCAGCAGCAGACATTTGTACCGTGAACAGAGTATAGGTGCGAGGAATTTGAAGAGGTCATATGTTCTCGGAGGGTTTTTCAAAAGAACAAGTTTGAGGATTTTGACCAGATGAGTTTTGAAGAATTTCAATAAGCGTTCTTTATCTTAGGTTCCAGAGTTGTATAGATCAAGATCCACACAATTGAGGAATCTTGAAGAAAATCATGGCTTAGTGAAATGAGTCAAGAGATTTGAGGTGTTCATATGTGTGAGGAAATTGAAATAAACACCTTTGAAGAATTTGAAGAAAATTTGAGAATCAAAGCGAGTAAATAAAAGTAACTTTTAATTTACTCCAAGTGAAGAACACGATTTAACTGAGATGAACAGTTTAGAAGTTCGTCGTTCAGATCTTCTCCGCCTAACTTGGCAGAGGAAATCAGCTACGGCGACGGCGGAGTGAAGAAATTCCACTGTCGGCGCGAGTACGTCGGCGAAGAGGTCAAGGCAAGTGAAGCTTTTCCTCACCGGCTGACGATGGAGTAGCGGCGGCGCTTAGGGTTTCGAGGAGCTCGGCGGAGAGAGATCGAGCGAGGTAAAAGAGTGAGGAAGGGAGAGAGGGGGGTATTTATAGCCACGGTGAAAAACGGCTCGTCCGAAGATTTTGGACGAACTTGCCCCTGACCGCTTCCCTTCTCACGACATGTGTCACCCACGTACAGTGTAGTGGAGATCGTGCGCGATCGTGGGTGGATATAATAATGCATCGTGGGATGCGGAACGGTTTGAGCGGTAAAATAGAGGTTTGAATAAGATTCGTTTTAAAAGTTCCGTTCGCAATTTCTTCAGCTGTCAAGGACTCAGTGAAGAAATTGAACGAGTTTCAAAGTAGAACGCACATGAAGAATTTGTGAATGGATTGGGTTGAGTATAGCATAGAGGGAAGGGTCCGATCACATTCACTTAGCGTAAAAAGTGACTTGAAGAAATAGCCATAAGTGAATGCAGAGAGGACATAAATCCATATATATATATATAGCCAATGAAGAAAGACGACGGAAGCAGTGAAGATTTTGCAAAGTTGAAGAATTTGAAAACTGAAGAATTTGAAAAACTGAAGAATTTCAAAATCAAGAATTTCAAAAGCGAGGAAAACTCAAATTGAAGATTTTCAACTTTGGTGGTGGCGTGACCCATCAGATAAGAATGATGATTTCAGACACCGCGCATAATTGTCGAGGGTTACGAGAATCAAATTCTTCATTAATTTCTTCACATTTAGAGTGTTATTCTTCATTGATTGAAGAAAACGTTTCTTCATGTGTTGCACATCTAAGTCATCAATTTTGCATAAGTGTTAGGATGTGTGTCTTTTCAAAGAACATTCAAGATTCTAAGATATTTAGCTCACACCGCAACTTGCTAAATCTCTTCTCATCCAAGGGCTTAGTGAAGATATCAGCTAGCTGTTCTTGATCTTCACATGCTCGATGGAGATGTCGCCTTCAACACATGATCACGAAGAAAATGATGACGAATTTGAATGTGCTTTGTCTTCGAGTGCTGAACGGGTTGTGAGCAATCTTGATGGCACTCTCATTGTCACAAGAGAGAGGCACATTCTTCACGTTGATGTCGTAGTCCTTGAGGGTTTGCTTCATCCATAGTAATTGAGCACAACACGAGCCAGCAGCAATGTATTCAGCTTCCGCGATGGACGGTGATACAGTTCTGCTTTCTTCGAGGACCAATGCACCAAAGATCGTCCGAGGAAATGACAAGTACCAGATGTTGACTTGCGATCCACACGATCACCAAAGATAGTCGAGTCGTAATATCCAATGAGATCAAAAGTAGAGCCCTTGGGGTACCATAATCCTAGTGTTGGTGTGTGAGCTAGATATCAAGAATATGCTTCACAGCCTTATGGTGTGATTCCTTGGTGTAGCTTGAAATCGGGCACACATGCAAACACTAAGCATTATATCTGGCCTAGATGCACATAAGTACAATAAAGAACCAATCATGGAGCGGTATACCTTGTGATCAAGTCAATACCATTTTCATCATTGCATAGATGGCCATTTGTGGGCATAGGAATTTTGACGCCTTTGCAATCTTGCATGCCAATTTCTTCAGGACATCTTTGAGGTATTTCTCCGAGATATGAATATGCCATTGTGTTGTTGATTTAATTTGAAGACCTAAGAAGAATTTCAACTCTCCCATCATAGACATTTGATATTCTTCACTCATCATATAGGCAAATTCATCACTATAACGTTGGTCAAGACAGCCAAAGATAATATCATCAACATATATTTGGCACACAAACAGTTCACCATCATATGATTTAGTAAAGAGAGTAGGGTCGAGTGAACTGGTGTGAAGCCATTCTTCACGAAGAATTCCTTCAATGTATCATACCACGCCGAGGGGCTTGCTTGAGGCCATAGAGGGCCTTATTGAGTCTCAAGACTTTGTCGATTCTTTGGATCTTCAAAACACGGGGTTGAGCAACATATACTTCTTCCTCAAGCTTACCATTGAGGAATGCACTTTTCACATCCATTTGATATAAAGTGATATTGTGATGGTTAGCATAGGCGTAGTAATATGCTGAATAGACTCAAGTCTAGCAACAGTGCAAAAGTTTCATCGAAATCAATTCCTTCAACTGCGTGTAGCCTTGAGCTACTAGTCGTGCCTTATTCCTCACCACAAGACCATTTTCATCTTGCTTGTTGCGGTAGATCCACTTTGTGCCAATGATATTATGCTTGCGAGGATCTGGACGTTTGACCAGTTCCTGACGTTGTTGAGCTCGAATCGATGTAATTCTTCTTGCATGGCCTGAATCCACTCCGGCTCGAAATGCTTCATCTACCTTAGTGGGCTCTGTGATAGAGACAAAAGCATAGTGCCCACAAAAGTTAGATAAGTGTGAAGCTTTTGAGCGAGTGAGAGGACTGGCGCTTCAATGTCATCGATGATCTTGTCAACTTGCACTTCTTTTGCAACGCGAGGATGAGCTGGTTGTCTTCGAGGAATTTGATCATTTTCCTCGGCACCATTTTCTTCAAAGATTATCTTTAGGTGCATCAGCTTGACGTTCTTCACAGACAGAATGAATTCTTCAGCAGTTTCTTGAAGGAATGACATCCTCGGTTGCCTTGAACTGATAGAATCCTCGGTGCTGGTTCGCCTAACATGTAGGTAGGTGCTCTCTTTGCGAGCCATTAGTTTCATCGAACCGCACATCTACAAGGTCAACAATCTTGTGAAGTGTGATGTTGAAGACTCAGAGGTGTGCGAGTCCTTTCCGTAACCAAGCATAAAACCTTCATGTGCTTTTTGCAAATTTAGAGTGGTGGTGAGGATCTCTAATCCAGCATTTAGCATCAAGACTTTGAAATAACTTACATTGGGTTTCTTGTCGTGAGGAGTTCATAGGCAGTCTTCTTGAAGAATTTGTGAAGATATACTGTTGATGATGTGACACGCAGTGTCAATTGCTTCAATCCGTAAACGACTAGGCGTTTTGTATTCATCAAGCATAGTGCGAGCCATCTCAACAAGAGTTCTGTTCTTGCGCCCACGACGCCATTTTGCCGAGGAGTATAGGGAGCAGATAACTCATGAGTAATACCAAGTTCATCAAGATAGTCATCAAGACCGAATTCTTGAACTCAGTTCCATTGTCACTTCGATGTGCTTGATCTTCACACCAAAGTTGGTTGAAGCCCTCGAGGAAAATCGCTTGAAGATTTCCTGCACTTGATTTTTGTAAGTAACAATGTGTACCCATGTGTAGCGAGAGTAATCATCAACAATAACAAAGCCATATAGAGATGCATCATTAGTAACACTGAGTAATGATTGGGACCAAAGAGGTCCATGTGAAGCAATTCAAGGGACGAGTAGTGGTCATGATAGTCTTATTTGGATGCTTGGCCTTGGTCATTTTTCCAGCTTCACAGTTCGCATAAGTGATCCTTGAGGAATTTGACATTCTCAATGCCAATGACATGCTTCTTCTTCGCAAGGCGTGTGCAAATTCCTCATGCCTGCGTGACCAAGTCGTCGATGCCATAGCCAGCCTTCTGAAGCTTTTGCAAGTAGACACACGGCTGGTTGTGGTCCTGTGGAAAAATCAACAATATACAAGTCTCCTCTCCTAAAGCCTTCGAAGACTTTGGAATTGTCACTTCCATAATCACAACACAACGATACTTGCCAAAGATAACAACCATATCAAGATCACAAAGCATTGAGATCGACATGAGGTTATATCCTAAAGACTCAACAAGCATGACTTTGTCCATGTGCATGTCCTTAGAGATAGCAACCTTACCAAGTCCCAATACCGACTTTTGCCTTTGTCGGCCAAAGATGATATGCTTCAGATGAGACGGTGATAAGGAGCATCCATCAATAGATTCTTGTCACCAATCATGTGATTTGTACATCCACTATCGAGAACCCACTCGGTGGCTTTGGGTTGATCATCCTGCAGATGAATTAGTACAACTTACGATCTCATATACTTCATCGGTGAAGAATATGATATCAAGTTCATCGATGAAATTCATCATCAAGATTTAGATAAGCAAGATGAGGACGTGTGAAATGAAAGTTCATTTCATCATGATTAGCCTCGTCCTTTCGAGCATTTTGTCGGGCCCCAAAGAAATTCTTCAGACATTTGAGGCACGCCTGGAGACCTGACCTGCAGAAGAGATTAGTTCTTTTCTTCACCACCCACATCTCAAGGGGTGGCAAAGAGTTCATCATTCTCATGAGCACCATATGAGAATGGTGGCATAGAGGCCAAACCATTTCGTTTCACATAAGAGGGGTTAGGGTAAGCATATGAATAAGGAGAAATTCTTCGAGGACTTATGAACATAATGGTTTGAAGAATAATGCACATATTCATAGCCCTTAGCTCTACCTGCGAAATAGAGTTATTAGCACGATGATAATCATATGAGGACTTTGATCCTTTTGAGGAATTTGATCCATGTGAGGAATTTGGTCCGTATGAGGACTTGGATCCATATGAAGAATTTTGTCCATATGAAGAATTTGATCTGGGGTTCCTTTTCTTCACGTGTGGTGTCATGAGGACATTCACCAAGACTTTCAAGACATTTCTTGGGAACCCAGATTTTCTTCATAGGGGACCGTTCTGCAGATTAGTGCCAACATATCTAGCAAATACTTCACCATTCTGATTTTTGAACAGTTTATAGTTTGAGTCAAATGACTCATCATCGTAATGAGGAAATTCACATGTAAAACCAGATAAGGTAGATGGATCAATCTGGAGGTCCCTTTGCAGCAACCCATGAGGTTTTGGGATACCGCTCGGGTTTCAAAGACGTTCCATCAAGCATTGAGTTTCCTCTCAAAGGCAATACCCTCTTTCCTAGGGTTCTGTTGAGGATCTGCTTTTAAGCACATCACAAAGAGTCTGATGCCCTTTGAGGCTTTTGTACATGCCTGTCATGTACAATTCCTTCAATCCTGCATCGTCAGTGATACTAGCAATGTCCTCAGATGAGGAATTAGTGATAGTAGAGGCAGGTGAAGAATTTGTAACAGTTGAAGCATTTGAACATTCAGGTGAAGAATTAGCGATTCACGCTCAATGCACTTTAAGCATGGAGGAACAAATTCTTCTTGAGAAGCGCTGATTTGTTGAGCAAGTAATGAATCGCGCTCCTTCTGAAGATCTTCATAACTCGCTCTTAGCTTCTCAAGATCTTGCTTTCTTTGAAGAAATTCATAAGAAAGTTTCTCATGATCAGATAAGAGAGTGTTATGATGACCTTGAAGGCTGTCAAGCCTAGGCGAACTTTTCAAGATTTTCGATTAGGGCTTGAGTGCGATCCATTTCTTCACCTAACATATCATCACTCTTATCTAGCATGTTTTGAACCTTTTCAAAAGCCCTTTGTTGTTTTATAGCAATCTTAGCAAGTTTAGAGTAGCTGGGCTTGAGATCCTCATCGATTCATTTTCACTAGATTCAGAGGAGGTGTAATTGAGTACCTTGGCACCTTTTGCCATGAAGCAATAGGTGGAGCGTAGTCATCATTTTCCTCATCAGGTTTGTTGGCGGAGTCATTTTCTTGATGTTGAAGATGGATTTGCTGACGTAAGCGTGAGCAAGAGCCGGACTAGCCACACCAGATTCGGATTCTTGAGACTCCTCCTCTTCCTTATTTTCCTCGATTCAGCTTGAGTCCATTTCCTTGCCAATGAATGCCCGAGCCTTTTTGGAGCTGCTCTTCTTGTGAGAAGAAGGCTTTGAGGATTTTGATGATGAAGATTTTGATGATTTCTTCTTCTTCTTTACGCCATCGTAACTGTAATCCTTGTGTTTCTTCTTCTTCAATTCCTTTTCCCATCGAGGACAATCTTGGATATAGTGACCAGGTTTCTTGCATTTGTGGCAAAGTCTTCGCTTATAGTCACTAGATGAGGAATCTTTGCTTCTTGAGGATTTTCCAAAACGACCACGTCTTGTGAATTTCTGGAATTTCTTCACGAGCAGTGCTAGCTCTCGCCAAATTCTTGAGTCTCCAAGGCTACTAGCGAGTCTTCACTCTCGATTCAGATTCAGCCTTGGCCTTGAGGCACGTGTTCTTCCATAGCTAGAACCATAGAGATCTCTCTTTTCAAAGAAGCTGGAACTCGTGAGTATTTAGCCTTCGAGGATATCGGCAGGATCAAGAGACTTGTAGTCAGCTCGTTCTTGTATCATCGGTGCAGAGTGTCAAATGAGGAATCAAGCGATCTTAGTAATTTCTTCACCACCTCATGGTCGGTGATGTCGGTGGTACCAGTGCTTGAAGCTCATTTGAGATGTCGGTGAGGCGATCAAGGTTTGTTGAACATTTTCGTTGTCGAGTCTTTTGAAGCGGTTGAAGAGATTCCAAGAACATCAACTCGAGAGTCACGCTGAGTTGAAACACCTTCATTTACTTTGGACAGCCTGTCCCGGATGAGTTTGGCGATTCCAAAGCACTCACTCTTCCATATTGACCTTTGCTCGATGGCCACATATGATATTCTTCGCTTGAGAATCGAGTTGCTTGAATCTCTTCACATCAAGATCATTCGGAGAGGGTGTGGTGAGGAAACACCTTTGTCACAACATACCGTAGATCGTTGTCAATTGCTTCAAGATGCATTCGCATTTTGTTCTTCCGAGAGGGGTAGTCCGTCCCATCAAGGTAGGACACCCTGCTGAGACCTTGATCATACTGCGGTCGACATAACTAAAACTCCGGTGGTTAAACTAAAATCACACGTAACAAGGAGTACCTTGCTCGATACCAATTGAAAGTGCGTTATATCGACTAGAGGGGGTGAATAGGCGATTTTATGAATTTACAAATTCTTCATCGAGGAATTTGCGGTGAGGAAATTCCTTAGCTAAGAAATACATGCAGCGGAATAAGTACTCGAAGTAAGCATAACAGATTATAAGCATTGTCATCATGATGAAATGAAGACAATCACAGAGTCTGAAAGCGTAATCACAGGATAACACAAGATGAAGACAAACAGATCAAGAAATTGAACTGAGGAAATTGAGAAAGTCTTCATCAAAGTCTTCAAACACAGATATGACAAACACTCAACACAAGAATGAGGAAATGAAAGGGTTGAGGAAATAGAACCAGTTGGGTTGGTGAAGACAATGATTTGGTAGACCAGTTCCAACTGCTGTCTCGGCTTGTACGTCTGGTTGGAGCGGTGAGTATTTAAACTCGAGGACACGCAGTCCCGGACACCCGATCCGAGCACGCAGCTCAGACACCAAGTCCTCACCGTATTCTCCTTGAACTAAGGCCACGCAGACCTCGCCCAATCACTCGTGGTAAGTCTTCAGCGACTTCCAAACCTTCACATACTTGGTCACTCGGCGATCCACAATTCCTCTTGGATGCTCTAGACCGTGACGCCTAACCGTCTGGAAGAAGCACAGTCTTCAAAGGTAAAAGCGCCGGATCCACGGGATCAATTTCTTGATGATGCTCAATCACTTTGGGTTTGTTGGGGTTTGGTTTTGGTATTTTCCTCACTTTGGTTTTTCCTCACTTGATGATTTTCGCTCAAAGTCCTCGGAGGATGGGTTGCTCTCAAATGACAAGTGTCAAGTTCTCTCGGAGCAGCCAACCAACTAGTGGTTGTAGGGGCGGCTATTTATAGCCTCGGAGCAGCCCGACATGATAAGACATAAATGCCCTTAAATGATATGACCGTTAGGTGGAGATATTTTGGGGACAGGTGGCAAGAAGACAAAGAACGGTCGGAAGTTTGAACATCAAATTCCTCGGGCTATCATGTTCCTCTTTGTGTAGGCAATTCACATGGCGAATTCCTAACTCCTCGGTCAGAACAAATTCTCGGTGATCGGAAGAGCTTCATCTCATCCATCAAGAAATTGATGAACTGTATGAGATTTCCAAAGGCTTCACTCAAGGGATTGGTAGGTGAGGATTTTGAGTTGAGCATCAAATGGAAATTTTTCCTTAGTATTTCCTCGACCCCTTTAACGAAGACGGTGTTTCCTATGACTCAAGAAAGAGAAAATGAAACTACGAAAACAAAAGTCTTCACGCTTCATATTCCTCAGCGAATACCAAGTCTTCGTAATCACACCAATTTCTTCACTTTCAAAGTCTTCGAAAGTCTTCGAATATCAAATTCTTGAGATGAAGAAATTCATTTTAGGGTCGACTTTCTCTCAAATATCAAACTCCTCATAGACTTATAGACCTGTGTACACTCACAAACGCATTAGTTACTTAACCTATAAGTCTTCAATACACCAAAATCACTAAGGGGCACTAGATGCACTTACAAAGTTCCTCAGCTGCTCCAATTTCCTCATCTGGCCCGGCTTAGCTGAAGACCAAGGCAACAGCTGGACGAGGTCCACGGCCTAGTCCAAGGACGAAACAAGTTGTATTTCATGTACCATCTGACGATGAAGCATCTGATGAAGAACTCGCGGAAATCATCAGAGACCGTCAAGTAAGGGCCGCTAGAGCCAAAGGTACATCTGTGCCACTGCTATTGGATTCGAAGAAAGTCCTCAACTTTATTGATCTCTGGCACAATGATCCCAATACCCTCCGCTGATCTTCATCGACACTGGTCAAAGTCATGCGCTGACTCACTTCATCGCTGAAGAAAATGGAAGTTTGAGAAGGCGAGGGAAATCAAAAAGGCTCAATACAGGAAGGAGAAGTTCCTGAAGAAAAACGTTGTCAAGATGACACCTGAGGAGCTTCTCAAGGTCCAAACTAAGATTCAAGACCTTAGCAAAAACTTCGATTCCTACTATGCTGATTGGCAAGGAGCCAAGACCAGATTTGTCAACCTGACGAAGAAATTCACAAGTGTTGCTGCCCCAGTGCAACATGAAATTCCTCAGGCTGGAGCCTCAGCTCAGCCTACTGAAGAAAATGCCAAGATCACTGATGACATTCAGCCTGCTGAAGAAAATGTTGATTCAGGGCTGATGATCCCATCCCACCATTGAAGAAACTGCCGTGGCACCCACTAGTGGTGCGCTCAAGAAATTGCTCAAGACAGGGGAACTGCATCAGTTGCTCCTGAAGAAACTGCACCAAATTCCTCAGCTCCTCCTACACCAACTTCAACTCCAATTCTTCCATCTGCTTCTGATGTGAAGAAAACCAAGGCTGCAGAACGAGCTGCTGTGAAGAAAAGGAAAGCATCAGCTGCGTCAGATTCTTCGGCTGAAGAAAATGAAGCCAATGACCAGCTCATTTGAAAACCCAATTGATGCTGTTCCAATTTCCTCCATACCATCAAAGGAAGTTGTTCCTTTTGGAGAAGACTATGAGATCCCAATCGGATCTGATGAAGAACATCAATCTGCTGCTTCGTCAGAGAAAATTGATGAAGAAATTGAAGTGGAAGCAATCCCTTCAACCCCAGTTATTTCCTCATCAGACCATGAAATTCCTCAAGCTGGTGCTGAGGAAATTGAAAATGAAGATGTGGATATTGGATGCACCACTCCAGTGATAAATGATGACTTTTGGGAAAGTCAGCATCCCAATACTCCTCTCTTCACCCCGCTCCAACAAGTTCCTCACTCTCCTGCACAAACAGTCCAAATGGACTCTGAAGAAAATCAACCCACTGGTTCTGTGCATGAAGAAATTCCAGCCGCTAGTGCTGATGAAACTGCTGCTGCTGCTAGTCCTCAGACTGCACCTGTTGAGGAACAAGAAATTCCTCAGGCTGAAGAACCTCAACTTACGGTTCCTGAGGTGGTGATGCAACTCACTGACACCCCTCTACCCAAGCAAAAGAATCCGTTCTCAACCAAGCAAAAGTTCAAGGCTGAAGATTTCTTTGCCGAGCACGTGTTCTTCAATGAATATAATCCATATGATTCTGCTCGCATTAGGAAGAGGCGCTTCTGGACTGCCAGCCAAGCCAACTTCTATTCCTCAGTGCTTTTCAACAAGGACAAAATCTTCGATCATGCTCATATTCCTCATGTGGATATGGAGTCGCTGCCAGGCTTTGAGCCAGTCCTCAGTGTTCTTCACGATGCAGGACTGCTAAATTTTTGCACTGATATATGTGACTAGAATGAAGAGCTAATTCTTCAGTTCTATGCAACCCTGCACATCACCGGAGACGCTGAAGACGTAAATTCATGGGTCTTAGATTGGATGACTGAAAACACTCACTACAAGGCACCAAAGAAGTGAATTGCTTCGTGCCCTACCACTCGATCCTCCGCTTGATGGTGCACGTCGTATCTATGAAGAAAAGAACTTTCAAATCACTATATGCAAAGTCTTGATGAAGCCTTTGAAGCCAAGGCAGGCCCCAAGAACCAAATTCCTCGTCAAGGAATTATTATATGTGCCTCGGACAGTCTATCGAATTTTGACGAAGACTATGAGTCCTATCAAAGGCCACGACTCGAACGATGAAGAAGTCGTTGGCATCATGAAGAATATGCTTTTCAACATCATCCATGGCGTTCCCGTCAATTTCCATGATTTCTTCATGAGGACTCTGGCTAACATTGCCATGTCACCTTTTGAGCTGAAGCCTTATGCGCCTTGGATTATGAGATTCATCAGGTCAAGATCTTCACTAAATTACAACGCTGATACTTTGAACCACTGCAGCTACTACGCCTCGATTGAAGTCCTCAAACGGACAATTACCTCGGTGATGACAAGGGCAAGGCCATCTGCTGTGATCGATGAAGGCATTCGTCCATTGGATGGACAGTTCAGCAAAGCAGCATCCTACTCCACCAATGATGACTCGCCACACATGACTCGTGACAAATACCTCACCAAGCAAAGTCCTCAAGCTACTGCACCCAGGGTGATGACTGATTGTGAATTACTCCTCAGTCTTCATCAAAAGGTTGATCGCAATCATAAGTGGGTCAAACGTCAGTTTGGTACTCTTCTTTACAACATGACCTCAACACACAATGCAGTGAAGAAAACCACTACTACCCTGCATGAACCTTCAAGGGGCACCTGGGCTGTTCTTTCACATGTCTACAAGTGAGGAAGAACTGACTTCAATGGGACTCAAGGAAGAATTTGACTGGTCTGCACCTCCTCCGAAGAAATTCAAGAATGTCAAAGTTCCTTCTTTGGTGGCCAGCTCCTATTCTTCATCTCGCGACACTGATGAAAATGAAGATTTGGAAGACACTGCTGCTGGTCCTACTTCAACAACCGACCCCAACAATGTCAAGGCCCGTCTTCAACTTGAAATTCTTCAAGAGCGTTAGTCCTCGCCGATCCTTTTGGTCATTTGATGACAAAGGGGGAGAAATTTGAGTTAGTCTTCAAGCGGGTCTAGTTTTTGTCTATATACAGTATTTTATTAAGTTACAACTCTCGTTCTTCTGAAACCTTTTATTGGATCGAGTTGTAATCTTAAACCCGATGGTGCTTTGATACTTTTGATGCATTATGCTCTTGCTTTATGCTCTGATTACAGTTGTTATGCTCTGATTCTCGTGAGCCCCTTGAAAATCTTCATAGCAAATCATTTTGGCCTTTGGGCTCTGGTACTCTTGATGCGTTACATTGCATAACATCAAGCACCATATTTCATCATGCATTTCAAATTCTTCATACTATATGTTAAATGCGTGTATGAACTACAAGATATAGGGGGAGATCTCCATGATTCATTTCTTCAAATGTGCATTGCCTCAAAAGCAAATTCCTCACTATGCACACCTTCAGGGGGAGTTCTTCTATATCTTGCAATCAAATTCCTCATTATCAGTATTTACACTTCACATGTTTATCCCCGTTGAAAAACTTAACCTATGTTGTCATCAATCACCAAAAAGGGGGAGATTGTAAGTGCATCTAGTGCCCCTTAGTGATTTTGGTGTATTGAAGACTTATAGGTTAAGTAACTAATGCGTTTGTGAGTGTACACAGGTCTATAAGTCTATGAGGAGTTTGATATTTACGGTGAAAGTCGACCCTAAAATGAAGTTCTTCAATCAAGACTTTGATATTCAAGACTTTCAAGACTTTGAAAGTGAAGAAATTGGTGTGACCTTGAAGACTTGGTATTCATTTGAGGAACATGAAGCGTGAAGACTTTTGTTTTCGTAGTTTCATTTTCTCTTTCTTGAGTCATAGGAAACACCGTGATTGTTAAAGGGGTCGAGGAAATACTAAGGAAAAATTTCCATTTGATGCTCAACTCAAAATCCTACACCTACCAATTCCTTCGAGTGAAGCTTTTGAAATCTCATACAGTTCAGTCAAATTTCTTGAAGGATGAGACGAAGCTCTTCCGGTCGCCGAGGAATTTGTTCTCGATCGAGGAGTTAGGAATTCGCCAGTCTGAATTGCCTACACAAATGAGGAACATGATAGCCCCGAGGAATTTGATGTTCAAATTTCGACCGTTCTTTGTCGCTTGCCACCTGTCCCAAATATCTTATCCACCTAACGGTCATATCATTGAAGGGCATTTATGTCTTATCATGTCGGGCTGCTCCCTAGGCTATAAATAGCCGCCCCCTACAACCACTAGTTGGTTGGCTGCTCCGAGAGAACTTGACACTTGTCATTTGAGAGCAACCCATCCTCTGAGGACTTTGAGCGAAAATCATCAAGTGAGGAAAAACCCAAAAACCAAACCCCAACAAACCCAAAGTGATTGAGCATCACTGAAGAAATTGATCCTGCGTGGATCCGACGCTTTTACCTTTGAAGACTGTGCTTCTTCCAGACGGTTAGGCGTCAAGGTCTAGAGCATCCAAGAGGAATTGTGGATCGCCGAGTGACCAAGTATGTGAAGGTTTGGAAGTCGCCTGAAGACTTACCACGAGTGATTGGACGAGGTCTGTGTGACCTTAGTTCAAGGAGAATACGGTGAGGACTTGGTGTCCTGAGCTGCGTGCTCAGTGACTGGGTGTCCGGGACCGTGTGTCCTCGAGTTTAAATACTCAACCGCTCCAACCAGACGTACAACTGAGACAGCAGTTGGAACTGGTCTACCAAATCATTGTCTTCACCAACCTAACTGGTTCTATTTCCTCAACCCTTTCATTTCCTCATTATTGTGTTGAGTGTTTGTTCATATCTGTGTTTGAAGACTTTGATCAAGACTTTCTCAATTTCCTCGTTCAATTTCTTCACTGTTTGTCTTCATCTTGTGTTATCCTGTGATTACGCTTTCTGTACTCCGTGATTGTCTTCATTTCATCATGATGACAATGCTTGTAATCTGTTATGCTTACTTCTGAGTACTTATTCCGCTGCAAGTATTTCTTCGCTAAGGAATTTCCTCACCGGCAAATTCCTCAGTGAAGAATTCATAAAAATCGCCTATTCACCCCCCTCTAGTCGATATAACGCACTTTCACTACCAAAGCGGAATGACAAGTACAAGACGACTTCAAGTATGCCATGTTCTCATCCAAGTCCTACGGCTTCTCCAACAATCAAGCTTCGACGACTCCAACACCTTCTACCTCAACCAAGCCATCTACAAGCAACGACGACAAGTCAAGTTACAATAAAACTTCGATAAGCTCAAGTCGTCCTCCTTCTACAAGCAACTTCAAATCGGAAGCTTTCATCATCATCTACTCCAACCAATGAGACCATCAAGACAAGTTCCATCAAATGTTTCACATGCGGAGGCCGAGGCCACAAGTCCTTCGAGTGCACAAACAAGCGCACCATGATCCTCAACGACGACGGAACCTACAACTCCATGAGTGAAGGAGAAATGGAAGCCCTTAGCAAGTGGCCATGCACCGACAAGTGAACAACGAAGACGAAGATGATCAAGTCTTTTGTGATGAAGATTCAAGTCCCGCTCTTGTTGTCTCCTAGGTCTTGACTCTCCAACATCAATAAGACGAAGATCAAAGATGCCATATCTTTCACACAAAGGCCGGCATCAATGGACGGTCCGTCAAGGTCATCATCGATGGAGGTAGTTGCCACAACTTAGCAAGTGAAGAACTATGATCCAAACTCCAATTGGTAAAGATGAAGCACCCTCACCCCCTACAAGGTTCAATGGCTAAGCGACACCGGCACCATCCACGTCGAGCATAGAGTACAAGTCTCTTTCAAGATCGGCGCCTATGAAGACACTTTGGAGTGTGATGTCCTTCCGATGACCGTGTGCCACCTCCTTCTTGGACGGCCATGGCAATTTGACCGAGGTGTCATTCACAATGGGCGTACAAATCACTATAGCTTCAAGATGAAAGGGAAGGAGTTTGTGCTACGTCCTATGTCTCCAAGCCAAGTACTCGCCGACAAGCAAGCCACCCATCGTGGAGAGAATAGTGAGAGAGCGACCCACCAAAAAGAGAGTGAGCGCCACAAACCCAAATTGAGTGCCTCCACGATGAGCGACAAGAAAAACTTAGTTCTCTTTGCCACCAAACATGAGATGAGAGAAGTGTGTGAGAACCCATCAAGTGTCCTACACTATGTCCTATTGTGCAAGGACGAGGCAACAAAAACTAACAACACTCACGATCTACCTTTGGTGTTATCTTCTTTATTGCAGGAATTCCAAGATGTTTTCCCCGATGAGCTACCTTCGGGTCTACCTCCACTACGAGGCATTGAGCACCGAATCGATCTCATCCCCGGAGCACCGCTTCCAAACAAAGCTCCCTACCGCGTCAATCCCGAAGAAACCAAAGAAACACAAAGTGATAGAGGCGAGGGTGTCCCGATGTTTCGATGAGATGGTGGCTATCGTTTTCCGTGGGAGTCGACCTTGACGATCCGACTACGAACGTGCGAGACGTCGCGCCTTAGCAATCGCTAAACCAACTTCCGAGGGTTATTGACCACGCAGGAGCACGATCAACCTGACCACGAGGGCCTGTTTCCTGCGAGCAAACGAAGAACAAGCAAGAAACTAAGATTGCAATCTGGATATTGCGAATATAAGAGGAAAGCTTTATTAATGAGGGTGGGGTTCTGTGACGCCTTGGTCTGGTCGTTGAACACAAACGAAGTACGCGAAGTTGCAGCTATGGCGAACTTTTAATCTAAACAAAACCCAAAGTCTAAACGACGCCCTAAGGGCTGTATATATGGAGGAAGAGGAGGGAATTTCGTGGCCCTTGAGGGTGGGGTCCGAAACCAACCCTAACTCTTGTTTCCCCACACATACGGACTCTAAAAACAGCCTATAGTTAAGTATTTCGAAATTACATGGGCCTGGCCTAATAATAAGGTGACGCAGCACCTAGAATAGCCTATGGACGAATATTATGAAGTGGCATCTTGTATATTTTGTCCAAGGCTTCATGCACTCCTTATGGTGGCTTCAAAGTCCTGAAATCATCACTTGTAACTCCGTTCTTGATCCCCTTGCGCATGCCATCAACTCCATGCGTGTTCTTGCTCCAATGTTCATCCTTCTCCAAGGTCGGCCCTTCATTTGTAAGCAAAACAAATGTATCCAATTTAGGCAGTATCATATTCTCATGAACATTAGAATCATTACCAAGAAACGGAAGTACCTGGTAATTCAATTGGTGTGTGCGAGCTCTAGTAATTGGTCTAGTATATGTAACAGTAGGGGCTGTGGGTGTAACAATGGTATTGATGTCCTCATCATCCTCCCCTTCTTGAAATGAAGTCGTCCTCGACGGAAGCTCATCTTCCTCACCCAAATAAGGCTTCAAATCTGCAATGTTAAAAGTGGGACTAACCCTAAATTCTGCAGGCAGCTCAAGTTTATATGCATTATCATTTATTTTCTCAAACACCTTAAATGGACCATCAGCACGTGGCATTAGCTTTGATTTGCGCAAATTAGGAAACCTATCCTTACGCAAATGTAACCAAACAAGATCTCCAGGTGCAAAGACAACATGTTTTCTACCCTTATCTCCAGCAAGTTTATATTTAACATTCATACGCTCAATGTTTTCCTTAGTAAACTCATGCATTTATAAGATCAATTCAGCACGTTGTTTAGCATCAAAATTAACCTTCTCCGAAGATGGAAGAGGCAACAAATCAATGGGTGCACGAGGTAGGAAACCATACACAATTTCAAAAGGGCACATCTTAGTAGTAGAATGCAACGAACGATTATAAGCAAATTCAATATGAGGCAAGCATTCTTCCCACATTTTCTTATTATTCTTCAAAACAGCCCTAAGCATAGTAGACAATGTTCTATTGACTACTTCAGTTTGTCCATCAGTTTGGGGGTGACAAGTAGTACTAAAAAGCAGTTTAGTCCCCAACTTAGCCCATAAACATCTCCAAAAGTGGCTAAGAAATTTAGTATCACGATCTGAAACAATGGTATTTGGCACACCATGCAAGCGAATAATTTCACGAAAGAACAAATCAGCAACATTAACAAACATCATCGCTTTTATGACATGGTATAAATTGTGCCATTTTGAGAATCTATCCACGACAACAAATATGCTATCCTCCCTTCTTTGTTCGAGGTAAACCTAAAACAAAGTCCATAGATATATCCTCCCAAGGAACACTAGGCACAGGCAAAGGCATATATAAACCATGAGGATTGAGTCGTGACTTAGCTTTTTGACATGTAGTGCAGCGAGCAACAAAACGGTCAACATCCCGTCTCATCTTTGGCCAAAAGAAATGTGTAGCAAGTACGTCCTCCGTCTTCTTCACGCCAAAGTGTCCCATTAATCCTCCTCCATGGGCCTCCTGCAACAACAAAAGACGAACGGAGCTAGCAGGAATGCATAGCTTGTTAGCACGGAACACAAAACCATCATTAACAACGAACTTGTTCCGTGTTCTTCCTTCTTTACAATTCTGCATTACATCTTTAAAATCAGCATCATGCACATATTGATCTTTGATGGTCTCCAAACCAAATATTTTGAAGTCAAGTTGTGAAAGCATAGTATAGCGACGAGACAAAGCATCAGCAATAACATTTTCTTTACCCTTCTTGTGTTTAATGACATAAGGGAAAGTCTCAATGAATTCAACCCATTTAGCATGTGTACGATTCAGTTTAGCTTGACTTTTAATATGTTTCAAAGATTCATGATCAGAATGTATAACAAATTCTTTGGGCCATAAATAATGTTGCCATGTCTCTAAAGTCCGAACAAGAGCATATAATTCTTTATCATAAGTAGAATAGTTTAGACTAGGCCCACTCAATTTTTCAGAAAAGTATGCAACAGGTTTGCCATCTTGTAATAACACACCTCCTAATCCAATTCCACTAGCATGACATTCAAGCACAAAAGTCTTATTAAAATCAGGAGTTGGAGTAAAGGAGCATGTGTCAACTTATCTTTCAATACCGTGAAGGCTTCTTCCTGTGTGGTACCCCAAACAAAAGGCACATCCTTCTTTGTAAGCTCATTGAGAGGTGCAGCAATGGTGCTAAAATCTCTCACAAAACGCCTATAGAAACCAGCGAGTCCAAGAAAACTCCTCACTTGTGTGACCGTTTTGGGCTGCGGCCAATTCTCAATAGCTTCAATCTTGTCTTTATCAACTTCAATTCCCTGTGGAGTAACAACATAGCCAACAAAAGATACTCGGTCGATGCAAAAGGTGCACTTCCCAAGGTTACCAAACTAACGTGCATCACGTAGAGCATTAAAAACAACACGTAAATGTTCCAAATGTTCTTCCAAAGATTTGCTATAAATCAGTATATCATCAAAATAGACTACCACAAATCGTCCAATGAAAGCACGTAAAACTTCGTTCATTAGTCTCATGAAAGTACTAGGTGCATTAGTTAACCCAAAAGGCATGACTAACCACTCATATATACCAAACTTAGTTTTAAATGCTGTTTTCCATTCATCTCCCAATTTCATACGAATTTGATGGTATCCACTACGCAAATCAACTTTGGAGAATATTGTAGAGCCACTCAATTCATCAAGCATATCATCTAGCCTAGGAATAGGATGACGATAACGAATAGTAATATTATTAATGCCTCTACAATCAACACACATACGCGACGTACCATCCTTTTTAGGCACTAGTATAAAAGGAACAACACAAGGACTAAGAGATTCGCGTATATAACCTTTGTCGAGCAGCTCCGTGCTTGACGATAATCTCCTTCGTCTCCTCTGGATTGGTACGGTATGGTGCACGGTTGGGTAGCGATGCACCGGGAATTAAGTCAATTTGATGCTCAATCCCTCGAATAGGTGGTAATCCCTGTGGCACGTCTTGTGGGAAGACGTCAGCGAACTCCTGCAAAATGTTAGTGACAGTAGGGGGCAAAGTGGAAGGCACGTCCTCGAATGAAAATAATGCCTCTTTGCACACAAAAGCATAGCAAACAGATTTGCTAGAATCTTGCTCATCAATATCAGATTTGGTGGCAAGTAAACATGCACTTTTCAATTTAATTTCAGAAGCAACACTAGATGGTTTTTTATTAGGCTTCATTTGTTGCTCAAATTCTTTTGCCACAATCTGATTTTCACTCTTATTTTTCTCCTGTTTTGCTTTATTAGCTCTATTAATATCATCTTTCAAAATGGAATCAGGAGTCATAGGAAGCAAAGTAATATTTTTATCCTTATGAACAAGAGTATACTGATTGTTTCTACCATGGTGTACAGAATTTTTATCAAATTGCCATGGTCTCCAAGTAATAAGGAACATGCTTGCATAGGTACCACATCAAAATCAACATAATCAGCATATGTAGGGATACTAAAATGCACACGAACAGTACGTGTTACCTTAACCTTGCCGCTGTTGTTGAACCATTGGATGTAGTAAGGATGTGGATGTGGTCTTGTGGTGAGAAATAGCTTCTCCACCATCTCCATGCTAGCCAAGTTGTTGCAGCTCCCTCCATCTATGATGACGCGAATAGAACGTTCCTTCACAACTCCCTTTGTATGGAACAAATTATGCCTCTGATTTTGCTCAGCTTGTGTAACCTGCACACTCAAAACACGTTGAGCAACTAAACATTCATACCTGTCAGCATCTTCAGCAGCCATGTATTGCGTCTCATGATCAGAATCATCTCCACCATGTTCTTCATGTGTAATAAGAGCCAAAGTCTCCTCATCATAGTCACTAGCGGACACATACCCACCATCCTCAGTAACAATCATCACACGCTTAGATGGGCATTCTCTCGCATAATGACCTCCACCCTTGCAACGTCGACAAATAATATCATGTGTTTGCCCTGTTGATGCCATGGATGAAGAAGAGCTCTTTGCAGGCCCAGAAGGTGTGCTCTTGGCAGATAGTGGTGATTGTGCCTGATTTATTGTATCACGGTTGGAGGTGGCAGCCGACGGAGGTGCCGGTGTAGAAGAACGTGTGGAAGTAGATGATGCACGTGGTGTCCATGATGAAGGTCGACCTGCAGAAAAGTTAGTCCGCGCCAATGCCTGTCGATCCTGCACTTCACGTTCAGATTTACAAGCAAGATGGAATAAACGAGTGATATTATTATAATCCTTATAGTCTAGAATGGTCTGAATCTCTCTATTTCATCCACCCAGAAAATGTGCAAGCATAGCTTCATTCTCCTCAACAATACCACATCTAATCAAGCCAGTTTTGTAATTCCTGATAATATTCTTCTACATAATTTTTTCCTTGTCTTAAGCGCTGAAATTTTTGAAGTAATTCACGTTGATAATATGGTGGAACCCAACGAGTACGCATAGCAGTTTTCAAAGCAGCCCAAGTAGCTGGAACAGGATATAATCGACAATGTTCAGACCACCAAACACATGCAAAGCTAGTGAAAGCACAAACAGCAGCAGGAACACGTGTCTCCTCAGGATATTGTAAACATGTAAATCGTTGTTCAGTTTCTAACTCCCAAGTAAGATATATATCAGGAACATATCTACCCTCAAATGGTGGAATATTCAATTTCAGTTTAGGGAGATGGTCATGATCTCGTACCTGAGGGGGAGCCCTAACGTTGCCATTATTTGCATGTGGACGACCTGGTGGTTGTGGTGCTGGTGGTTGCACGTAGTTCTGATTTTGAACAACCTCATCCTCGTAATCTCCCACATAATCATCCTCCTCCGTATCAGCAGCAGGAGCCATAGAAGTATCAACAGAAGCACCAAAGTTTGGCCAAGGGCAAGAGGAACACGGCTCGCTCGGCGGAGGGCTGTTTCGTGACGTGGAGGTAGTCGTTGTTGTTGTTGTTGTTGTTGTTGTTGTTGTTGTTGTTGTTGTTGTTGTTGTTGTTGTTGTTGTTGTTGTTGTTGTTGTTGTTGTTGTTGTTGTTGTTGTTGTTGTTGTTGTTGTTGTTGTTGTTGTTGTTGTAGAGGTGCGTTAGGAGCAGATGGTGGTGGTGGTGGAAGACGCGCGAGCAATTCATTAAACTTGTTATCGAGCTTTGTTTCGAACGTCTTCTCCATGCCATCTATCTTCTCCATGGCCTCTTCAAATCTGTTTAGCACATCTTGCACCTGTCCACTCATCATTTGCTGAAACTTATCATGAAGCTCCTTGTTCGTCAAGTTATCCCGGTCGGTCTAAATCGGCTTGTGATCCTGGCATGGTTAGCAGCAATAGAAACACACAAGAATATGATCCTACAGACTACTAACAAGTGGTGGTGGTGGCGGGTGTCACAAATCCGTGAAGCAAATCTCAAATTCTTACCAGTTCTTACCCAGCAGCAGGCGGTGATCGGCAACCGTTGTAGTCAAAACTCTCAAAAGCTTGGAAAGAGCGATTTCCAGGGAGAGTCAAACGCACGACGTAGATGTATGTGGAGCTGGGAAGGCTTATAGTATGGTAGCAAAAAGGTCAGCAATAATCAATTCAGAGATGCAAAGTTGATTAATGCTCAACGACGGTACTGTGCTGGTCCTAGGCTAGACCGTGCTAGAGATGCGAGCCTAGAACACTAACAAAATCACGGCGCTGCACGGAAACAAGGGAAAAGCACACTCTGGAATTTTTTTTGCTCTGTTTTTTTTTTGGCACTCTCTTTTTTTTACGCTCCTCTTTTTTTTGCGAAAAATCACTATAATGGCGAGTGTCTCAAAACTCTTCCCAGGTCAAACTGACAGGATGGGTACGAAATTTTTTTGACAATTTTTTTTCGGAAATCAGGGCAGCGACGACGAAAAAAATGCGACCAAAAATCACTATGATGGCGAGTGTCTCAAAGGACTCAGAACAACCTAAAAATACGATAGGGAAAAAATATTTTCGGTCGCCGAAATTTTGGCCTAAAAACTGCCCGGGGGACTCGAGACCTTTTTTTTCGAGACCTACGCAGGCAAGGAAACACGAATCGGAATTTAGACGGATCTCGAAAACAAACCTAATATGAGAAGAACTCGGATTGGTGGTGGATATATGGTGGTGGTATATGGCCGCGGTGGTGGTATATGGATACAGATTGGTGGTGGTATATGGATACGGATTGGGGGTGGTATATGGATACGGATTGGTGGTGGTATATGGATACGGATTCAGAGCGGTGGCGGATAAGCAATGGTGGTAGATGGCAAGGCGATGATGATGGTGCGGCGGCGGCGTGACAACTTATGACCAGAACTCGAAACTCTAAAAGACTAGACTCTAAGACCAGCAACTTGACACGATGATGCAACCGCAAATTCAACAAAGCAAAAACCCTAAAAATATTATGCAAAGGCTCAGATTGGTTCGGATATGATGAACTAACCCTAATTTTTTTGTGGCTTTTTCGTGGACTGTAGGTATGAAGAACAGACTCGATCTAATCTACGAAAAACTGTAAAATCTCACCGAGCAACCTGGAAATCTGATACCACTTGATAGAGGCGAGGGTGTCCCGATGTTTCGATGAGATGGTGGCTATCGTTTTCTGTGGGAGTCGAACTTGACGATCCGACTACGAACGTGCGAGACGTCGCGCCTTAGTAATCGCTAAACCAACTTCCGAGGATTATTGACCACGCGAACACGATCAACCTGACCACGAGGGCCTGTTTCCTGCGAGCAAACGAAGAACAAGAAAGAAACTAAGATTGCAATCTGGATATTGCGAATATAATAGGAAAGCTTTATTAATGAAGGTGGGGTTCTGTGACGCCTTGGTCTGGTCGTTGAACACAAACGAAGTATGCGAAGTTTCAGCTATGGTGAACTTTTAATCTAAACAAAACCCAAAGTCTAAACGACTCCTTAAGGGCTGTATATATGGAGGAAGAGGAGGGAATTTCGTGGCCCTTGAGGGTGGGGCCCGAAACCAACCCTAACTCTTGTTTCCCCACACATACGGACTCTAAAAATAGCCTATACTTAAGTATTTCGAAATTACATGGGCCTGTCCCAATAATAAGGTGACGCAACACCTAGAATAGCCTATGGACGAATATTATGAAGTGGCATCTTGTATATTTCGTCCAAGGCTTCATGCACTCCTTATGGTGGCTTCAAAGTCCTGAAATCATCACTTGTAACTCCGTCCTTGATCCCCTTGCGCATGCCATCAACTCCATGCGTGTTCTTGCTCCAATGTTCATCCTTCTCCAAGCTCGGCCCTTCATTTGTAAGCAAAACAAATGTATCCAATTTAGCCCGTGATTTCCCTCGTGTTCTTCCGCTCGTTCTTCGTGTTCCTCGTAGGGATCCTCTCCAAACATGAAAGATCGGTCGTACGGAGTTCCACTCCACATCAAACACCCTTAGAGGATACTACGAAACCCAAGAAAACAAGCTTATGAACACCAAATAGGCTTTTTTTCATATTAGCATAAAGTTGCTCTTTTCGAAGAGTTTGTAGCACGGTGCGAAGGTGGGTAACATGCTCTTTGAGAGATTTGCTAAACACAAGGATATCATCAAAGTAGACAACAACAAATTCACCAATGTAAGGGCGAAACACATAATGCATAAGACACATGAAAGTACCGGGTTCTTCCGATAAACCCATAGGCATGAGTAGCCACTCATATAGACCAAACTTTGTTTTGAACATGGTTTTCCATTCATCACCCTCTTGTATGCGGATTTGATAGTAACCTTCTAAGATCAATTTTGGAAAAGATAGTGGCACCACTAAGTTCATCAAGCATATCATCAAGGCGTGGAATGGGGTACCTATATCGAACGGTGATAGCATTGATAGGTCTACAATCAGAACACATGCGAAAACTACAGTCTCGTTTTGGCACAAGAATGACCGGTATGGCACAAGGACTCAAACTTTCACGCACATGTCCATGGTCTATGAGATGCTTTACTTGCCTTTGTGATGAGGACATCAATACCATTGTTACACCCACAGCCCCTACTGTTACATATACTGGACCAATTACTAGAGCTCGCGCACGCCAATTAAATTACCAGGTACTTTCGTTTCTTGGTAATGATTCTAATGTTCATGAGAATATGATACTGCCTAAATTGGATACATTTGTTTTGCTTACAAATGAAGGGCCGAGCTTGGAGAAGGATGAACATTGGAGCAAGAACACGCATGGAGTTGATGGCATGCTAAGGGATCAAGGACGGAGTTACAAGTGATGATTTCAGGACTTTGAAGCCACCATAAGGAGTGCATGAAGCCTTGGACGAAATATACAAGATGCCACTTCATAATATTCGTCCATAGGCTATTCTAGGTGTTGCGTCACCTTATTATTGGGACAGGCCCATGTAATTTCGAAATACTTAAGTATAGGCTATTTTTAGAGTCCGTATGTGTGGGGAAACAAGAGTTAGGGTTGGTTTCGGGCCCCACCCTCAAGGGCCACGAAATTCCCTCCTCTTCCTCCATATATACAGCCCTTAAGGAGTCGTTTAGACTTTGGGTTTTGTTTAGATTAAAAGTTCACCATAGCTGAAACTTCGTGATACTTCGCTTGTGTTCAACGACTGCACCAAGGCGCCACGTAACCCCACCTTCATTAATAAAGCTTTCCTATTATATTCGCAATATCCAGATTGCAATCTTAGTTTCTTTCTTGTTCTTCGTTTGCTCGCAGGAAACAGGCCCTCGTGGTCAGGTTGATCGTGCTCCGGCGTGGTCAATAATCCTCGGAAGTTGGTTTAGCGATTACTAAGGCGCGACGTCTCGCACGTTCGTAGTCGGATCGTCAAGTTCGACTCCCACAGAAAGTTCCGGGCAGGTTCATGTGTCTTATGCATTATGTGTTCCGAGCGCGCCAACAAAGCAAGAAGAACCTGCCCGAAGAACCCGGTACTTTCATGTGTCTTATGCATTATGTGTTCCGACCGGGTTCCGGGCTACCAGAGAGTTGGCGCGCTCGGGGCTGGTCTGGACTCCGGGGGCCGGAGGTTTCGGGCAGGCCGGAGCGTCCGAGGGCCGGAAGTTCCGGGCAGAGGCCGGAAGTTCCGGGCTTTCCAGAAGCTTGTTCCTGCTTCTTCTTCCTTCTCCTCTTCCATGCTTTGCCTTGGCCTTGGATCCTCCATGGTCGTCTTAGTTGTACCTGAGTATATGCAAGGTCCATGCATGAGGTAGTAGCCATGTCTCACATGAGGAAAGTGACGGTTCGAAGAGGAGTGAGTTCACCTTATGTCCAAAGGCGTATGGTTGCGGTCTCGTCGTATGTCCTCTTGGGGCTTGGAGAGTAGCCGGAGTGTACATGGGGATGAACGTGGGATGCTCCGCATCATCTCCCCTTCCTTGGGAAAGATCCAACCTCGGATCGTGATCCTCATCACCATGGAAACGGTTGTCGTGGACGGACTTGTAGTTGGCCGGAGTTGAAGGCATGACGCAATCCAAGTACTCCAAGGTGTCTCCGGTATGTGGTACATGCAAAATTAGCAAACACAAGCGACCCTCGGAAATACAATGGTTAGCGCACACAAAATGTCCATCAATTAAGCGTGAGTCCGTGCGAAGGGATAGTGCGTGACAAAGCGCATGAAGCTTATCAAGATGATATAGAATGATATGCAAAGCATTCATTGGAGCAAAAGCATTCATTGTGCACACAAATGTGTGTTGTGAATATTATCAAGGCAACCACGGTGCAAAATGATGTCATAGTGGGACGGTTTATCAATAGCATGAATATGGCAATGGATGCTCAATATGTTTATGTAATCATGCAATTGATGGTGAGCAATATGATCATGATGTATGAATATGCCATCAAGAAAGATCACAACAAATTTGCTAAGGAAGTGTACAAGCTCATATATCATGACTGACATGGGAATATAAGATGCAACAAGGCAATCATAATGTGAGTCAATGCATGCATAGGGTGCAAACTTGTGGTGAGTATGATATGTCCATCGAGCATGACATGTATGAGCACAAACAACAAATATGGAGGTGGTGGTATACCAATGCTCGATGCCGTGGCATGAGTGGAGTTCCGAAGGTGCATCCAATAAGTGCGAGCGCTCCTCAATGTGAAGGTCCATAGAGCCAATCTCCAATGCCGCTCCTCCATCCAATAGATGTAACATGTACACAACAAGAAGGAAACAACAATGAAAGAGTGACCCATCCAATATGCGTATTTGAGGATGGCTCAAAGAGAAGGAGTTCACCTTTATAAGAATGTCGAAAATGTTGGTGTCGCACATCGTTTATGCCTTCACATAACCAATATGTCTCATGACGGTAATGCCTTGTGAAACCTTCAAAATGAAAGAACATGGCTAACACTCGGAAAAACAAATGAGGTTAGCGGAAAGGCAAAACCTATCATTCGTGTGGTAAGATACCCAACAAGTGTATGCATCATGCTCATCATAAGAAAGTACAAGGGAGTATTTCATAGTATGCAGGCATATGAAGCGAGAACAACCAAATGCAATAGGCTCAATCAAACAAGCATGCATCACAAGTAAGGTGTCAAAGTCTCTAAGATCAATAAGCATAGTATGGTTGCATTCAACAAGTGGATATGAAAGAGACAACTAATGGACACAAGAGACAATGATCAAGATATATCATGTGAGAGGCATGAGCATATATGTCATCAACCCAAGAAAGCAAGTAATAGTGGAACATGGGTGATGCAACATAGCAAGCAATCATAGCGATCAAGTCAAGCAAACTAGTAGTGTGAAGATGCAACATACTAGAAGGAATCATGGCAAGCATGTCATGTGTGCAAATAGTGGGCATGAATAATGGACATGACATATCACAAGCATGAAAGCAAGATATGAGTAGAATGGCATGAATGTATTGGTGAGAGGCCATATGTAAATAGCAATGGGGCATCATGACTCTCCCAACACAACAAACATCAATGGTATGGAGCACATGGTAAACATGTCAATAGCAACAAGTATCTCCACCAAGCATGCAAATACACATAGAAGTAGCATAATGGTGAATCATGGGTAGATGCAAACAAGGGTCACAATTGCATGGCAAAGGCATAGGAGCAAGCATAGCATGCAAAGTGAACACGGTAAAATGAGCATGAAGCGATAAGTGATATATAGCCCATAGCCGTGTGAGAGCCAAGTAGAAGAGATGCGCGTAGTCCTTGCGCGGAGGGAATGCTGGTAAGGATAGTCCACGGGATCCCAAATCGTCATTGCTCTCAAGAGCTCGTTTCGTCAACTCTTGGGATTGAGAGGTTGACGAGTATACATGAGTACCTACACAAGACAAAGACAAAGGAAAAATTGTGTGTGCGTGGTAGATGTACACATCATCCATCATGATGCGCACATGCATGTGTTGGTTAGCACAAAATAGCCAATGCTCAAATAAATGAGATGCGTGATATAGAAACATGTCATCCATCATGAGAGGTTTGTTATTATGTATAACATAATGGAGACTCAAATTATGTAATGCATCATGGGAAATATGTAGAGCATTGTTATGCGTGGGATGCATATGGTGCAAGCAATTATGAAAATCATGCAAAGTATGGAATGCTTCAAAATCTCCTAATATGTATGAGGAAACTATGGGGGTCTCCTCATGAGCATTTCTAGAAACATCACATGGAGAATATTGAGAACATCCAAAACAAAGCATATTTGGAACAATGTGATCATGGCATGGCATAGTAGATGAATTGTGCAAATCATGTAAATGAAGCATGGCAATATCATCACAAGAGAAACAAAAGCCAATGACCATCATCTCGTCATCTATGCCGTAAGTGCAAATGGGATTTATATTAATGGGGCATGCATAGTTACTATGTTGAGATTGAAATGATGCAATATGGGAGATCTCACTCATAGCATATGACAAGTTCAATGGATTTTCAAACATGATGTGACCAAAAGAATTTTCACATGATATCCTATGGAGCATAGCATCACAACTAGGCAACTCAACATGCTCATCATCATATTCATCATAAATAGGTAAGTCAAGGCATGAAGAAGTCTCATTAGCGTGAAGCATGGGAATAGGTGGGTCTACATCATGAGAGCAATCGATGTCAAGAGAGTCCACTAGTGGGACAAGAGAAGTACCATCACCTATGTTACCATTGGAGCATCGCTCATGTGTTGTAGGTGAGGTGTTGAAGATCCAATCATTGTCATCTTCATCTTGATGGAACCATGTGGGTGGTGCATCATCATCCACCATTGCCATCGTCGTCTCCATTGGAGGTATGGACTTGTCGAGGATAGGCATGTCGTCATGTAGGAGAACTAGCACCAAAGAAGAAAACACACTAGGAGTAGAGGTTAAGTCGTTAGAAATCAGAGTGGCCTCACATGCCGTGTCAACTCTCTCACTCGCTAAGTGTTGTGGCTCACTCACTCCCTCAAGGATGCTCTCACTCATATGGTTGGTGGAGTCACTCAAATGGCGCTCAACCTCAAATAGGATGTGTGGCATGCTCTAATGTGTGGGGCTAGTGGTGGTCACACTCATCCTCTCAAAGGAAATGCTCTCAATGTCACGTATGGTGAAGTCACTCATGTCACTCATGTGGTGGTGGATCTCCTCACATGGCACTTGGGGCATCTCGACATATGTGGGTGTCGGAGAGATGTAGGTGCAAATGTCTCCATGCTCAACTCCTATCGCCGTGGTCGAAGGGGATGGCCCTTGCTCGACCTTCTTGTCGCCGTCTTGGTGTTGGAGGCCCATATGATGTGGCACCTCGTATGTTGCGGAGCATCCTACGGTCATCCCCATGTACACTTCGACTACTCCCCAAGCCCCAAGAGGACATACGGTGAGACCTCGACCATACGCCATTGGACACAAGGTGAACTCACTCCTCTTCGAACCGTCACTTTCCACATATGAGACATGGCTACTACCTCATGCATGGACCTTGCATACACTCAGGTACAACCGAGACGACCATGGAGGATCCAAGGACCAAGGCCAAGCATGGAAGAGGAGAAGGAAGAAGAAGCAGGGACAAGCTTCTGGAAAGCCCGGACCTTCCGGCCCCCGGACCTTCCGGCCTGCCCGGAACCTCCTGCACCCGGAGCCCAGACCAGCCCCGAGCGCGCCAACTCTCTGGATAGCCCAGAACCTGCCCGGAACTTCCGGCCCTGCCCAGAACTTCCGGCCTGCCTGTGTGCAAAGACTCGGGCCGAAGCCCATGTAACCCTTTCCCACTTACCCCTTCGTGGCTTAGACTATAAATAGACCACCCCCTCCTCCTAGTCAGGGTTATCGATGGTTTAGCTCATATTTTGTGTGAGAGCCTTGCTCATCCACTTGGTTACTTCTCCTCGGAGCTCAGGACCTCTTCGGAGAAGATCCCCCAAGCGGATTCAAGACCCCCTCTTGGGTGGCCCCCATCAAGACCTCCTCATGGAGAAGAACCCGGTTACCTCTTGTATCGTCCTTTGTTGATCGTGGATCGTGTATCTCTCTTTGTGTTCATCGATCTAGCGCATGTGTAATCGAATCTTGTTGGTTTGAGTGGTTCTCTTGTGTTTTCCCCCGTGATTTCCCTCGTGCTCTTCCGCTCGTTCTTCGTGTTCCTCGTAGGGATCCTCTCCAAACGTGAAAGATCGGCCCCTAGGGTTCCACCCTACATCATCTTGGTATCATGAGCCACGTTGATCACGTTTTTGGAGCCCCTACCTTGTGTTTTCTAGCTTGATTTTGTTGTTTTCGTCCTAAATCCCGAAAATCCCCACCAAAAATAGCCCCAATTTTTTTTTGTGATTTGTTGGTGTGATGCAGTTTTGTTGGATTTGATCCATGGATCTGCTTTGCTACGAGTGGATCTAGCTTCCCCTCCCTTCTTTCTTCCCTTCTAATTTCTTCTTTTCCCCTCCGGATTTGGATTTTTCCCTGAGTTTTTCCGCCCCCGTTCTCAGATCTGGAATTTAGGGTTCGTCCAGGAAGAAATTGCACGACCCCCGGAACTTCCGGCCTCCCCCGAAACTTCCGTCCCCCGGAACTTCCGTCCTTACCCCGGAACTTCCGGGCTAAATAGAGAGTTTACCCAAAGTCCCCAGACTTTTTCCGCGACCCCCGGAACTTCCGGCCACCCCCGGAACTTTCGGAGCCCGGAACTTCCGGCCCTAACCCCGGAACTTCCGGCCTAACCAGAGACATTGCACAGAATTTCAGCATCAGCCTTCTTCACCGTTTTCATCATAACTTTTCACTCCAAACTCCGATTTGAGTGTTCTTTGGCTCGTTTTGAAGCTATCGACGTGCCCGAGGTCCTCACATTGGTTTCACCACCTTTTGACACCATCAAAGTTTTGGTACTTTGGCATCTTTGCCTAGGGCTTCCACCACATCATCCGCAATACCACCATAGCCTTCCGCAACCTAACCCATTTGGTTCCCCATAGCATTTAAGGTTGTTTGAATAGTGACTTAAGTCTCCTAAGGTGTTTAGGCTACTTAGGGACGGTTGCTTCTTCATCAACCACCTCCATAACTTCCGCATAGGCTTGCCCACCATACACTTTCGCCACACCAACTTAACCCAATTTTGTTGTGTTGAGAGTTGTGTCTCCTAAGGTGTTTCGTCTACTTACGGACGTGCTTTCAACTTTGACTCCGTGTATAGCCCATCATACACTCCCATCACCATAACCCGGTCAACTTCGGCTTCTCGGGTTTCCACAAATACTTCCGTTTTGCCAAGTGCAAACCACCACCGCATTCCCGCTACCACCATTTTGACATTTGACGTTTGAGATTTTGAGTTCGTGGTTTTTCCGTTTCCTAAGGTGTTTCGGCTACTTAGGGACGAGTCTCCATCATCTTGGTATCTACATCAAGAACACCGCCACTCATCATCGCCATTGACGGTAACCTCTATATCATCTTGTTATAGTGGTATCCCTCCATTGTATATTCCCTTGCAATTGCATTGTTAACCCCTAGCCCATTTTGCGTTACTTGCCTATCGAGACTAGCCATTTGAGTATTGCCGGGAACGTTACTTGTGCACATTAGTGATCATACTTCCCATAGCATACATACCATATCATCGTGGTGCATATATTGCTATCATATCTTGTGTCACAAGTTTGCTCCCGCATATACACAATTGCTATCTTGGTTTGTGCATTCCGCATAGTAACCATACAAAAAAAAGAATAAAGATTTTAAGCAAAAGAGAAAGCAAAGAAGCTTGTAAGCAAGAGCCATAGCATCATACCACATTGCATAAGATTGTCATATCCGATCATCTTGGATCAAACACCGGGAACCATACATACATAACATACTTGGGATAGAAAGTTTATCCATTTTGCATATTATAGGTTGTGCACAAGTGTCGTATCCGCCTATTAGGCAATCGTGCTAGCGTCTCTCTTGAGTTGTGCAACACGAGCAATTTGGTGGATTCCACATTTTGAGCTCATTCCTTGGCTGCACGACCCCATTTATCTATCTGTGTGTGTGTTTCCGTGTGCCATTCATTGCTATTGGTCTACTTGTTTCACTTGCGAATTTATGAATCGCTTTCAACATTATTGACTCTTGCTTTCATTTTGCATCAAATTTTTGTGCCACTATCCTCACCGAGCTCCACCATAAGCCTTACTTGTGTAGGTGTGAGAAACCGACAAGAATTGGTACCAATTGTGCTATTTCCTTGTTACACATTGAGTGATCATTGATCCATTTTCAACATCGGTCAAGGTACATTTGGTATAAGTTCTTCTCTTTCTCCCACTCATATTTGCTCGAGTCTTGTGATGGATAGGCAAGGCATTTCATCTCCGGTCTTCCACAACAACGACGGCGTGAACAACTACATCACCAAAGCGTCCATCTTCGATCTACAACGCCAAATGCAAGGCGCACAATCAAGATTGCAAAAGCGCATCGAGAACCTCTAAATTGACATTCATCACTCCGAAGCAAGGAAAAGGGACTACATCGACAACAAGCTTTCCGCACATAAAGAGGAGCAAGATGCAAGGATGGAGGAGATTCGAGCCTTGATCAAGTCTACTTCCCCTTCATCATCCTCAAGGCGGCGATGTTCAAGTCACAAGTCTTCGGAGCGCAAACAAGTTGCAAGCGCAAGTCGTCCACGTCCACATCTACATGGCGATCACCATCACATTCATGATCAACATCGTCATGAAGGGCAAGTCACCTCCTAGCATCATGTGCACGACAACGACGAACGACATCTACTACGAGCTCAAGCACGACAACGATATCATCATCATGAAGATGCTCCACAAGCGCAAATGCACAAGTCCCAACAAGCCCTACTTCACGCCAAGTCCAAGCTTCATGAGCACATAAGAAGACCGCGAGACGACCACCACCAAGACGGTGCTACGGCTACAACAACCACTTCGGCATCTTCGCCAAGTGCTATCAAGGCATCTTCGCCTTTGGACGTATGACATCTTAGCCTACTTCCCACGAGTACGCCTACAACGACTTCAACAAGTCCAAGGCGACCACCTACGAGCGAGGGTGACACTTCCATCTTCGGAAGCCCCTCAAGGAAGATGGCCGAGCATGGAAAACTCCCTTCGGTCATGGAGACGAGCTATGAGGTGCCACATCATAGGGGCCTCCAACTACAAGACGGCGACAAGAAGGCTGAGCATGGGAATATCCCTTCAACCAAGGCGGCGTTAGGAGTTGAGCATGGAGACATTTGCACCAACATCTCTCCGACACCCACATATCATGAGATGGCCCAATTGCCATGTGAGGAGAGCCACCAACCCATGATGATAGAGGCAAAGGTATCCCGATGTTTCGATGAGATGGTGGCTATCGTTTCTGTGGGAGTCGACCTTGACGATCTGACTACGTACGTGCGAGACGTCGCGCCTTAGCAATCGCTAAACCAACTTCCGAGGGTTACTGACCACGCCGGAGCACGATCAACCTGACCACGAGGGCCTGTTTCCTACGAGCAAACGAAGAACAAGCAAGAAACTAAGATTGCAATCTGGATATGGCGAATATAAGAGGAAAGCTTTATTAATGAAGGTGGGGTTCTATGACGCCTTGGTCTGGTCGTTAAACACAAACGAAGTACGCGAAGTTGCAGCTATGGCGAACTTTTGATCTAAACAAAACCCAAAGTCTAAACGACGCCCTCAGGGCTGTATATATGGAGGAAGAGGAGGGAATTTCGTGGCCCTTGAGGGAGGGGTCCGAAACCAACCCTAACTCTTGTTTCCCCACACATACGGACTCTAAAAACAGCCTATACTTAAGTATTTCGAAATTACATGGGCCTGGCCCAATAATAAGGTGACGAGCACCTAGAATAGCCTATGGACGAATATTATGAAGTGGCATCTTGTATATTTCGTCCAAGGCCTCATGCACTCATTAGGGTGGCTTCAAAGTCCAGGAATCATCACTTGTAAGTCCGTTCTTGTTCCCCTGCGCATGCCAACATCTCCATGCTTGAACTTGCTCCAAGGTTCATCTTTCTTGTCCATGGTAGGCCCTTCATTTGTAAGCAAAACAAATGTATCCAATTTAGGCAGCATCATATTCTCATGAACATTGGAATCATTACCAAGAAACTAAAGTACCTGATAATTCAATTGGCGTCATGTGAGCTCTAGTAATTGGTCCAGTATGTATAGCAGCAGGGGTTGTGGGTGTAACAATGGTATTGATGTCCTCATCATCCTCCCCTTCTTGAAATGAAGTCGTCCTCGACGGAAGCTCATCTTCCTCACCCAAATAAGGCTTCAAATCTGCAATGTTAAAAGTGGGACTAACCCCAAAATCTGCAGGCAGCTCAAGTTTATATGCTTTATCATTTATTTTCTCAAACACCTTAAATGGACCATCAACACGTGGCATTAGCTTTGATTTGCGCAAATTAGGAAACCTATCCTTACGCAAATGTAACCAAACAAGATCTCCAGGTGCAAAGACAACATGTTTTCTACCCTTATCTCCAGCAAGTTTATATTTAGCATTCATACGCTCAATGTTTTCCTTAGTTAACTCATGCATTTTTAAAATCAATTCAGCACGTTCTTTAGCATCAAAATTAACCTTCTCCGAAGATGGAAGAGCCAACAAATCAATAGGTGCACGAGGTAGGAAGCCATACACAATTTCAAAAGGGCACATCTTAGTAGTAGAATGCAATGAACAATTATAAGCAAATTCAATATGAGGCAAGCATTCTTCCCACATTTTCTTATTATTCTTCAAAACAGCCCTAAGCATAGTAGACAATGTTCTATTGACTACTTCAGTTTGTCCATCAGTTTGGGGGTGACAAGTAGTACTAAAAGCAGTTTAGTCCCCAACTTAGCCCATAAACATCTCCAAAAGTGGCTAAGAAATTTAGTATCACGATCTGAAACAATAGTATTTGGCACACCATGCAAGCGAATAATTTCACGAAAGAACAAATCAGCAACATTAACAGCATCATCGCTTTTATGACATGGTATAAAGTGTGCCATTTTCGAGAATCTATCCACGACAACAAATATGCTATCCCTCCCCTTCTTTGTTCGAGATAAACCTAAAACAAAGTCCATAGATATATCCTCCCAAGGAACACTAGGTACAGGCAAAGGCATATATAAACCATGAGGATTGAGTCGTGACTTAGCTTTTTGACATGTAGTGCAGCGAGCAACAAAACGTTAAACATCCCGTCTCATCTTTGGCCAAAAGAAATGTGTAGCAAGTATATCCTCCCTCTTCTTCACGCCAAAGTGTCCCATTAATCCTCCTCCATGCGCCTCCTACAACAACAAAAGACGAACAGAGCTAGCAGGAATGCATAGCTTGTTAGCACGGAACACAAAACCATCATTAATAACGAACTTGTTCCATGTTCTTCCTTCTTTACAATTCTGCATTACATCTTTAAAATCAGCATCATGCACATATTGATCTTTGATGGTCTCCAAACCAAATATTTTGAAGTCAAGTTGTGAAAGCATAGTATAGCGACGAGACAAAGCATCAGCAATAACATTTTCTTTACCCTTCTTGTGTTTAATGACATAAGGGAAAGTCTCAATGAATTCAACCCATTTAGCATGTCTACGATTCAGTTTAGCTTGACTTTTAATATGTTTCAAAGATTCATGATCAGAATGTATAACAAATTCTTTGGGCCATAAATAATGTTGCCATGTCTCTAAAGTCCGAACAAGAGCATATAATTCTTTGTCATAAGTAGAATAGTTCTGACTAGGCCCACTCAATTTTTCAGAAAAGTATGCAACAGGTTGTAATAACACACCTCCTAATCCAATTCCACTAGCATCACATTCAAGCTCAAAAGTCTTATTAAAGTCAGGAAGTTGGAGTAAAGGAGCATGTGTCAACTTATCTTTCAATACCGCGAAGGCTTCTTCCTGTGCGGCACCCCAAACAAAAGGCACATCCTTCTTTGTAAGCTCATTGAGAGGTGCAGCAATGGTGCTAAAGTCTCTCACAAAACGCCTATAGAAACTAGCGAGTCAAAGAAAACTCCTCAGTTGTGTGACCGTTTTGGGCTGCGGCCAACTCTCAATAGCTTCAATCTTGGCTTTATCAACTTCAATTCCCTGTGGAGTAACAACATAGCCAACAAAAGATACTCGGTCGGTGCAAAAGGTGCACTTCCCAAGGTTACCAAACAAACGTGCATCACGTAGAGCATTAAAAACAACACGTAAATGTTCCAAATGTTCTTCCAAAGATTTGCTATAAATCAGTATATCATCAAAATAGACTACCACAAATCGTCCAATGAAAGCACGTAAAACTTCGTTCATTAGTCTCATGAAAGTACTAGGTGCATTAGTTAACCCAAAAGGCATGACTAACCACTCATATAAACCAAACTTAGTTTTAAATGCTGTTTTCCATTCATCTCCCAATTTCATACGAATTTGATGGTATCCACTACGCAAATCAACTTTGGAGAATATTGTAGAGCCACTCAATTCATCAAGCATATCATCTAGCCTAGGAATAGGATGACGATAACGAATAGTAATATTATTAATGCCTCTACAATCAACACACATACGCGACGTACCATCCTTTTTAGGCACTAGTATAATAGGAACAGCACAAGGACTAAGAGATTCGCGTATATAACCTCTGTCGAGCAGCTCCTGTACTTGACGCATAATCTCCGTCGTCTCCTCTGGATTGGTACAGTATGGTGCACGGTTGGGTAGCGATTCACCGGGAATTAAGTCAACTTGATGCTCCATCCCTCGAATAGGTGGTAATCCCGGTGGCACGTCTTGTGGGAAGACGTCAGCGAACTCCTACAAAATGTTAGTGACAACAGGGGGCAAAGAGGAAGGCACGTCCTCGAATGAAAATAATGCCTCTTTGCACACAAAAGCATAGCAAACAGATTTGCTAGAATCTAGCTCATCAATATCAGATTTGGTGGCAAGTAAACATGCACTTTTCAGTTTAATTTCAGAAGCAACATTAGATGGTTTATTATTAGGCTTCATTTGTTGCTCAAATTCTTTTGCCAGAATCTGATTTTCACTCTTATTTTTCTCCTGTTTTGCTTTATTAGCTCTATTAATATCATCTTTCAAAATGGAATCAGGAGTCATAGGAAGCAAAGTAATATTTTATCCTTGTGAACAAGAGTATACTGATTGTTTCTACCATGGTGTACAGAATTTTATCAAATTGCCATGGTCTACCAAGTAATAAGGAACATGCTTGCATAGGTACCACATCACAATCAACATAATCAGCATATGTAGAGATACTAAAATACACACTAACAAGACGTGTTACCTTAACCTTGCCGCTGTTGTTGAACCATTGGATGTAGTAAGGATGTGGATGTGGTCTTGTGGTGAGAGAAAGCTTCTCCACCATATCCATGCTAGCCAAGTTGTTGCAGCTCCCTCCATCTATGATGACGCTGAATAGAACGTTCCTTCACAACTCCCTTTGTATGGAACAAGTTATGCCTCTGATTTTGCTCAGCTTGTGTAACCTGCACACTCAAAACACGTTGAGCAACTAAACATTCATACTGTCAAGCATCTTCAGAGCCATGTATTGCGTCTCATGATCGGAATCATCTCCACCGTGTTCTTCATGTGTAATAAGAGCCAAAGTCTCTTCATCATAGTCACTAGCGGACTCATACCCACCATCCTCAGTAGCAATCATCACACACCGAGATTGGCATTCTCTCGCAAAATGTCCTCTTCCCTTACAACGACGACAAATAATATCACTTGTGTGCCCTGTTGACGCCATGGAAGAAGAAGAGCACTTTGTAGGCCCAGCAGGTGTGCTCTTGGCAGATAGTGGTGGTTGTGCCTGCTTTCTTGTATCACGGTTGGAGGTGGCAGCCGACGGAGGTGCCGGTGTAGTAGAACGTGTGGAAGTAGACGATGCACGTGGTGTCCATGATGAAGGTAGACCTGCAGAAAAGTTAGTCCGCGCCAACGCCTGTCGATCCTGCACTTCACGTTCAGCTTTACAAGCAAGATGGAATAATCGAGTGATATTATTATAATCCTTGTAGTCTAGAATGGTCTGAATCTCTATTTAATCCACCCGTAAAACGTGCAAGCATAGCTTCATTCTCCTCAACAATACCACATCTAATCAAGCCAGTTTGTAATTCCTGATAATATTCTTCTACCGAATTTCTTCCTTGTCTTAAGCGCTGCAATTTTTGAAGTAATTCACGTTGATAATATGGTGGAACCCAACGAGTATGCATAGCAGTTTTCAAAGCAGCCCAAGTAGCTGGAACATGATATAATCTACAATGTTCAGACCACCAAACACATGCAAAGCTAGTGAAAGCACAAACAGCAGCAGGAACACGTCTCTCCTCAGGATATTGTAAACATGTAAATCGTTGTTCAATTTCTAACTCCCAAGTATGATATACATCAGGAACATATCTACCCTCAAATGGTGGAATATTCAATTTTAGTTTAGGGAGATGGTCATTATCTCGTACCTGAGGGGGAGCCCTAACATTGCCATTATTTGCATGTGGACGACCTGGTGGTTGTGGTGCTGGTGGTTGCACGTAGTTCTGATGTTGATCAACCTCATCCTCGTAATCTCCCACATAATCATCCTCCCCCACATCAGCAGCAGGAGCCACGTATATCAACAGCAGCACCAGCAGCTTGGCCAGGCTGAAGAGGGACACGGGTCGCTCGGCGGAGGGCTGTTTCGCGATGTGGAGGTAGTCGTTGTTGTTGTTGTAGAGGTGCGTTAGGTGCAGCCGGTGGTGGTGGTGGTAGACGCGCAAGCAATTCATTAAACTTGTTATCGAGCTTTGTTTCGAACGCCTTCTCAATGCCATCTATCTTCTCCATGGCCTCTTCAAATCTATTTAGCACATCTTCCACCTGCCCACTCATTATTTGTTGAAACTTATCATGTAGCGCTTTGTTTGTCATGTTCTCCCGGTCGGTCTAAATCGGCTTGTGATCCTGCCATGGTTAGCAGCAATAGAAACACACAAGAATATGATTGACAGACTACTAGGAAGTGGTGGTGGTGGTGGTGGACAGATCACAAATCCGTCAAGCAAATCTCAAATTCTTACCAGTTCTTACCCAAGAAGAAAGCGGTGATCGGCAACCGATGTAGTCAAAACTCTCAAAGCTTGGATAGAGCGATTACTGGGGAGAGTCAAGCACGATGTAGATGTATGTGGAGCTGGGAAGGCTTATAATATGGTAGCAAAAGGGTCGGCAATAATCAATTTAGAGATGCAAAGTTGAATAAACGCTCAACGACGATCTTGTCTGGTCCTAGGTTAGACCGTGCTAGAGACGCGAGCCTAGAACACTAACAAAATCACGGCGCTGCACGGAAACAACGGAAAAGCACCCTCTGGATTTTTTTTTCGCTCTGTTTTTTTTTTGCGCTCTTTTTTTTGCGCTCCTCTTTTTTTTTTGCGAAAAATCACTATAATGGCGATTGTCTCAAAACTCTTCCCAGGTCAAACTGACAGGATGGGTACAAAATTTTTTTTTGACAATTTTTTTTTCGGAAATCAGGGCAGCGACGACGAAAAAGTGCGACCAAAAATCACTATGATGGCGAGTGTCTAAAAAGACTCAGAACAACCTAAAAATAGGATAGGGAAAAAATATTTTCGGTCGCAGAAATTTTGGCCTAAAAACTGCCCGGGGGTCTCCAGACCTATGCAGGCAAGGAAACACGAATCGGAATTTAGATGGATCTCGAAAACAAACCTAATATGAGAAGAACTCGGATTGGTGGTGGATATATGGTGGTGGTAGATGGCAGCGGTGGTGGTATATGGTAGCGGTGGTGGTATATGGATACAGATTGGTGGTGGTATATGGATACGGATTGGTGGAGGTATATGAATACGGATTCAGAGCGGTGGCGGATAAGCAATGGTGGTAGATGGCAAGGCGATGATGATGGTGCGGCGGCAGCGTGACAACTTATGACCAGAACTCGAAACTCTAAAAGACTAGACTCTAAGACCAACAACTTGACACGACGATGCAACCGCAAATTCAACAAAGCAAAAACCCTAAAAAGATTATGCAAAGGCTCAGATTGGTTCGGATATGATGAACTAACCCTAATTTTTTTTGTGGCTTTTTCATGGACTTTAGGTATGAAGAACAGACTCGATCTAATCTACGAAAAACTGTAAAATCTCACCGAGCAACCTGAAAATCTGATACCACTTGATAGAGGCAAAGGTGTCCCGATGTTTCGATGAGATGGTGGCTATCGTTTCTGTGGGAGTCGACCTTGACGATCCGACTACGTATGTGCGAGACGTCGCGCCTTAGCAATCGCTAAACCAACTTCCGAGGGTTATTGACCACGCCGGAGCACGATCAACCTGACCACGAGGGCCTGTTTCCTGCGAGCAAACGAAGAACAAGCAAGAAACTAAGATTGCAATCTGGATATTGCGAATATGAGAGGAAAGCTTTATTAATGAAGGTGGGGTTACGTGACGCCTTGGTCAGGTCGTTGAACACAAACGGCACGAAGTTGCAGCTATGGCGAACTTTTGATCTAAACAAAACCCAAAGTCTAAACGACACCCTCGGGGCTGTATATATGGAGGAAGAGGAGGAATTTCGTGGCCCTTGAGGGAGGGTCGAAACCAACCCTAACTCTTGTTTCCCCACATACGGACTCTAAAACAGCCTATACTTAAGTATTTCGAAATTACATGGGCCTGGCCCAATAATAAGGTGACGCAGCACCTAGAATAGCCTATGGACGAATATTATGAAGTGGCATCTTGTATATTTCGTCCAAGGCCTCATGCACAAAGTCCTGGAATCATCACTTCTAAGTCCGTTCTTGTTCCCCTTGCGCATGCCAACATCTCCATGCTTGAACTTGCTCCAAGGTTCATCTTTCTTGTCCATGGTAGGCCCTTCATTTGTAAGCAAAACAAATGTATCCAATTTAGGCAGCATCATATTCTCATGAACATTGGAATCGTTACCAAGAAACGAAAGTACCTGATAATTCAAATTGCGTGCGCGAGCTCTAGTAATTGGTCCAGTATGTATAGCAGCAGGGGCTGTGGGTGTAACAATGGTATTGATGTCCTCATCACATGAGTGAGATGAGTGACTCCACCCTATATGACATTGAGTGCATTTCCTATGAGAGTATGAGTGTGACCACCACTAGTCCCACACTTGAGAGCATGCCACACATCCTATGTGAGGTTGAGAGCCATTTGAGTGACTCCACCAACCATACGAGTGAGAGCATCATATTGGGAGTGAGTGAGCCACAACACTTAGCGAGTGAGGTAGTTGACACGGCATGTGAGGCCACTATGATTTCTAATGACTTAACCTCTACTCCTAGTGTGTTTTCTTCTTTGGTGCTAGGTCTCCTAAATGACGACATACCTATCTTCGACGAGTCCATCCCTCCAATGGAGACGACGATGGCCATGGTGGACAATGATGCCCCCCACATGGTTACATCAAAACGAAGATGAAAACGAGTGGATCTTCGACACCTCACCTACAACACATGAGCGACGCTCCAAAGGTAACATAGGTGACGGTGCTTCTCTTGTCCCACTAGTGGACTCTCTTACCATCGATTGCTCCCATGATGTTGACCCACCTATTCCCATGCTTCATGCTAGTGAGACTTCTTCATGCCTTGACTTACCTATATATGATGAATATGATGATGAGCATGTTGAGTTGCCTAGTTGTGATGCTATGCTTCATATGATATCTTGTGAAAATTCTATTGGTCACATCAAGTTTGACAACCCATTGAACTTGTCATATGCTATGAGTGAGATCTCCCATATTGCATCATTTGAATCTCAACATAGTAACTATGCATGCCCCATTAAGATAAATCCCATTTGCACTTATGACATAGATGATGAGATGATGGTCATTGGCTTTTGTTTCTCTTGTGATGATATTGCCATGCGTCCTTTACATGATTTGCGCAATTCATCTACTATGTCATGCCATGATCACATTGTTCCGAATATGCATTGTTTTGGATGTTGTCAATATTCTCCACGTGATGTTTCTACTCTTGCTCATGAGGAGACCCCCATAGTTTCCTCATACATATTAGGAGATTTTGATGCATCTCATACTTTGCATGATTCCCATAATTGCGTGCACCATATGCATTCCACGAATAACAATGTTATAGATATTTCCCATGATGCATTACACAATCTGAGTCTCCATTATGCCATACATAACAACAAACCTATCATGATGGATGACATGTTTCTATATCACGCATCTCATTTATTTGAGCATTGGATATTTGGTGCTAACCAACACAAGCACGTATGCATCATGATGGATGATGCGTACATCTACCACAAACACATAATTTTCCCTTTTCTTTGTTTGGTGTAGGTACTCATGTATACTCTTCGACCTCTCAATCCCAAGAGTTGACGAAATGAGCTCTTGAGAGCAATGACGATTTGGGATCCCGTGGACTATCCTTACCACCATTCCCTCCGCGCAAGGACTACGCGCATCTCTTCTACTTGACTCTCACACGGCTATGGGCTATTACCACTTCTCACCTTATGCTCATTTTACCGTGTTCACTTTGCATGCTATGCTTGCTCTATACCTTTGCCATGTGATGAGGACATGACTACCTTGGATACAACCGAAAATATTGCATACATGTATATTTGTGAGGTGTATGGGACATTTGTACAATCCACATATGAAGATAAGGGAGAAAGAGATGTTTACCTGCTGTTCAAAAAGTTCTCTCACGTCACTTTTGGCCCAAGAGAAGATAGAGTCCAAGTCTCTCACGTTCTGGACTCAGATTCGGACTGCACAGATATACCTGACTCAAAACATTAATAACTTTTTCATACGGACTCCAAATTGGTTGATTCTTTTTTTGTTGGAAAATAGATTTCGTGCACTTTCCAACCCAATTGGATTCACCTTAAAATTCGTCCGGAGCGTTGAGTTATGGACGAAACAATCTGATGCTGCAGCAGAATCCGAGTCAAACTACAAGTCCAAAGATGTTACGTCACCTCCACTTGGGCCCATTGGCCTTGTACGACCTAGGGTTAGTTTTAGGCTGCCTTGGGACGTCCTCTCACCTCCTTGGCCGCCACCCCTTGCTCCTATATAAGTAGATCCATCTAGTAGCTTTTTCCTTGGGATTTGTTTAGTTAAAAGGTAGCCATTGCAACTTCGTGTACTTCGTTTGTGTCCAACGACCAGACCAAGGCCGCTTACGGATCCCCACCATTATCAATACTTCATATATATTCGCAATATTCAGATTGCTTTATCATATTCTTGCTCGTTCTTCGATTGCGTGTAGGAATAGACCTTCGTGGTCAGGCAGATTGTGCTTCCAGCATCGTCAGTAACCTCGGGAGATTGGTTTAGCGATTGCTAAGGCACAACGTCGTGCACGTTTGTAGTCGGATTGTCAAAGTCGACTCCACCAAATCGATAGTTATCATCTCACCGAAAGATCGGGACACCCTCGCCTCTATCACCATGCAATTATGACCCTTGCTTGCATCTACCCATGATTCACCATTATGCTACTCCTATGTGTATTTGCATGCTTGGTGGAGATCCTTGTTGCTATTGCCATGTATATCATGTGCCCCATGCTATTGATGCTATTTTGCTCATATCTTGCCTTTATGCTTGTGCTATGACATGTGAATTATTCATGCCCACTATTTGCACCAATGACATGCTTGCCATGATTCCTTCTAGTACGTTGCATCTTCGCACTACTAGCTTGCTTGACTTGATCTCTATGATTGCTTGCTTTGTCGCATCACCCATGTTCCATTACTCGCTTTCTTGGGTTGATGACATATATGTTCATGCCTCTCACTTGATTTGTCTTGATCATTGTCTCTTTTCTCCATTAGTTGCATCTCTCATATCACCTTGTGTTGAGTGCCAACTTGCTATGCTTATTGATCGTGGAGACTTGGACATATTACTTGTGATGCATGCTTGCTTACTTGAGCCTATTGTCTTTGGTTGTAGTTGCATCATATGTTTTTATACCATACCACACCTTGTTCTTTCTTATGATAAGAATGATGAAAACACTTGTTGGGTATCTCGCCCCTCGAATGATAGGTCTTGCATTTGCACTAACCTTATTTGTTTTTCCGAGTGTTTGTCATGTTCTTTCATTTTGAAGGATTCACAAGGCGGTACCATAAATAGACATTTTGGTTATGTGAAGGTGTACATGATGTGCAACTCCAACATTTGCGAGAATCTCCTAAAGGTGCCCTCCTTCCCTTTGAGCCATCCTCAAATACACATATTGGATGGGTCATTCTTTCATTGTTGTTTCCCTCTTCTTGTCTACATGATACATATATTGGATGGAGGACCGACATTGTAGATGGACCCTACGGATCTTCAAGTTGAGGAGTGCCACGACATCGAGCTATGGTACAACACCACCCATGACAAATTTGCACCCTATGCATGGATTGACACACATTATGATTGTCTTGTTACACCTATTCCCATGTCATCCATGATATATGAGCTCGTGCATTTTCTTAGCAAATTTGTTGTGATATTTCTTGATGGCATATTCATACATCATGATCATATTGCCCATCATCAATTGCATGACAACATAATCACATTGAGCCCCAATTACCATGTTCATGCTCTTGATAAACCATCACATTATGACATCATTTTGCACAATGGTAGAATTTGTCGCTTTGTGCACCATGCTTTCGTTCCCATGAATGCTTTGCATATCATTCTAGATCATCTTGAGAAGCATCACATGTCTTGCCACGCACAATCTTGCCGAACGGACTCATTCTTACATGATGGACACTTTGTGTGCGCTAACCATTATATTTCCGAGTGTCGCTTGTGTTTGCTCTTTTTGCATGTCTATCACTCCGGAGACACCTTGGACTACTTGGATTGCGCCATCTCTTCAACTTCGTCCAACTACAAGTCCGTCCACGACAACCGTTTCCATGGTGATGAGGATCACGATCTGAGGTCGGATCTTTCCCAAGGGAGGGGAGACGATGCGGAGCATCCTACGGTCATCCCCATGTACACTTCGACTACTCCCCAAGCCCCAAGAGGACATACGATAAGACCTCGACCATACGCCATTGGACACAAGGTGAACTCACTCCTCTTCGAACCGTCACTTTCCACATATGAGACATGGCTACTACCTCATGCATGGACCTTGCATACACTCATGTACAACCGAGACGACCATGGAGGATCCAAGGACCAAGGCCAAGCATGGAAGAGGAGAAGGAAGAAGAAGCAGGGACAAGCTTCTGGAAAGCCCGGACCTTCCGGCCTCTGCCCGGAACTTCCGGCCCCCGGACCTTCCGGCCTGCCCGGAACCTCCGGCACCCGGAGTCCAGACCAGCCCCGAGCGCGCCAACTCTCTGGATAGCCCGGAACCCGGCCGGAACCTGCCCGGAACTTCCGGAGCCCGGAACTTCCGGCCTGCCTATGTGCAAAGACTCGGGCCAAAGCCCGTGTAACCCTTTCCCACTTACCCCTTCGTGGCTTAGACTATAAATAGACCACCCCCTCCTCCTAGTCAGGGTTAGCGATGGTTTAGCTCATATTTTGTGTGAGAGCCTTGCTCATCCACTTGGTTACTTCTCCTCGGAGCTCAGGACCTCTTCGGAGAAGATCCCCCAAGCGGATTCAAGACCCCCTCTTGGGTGGCCCCCATCAAGACCTCCTCATGGAGAAGAACCCGGTTACCTCTTGTATCGTCCATTGTTGATCGTGGATCGTGTATCTCTCTTTGTGTTCATCGATCTAGCGCATGTGTAATCGAATCTTGTTGGTTTGAGTGGTTCTCTTGTGTTTTCCCCCGTGATTTCCCTCGTGCTCTTCCGCTCGTTCTTCGTGTTCCTCGTAGGGATCCTCTCCAAACATGAAAGATCGGCCCCTAGGGTTCCACCCTACATCATCGTAGCTCGTCTCGCGGTCTTCTCTTATGCTCATGATGCTTGGACTTGGCGTGAAGTAGGTCTTGTTCGGACTTGTACGTTTGCGCTTGTGGAGCATCTTCATGTTGATGGTGTCGTTGTCGCACTTGAGCTCGATGGTGTTCGTCGTCGTGCACATGATGCTTGGAGGTGACTTGCCCTTCATGACGATGTGGATCACGAAAGTGATGGTGGTCGCCATGTAGATGTGGACGCGGATGACTTGCGCTTGTATCGCGTGGGCACTCCGAAAATGATCGATTTGGTCGCCGCCGCCTTGAAGATGACGAATTGGAAGTAGACTTGATCAAGGCCCGAATCTCCTCCATCCTTGCATCTTGCTCCCCCTTTTGTGCGGAAAGCTTGTTGTCGATGTAGTCCCTTTTCCTTGCTTCGGAGTGATGAATGTCGATGGAGAGGTTCTCGATGCGCTCTCGCAATCTTTATTGTGCTCCTTGCATTTGTCATTGTAGATCGAAGATGGACGCTTTGGTGATGTAGTTGTTCACGCCGTCGTTGTTGTCGAAGACCGGAGATGAAATGCCTTGCCTATCCATCACAAGACTCGAGCAAATATGAGTGGGATAAAGAGAAGAACTTATACCAAATGTACCTTGACCGATGTTGAAGATGGATCAATGATCACTCAATGTGTAACAAGGAAATAGCACAATTGGTACCAATTCTTGTCGGTTTCTCACACCTACACAAGTAAGGCTTATGGTGGAGCTCGGTGAGGATAGTGGCACAAAAATTTGATGCAAAAATGTTAGCAAGAGTCAATAATGTTGAAAGAGATTCACAAATTCGCAAGTGAAACAAGTAGACCAATAGCAATGAATGGCACACCGAAACGCACACACGGATAGATAAATGGGGCCGTGCAGCCAAGGAATGAGCTCAAAATGTGGAATCCACCAAAACGCTCGTGTTGCACAACTCAAGAGAGACACTAGCACGATTGCTCAATAGGCGGATACGACACTTGTGCACAACCTATAAGATGCAAAATGGATGAACTTTCTATCCCAAGTATGCTATATATGTATGGTTCCCGGTGTTTGATCCAAGATGATCAGATATGACAATCTTATGCAATGTGGTATGATGCTATGGCTCTTGCTTACAAGCTTCTTTGCTTTCTCTTTTGCTTAAAAGCTTTATTCCTTTTTTTTATATGGTCACTATGCACAAACCAAGATAGCGACTGTGTATGCGGGAACAAACTTTTGGCACACGAGATGATATGATACCAATATGATATGGTATGTATCCAATGGAAGGTGTAGATCACTAATGTGCACAAGTAACGTGGCCCGGCAATACTCAAATGGCTAGTCTCGATAGGCAAGTGACGCAAAATGGGCTAGGGGTTATCAATGCAATTGCAAGGGAATATACAATGGTGTCGTCGAGGTTACCGTCCTTTGCGATGATGAGTGGTGGTGTTCTTGATGTGGATATCAAGATGATGGATACTCGTCCCTAAGTAGCCTAAACACCTTAGGAAACGGAAAAACCACAACTCAAAATCTCAAGGACAAAAGTCAAATGGTGGTAGCGGGAATGCGGTGGTGGTTGGAAGTATTGGTGGAAACCCGGTCAAAATGGGTTAATGTGGAAGGGTATGATGGGCTATACACGGTGTCGGAGTTGGAAGCACGGTCCCTAAGTAGCCAAAACACCTTAGGAGACACAACTCACAACACAAACAAAATCGGGTTAAGTTGGGGTCGTGGAATTGTGAGCTGGGCAAAACTATGCGGAAGTTTTGGTTGTGGTTGATGAAGAAGCAACCGTCCCTAAGTAGCCTAAACACCTTAGGAGACTCAGTTCACTACTCAAACAACCTCAAATGCAATGGGGAACAAAATTGGTTAGGTTGTGGAAGTCGGTGGTGGTTATGCGGATGATATGGTGGAAGGCCTAGGCAAACTTGCCAAATTTTCAAAAAATTGATGGAGTCAAAAGGTGTTAAAACCAATGTGAGGACCTCGGGCACGTCGATAGCTTCAAAATGAGCCAAAGAACACTCAAATCGGAGTTCGGAGTGAAAATTTGTCATGAAAACGGTGAAAGAGGCTGATGCTGAAATTCTGTGCAATGTTTCGAGTTAGGCCGGAAGTTCCGGGGTCACGGCCGGAAGTTCCGGGGGGTGGCCGGAAGTTCCGGGGGTTGTGGAAAAAGTGTGGGGAGTTTGGGATTTTTGGGGTAAACTTTCTGCTTAGCCCAGAAGTTCCGGGGCTGGGATAGAACTTCCGGGGGAGTCCGGAAGTTCCGGGGGTCGTGGAGTTTCTTCCGGGACGAACCCTAAATTCCAGATCTGAGAACGGGGCGGAAAAACTCGATTTCCTGGGGCAAAATTGAGACGATTTCGTGGATGGAAATGGGGGAGAAGAAGGGGAAAAGCTAGATCCACTTGAAACACAACGAATCCATGGATCAAAATCAACAAAACATCATCAAAACCAACAAATCACAAAAAAATTTGGGGGCTATTTTTGGTGGAGATTTTCGGATTTAGGACGAAATCAACAAAATTAAGCTAGAAAACAAATGGTAGGGGCTCCAAAAACGTGATCAACGTGGCTCATGATACCAAGATGATGTGGAGTGGAACTCCGTACGGCCGATCTTTCACGTTTGGAGAGGATCCCTACGAGGAACACGAAGAACGAGCGGAAGAACACGAGGGAAATCACGGGGGAAAACAAGAAGAACACTCAACCAACAAGAATAGATCACACATGCGCTAGATCTATGAACACAAAGAGAGATACAAGATCCAAAGTCAACAAAGGACGATACAAGAGGTAACCGATTCTTCTCCGAGAGGAGGTCTTGATGGGGGTCTTCTCCGCAAAGGAGGTCTTGAATCCAAGGGGATCGTCTCCATAGAGGGGCCGCGGTCACTCTCGGAGAGATGATCCGTATGGATGAGCAAAAGCTATCCTCACATATGAGCTACTACTTTGCTAACCCTAACTAGGAGGAGGGGGTGGTCTATTTATAGTCTAAGCCACGAAGGGGTAAGTGGGAAAGGGATACATGGGCTTCGGCCCGAGTTCTTGCACGCAGGCAGGCCGGAAGTTCCGGGCATGGCCGGAAGTTCCAGGCTCCGGAAGTTCCGGGCAGGTTCCGGGCTATCCAGAGAGTTGGCGTGCTCGGGGCTGGTCTAGACTCCGGGGGCCGGAGGTTCCGGGCAGGCCGGAGGGTCCGGGGGCCGGAAGTTCCGGGTAGAGGCCGGAAGTTCCGGGCTTTCCAGAAGCTTGTTCCTGCTTCTTCTTCCTTCTCCTCTTCCATGCTTGGCCTTGGTCCTTGGATCCTCCATGGTCGTCTCGGTTGTACCTGAGTATATGCAAGGTCCATGCATGAGGTAGTAGCCATGTCTCACATGAGGAAAGTGACGGTTCGAAGAGGAGTGAGTTCACCTTGTGTCTAAAGGCGTATGGTCGAGGTCTCGTCGTATGTCCTCTTGGGGCTTGGAGAGTAGCCGGAGTGTACATGGGGATGAACGTGGGATGCTCCGCATCAGTGTTCATGTTGATGAATCTAAGATCAATGCTATTAAAACTTGGCCCCAACCAACCAATTTACAACAAGTGCGTAGTTTTCTTGGTTTAGCCGGTTTCTACCGTAGATTTGTGAAGGATTTTAGCACCATTGCTTCACCTTTGCATGCTTTGAGTAAGAAAAATGCACCGTTTGTTTGGGGAACATCCCAAGATATTTCTTTCAATGAGCTTAAGAATTTGCTTACTCATGCTCTCGTGCTTGCATTACCCAACTTTGACAAACCTTTCGAAATTCATTGCGATGCTAGTGGTAATGGCATAGGAGGTGTGTTAACGCAAGAGAAGCGCCCCATTGCATACTTTAGTGAGAAACTCTTCGGAGCGCAACTCAATTACCCCATCTATGACAAAGAGCTATATGCTTTAGTGCGAGTTTTGCGTGAATGGGAACATTACCTTCCCCCTCATGAGTTCATCATCCATACCGACCATGAAACACTTAAATACCTTAAGGGTCAAACTAAGTTGAACAAGCGTAATGCTAAATGGAGTGAATTTATTGAGTCTTTTCCTTATGTCATCAAGTACATTAAAGGTAAGGAAAATGTTGTGGCGGATGCGCTTTCCCGTATATGCATGCTTGTTACTCAACTTGAATTAAATGTCATTGGTTTTGAGCACACAAAAGACTTGTATGAGCATGATCCTACATTTGCTATTCCTTATGCCAAGTGTTTGACGCATACTTCTTGGCATCATTACTACATCAAAGATGGATATCTTATGAGAGCTAACAAACTTTGCATCCCCGAGTCCTCTCTTCGCTTGTTGCTTTTGCAGGAATCTCATGGTGGCAGACTCATGGGACACTTTGGACGAGACAAGACATTTGCTACGCTCTCCAAGAACTACTTTTGGCCCAAGATGTGTTTCGCGACGTCAATCGCTTCACCAATCGATGCTCTACATGTTGCAAAGCTAAGTCTAAAGCCCAATCTCATGGCCTCTATATGCCACTTCCAATTCCATATCAACCATGGGAAGATATTAGCATGGACTTTGTGCTTGGTTTGCCTAGAACTCGAAATGGCAAGGATTCCGTTTTGTTGTTGTGGACCGTTTCTCCAAAATGGCTCATTTCATTCCTTGCAACAAGATAGACGATGCTTCACATGTTGCAAATTTGTTTTGTAGGGAAATCTTACGCCTTCATGGAGTGCCAAAGACGATTGTCTCGGACCACGACGTCAAGTTCTTGAGTTACTTTTGGAAGACCTTGTGCGCCAAGCTCGGAATCAAGCTCTTGTTCTCTTCGGCATACCATCCACAAACCGACGGCCAAACGGAGGTGACCAACCGCACGCTCTCCACTCTACTACGCGTGTTGATAAAGAAGAACATCAAGGAGTGGGAGGAGTGCCTACCTATCGCCGAGTATGCCTACAATCGTGCAAGACATTCGACTACCGGCAAGTCCCCCTTCGAGGTCGTCTATGGCTTCAACCCATTGTCACCATTGGACATCCTACCTCTATCGCTACACGAGCGCACAAACATGGACGCGAGTGCCTGAGTCAACTTCCTCAAGAAGATGCATGAAGATACAAGGAACACCATCGAGCGCCAAGTACAACGGCTCGCGACCAAACTCAACGTCAACAAAGCAACCCATGATGTTCCATGTTGGAGATCTTGTATGGCTACACCTTCGCAAGGATCGCTTCCCCAATGAACGCAAGTCCAAGCTACTACCCCGAGCGGATGGACCCTTCAAGGTGCTTGCACGCTACAACAACAACGCATACAAGATCGACATCCCATGAGACAAGTATTCCGTGAGCGACATCTTCAACATCAAAGATCTCTCCCCGTACCATGGTGATTAGGATTTCGATCCGAGGTCGGATCTTTCCGAAGGGAGGGGAGATGATGCGGAGCATCCCATGATCATCCCCATGGACCTACAACTGTCTCATCAAGAGCCAAAAGGACCTATGACACGAGCACGAGCTAGAGCTCTCGAGAACGAGGTGACTTCCTTCCTTAGTGATATCCCATATGATCCACTCGAGACATGGCTACTACCTAAGTCCGATATGCTATGCATGATAAGGTGTCAAGAGGACTCTCCCGAAGATGCACGTGAAGAAGGACCAGCCGCCAAGTCCATGGATTAAGAGAACCAACGGAAGAAGGCAAGTTCACCTTCCAGGCCCCGGACATCCGGCCCCTGGAGCGTCCACATCAGCAGCAGCCCAGCCGCCCAAGTATATAGGGCCTGGACATCCGGCCCGAGACCGGAAATCCGGCCAAAAGCCCGGAAATCCGGCGCCATGCACAAGAACCTACAGAAGTTTTCACCGCCAGCGCGGACATCCGGCCCCCTAGCCCGGACATCCGGCCCCTCCCGAAGCCCCGGACATCCGGCCCGACGCTCAGACATCCGGCTCCGCCTGTCTGCGCACAGTAAAGGGCCGAAGCCCATGTACCTCTTCGCCCCCCTAGACTATATATACTCCATCCCCTTCCACTTTATAGGGTTAGCATTGGTTTAGCTCATAGTTGAGATAGAGCTTTGCTCATCCATTACAGATCTCCTCCTCGAGAGAGACTGCGGCCCCTCTTTGGAGAAGATCACCTTGGATTCAAGACCCCCTTTTGGGTGGCCCCCATCAAGACCTCGTCACGGAGAAGAGGTTCTTGTATCTTACCTTTTTGGGTGGCCCCATCAAGACCTCCTCACGGAGAAGAGGTTCTTGTATCAAGACCCCCTTGGATTCAAGACCCCCTTTTGGGTGGCCCCCATCCATTATCGTCCGTTGCTGACTTTGGATCTTGTATCTTACCTTTGTGTTCATCGATATAGCGCATGTGTGATCTATTCTTGTTGGTTGAGTGATTTCTCTCGTGTTCCCCTCGTGTTTCCCCTCGTGTTCATCACGTTCCTCGTAGGGATCCACTCCTTTCATGAAAGATCGGACGTCTAGGGTTCCACCCTACATCAGATTGCGAGGAAATATGCCTCACCGTGATGGAGAGCAGTAACTAACATGCTTCTTAATGCAAACCCGGCCGGACCACAGGAGAGGCGAGGGTTACAGGATCGATATGCTTGAGGGTGGCTGGCGAGCAAACGAAGACGGCGAGGCATAGGTATACGCGTGTTGGAAACTACAGTGGAGGTAGGCTTGTCGGCGTTCTGGGAACGGGGGCACCCAGACTTGCCTGCTTGCAGCCTGCAGCGTGGCTCAAGGGGTGGCCCAGCACGGCCCATCTTCATCAGCACAAGCTCAAGACCCTCGCGAGGGGCCAAGCCTCACGGGGCGGACGGCAGGGAGCTTCCTCAGGCGCGGCCTCGTCAGGCTGGCTCGCGAGGAGGCGGAGAGATCAAGGCGGGGTACCTCACGAGGTGCCCATAACGCAAGCCATGACGACCAAGGGCGCCAGGCGGGCGCCAGCCCGCGCAGTGTCCTCCTTTCCTCTTTGGTGCAAAGGGGGCAAGTGCAGGCAAGAGTATCAAGCAAATGCATCCATTTCGGTTCAACAAGACCAAGACCGTCGCAACGGCAGGAAAGAAGTCATCGTGGAGCCCAAGCCGGCGTCACCACCAGAGCCTTTGATAGGCGAGGACCAACTTTAGTCAGGATAAGTGTACTAGATGTTCCCCTTCAAAATGGCCAATTGTTGGCGCCCTTCCCGCTCAATATTTGGGAAGAGGCCCAGGGCCTTTGCCTATAAATAGGACTAGCCACTCACAAGGTAGAGGCAGCTGGAATTAGCTAGATCAGAGCCTGAGAGATGATCCAGCACCTTGAATTAGCAGAGAGAGAGCGACTGAACTCCCCCTTGCAGTTCATCGCACCAGCCAGGAACAGACCCTCGCGAGGCTGTTCTTCCTTGTATTGTTCATCATCAGCCCAAGAGGCAATCCACCACACCACACACTGGAGTAGGGTGTTACACCACGATGGTGGCCCGAACCAGTATAAACCTTGTGTCTCTTGTGTTGTTCCTTTCATAGTTTAGATCCTAGCGAGGCGGCGAGGTGCAGGTAGGCAGAGGGCGAGATCTCCGCGCGCACCCCAGTGTTCGAACCTAGAGGGTCTGCCGGAACCCGAAATCCGACATTTGGCGCGCTAGGTAGGGCTGCGCCGGAATTCGTCTTCCGCCGCCCTGTTCTTCGCCGACCATCGCATCCATGTCAGACGCTCGTCGGGCCCGCGCCGAGCGCCGAGCTGCTCTCGCCTCCCGCGTCGCCTAGACGGCCCCCGTCGGCGGCCTCCCCCGCCATTCCCCGTCGCCTGCCGTTAACGCCGCCACTGGCCCAGCGGGGAACGAGCAGCAAGCATCGTCCCAGCATCCGTCCGTGAGGCGAGACGGCCGCACTGCTACTCCCTCACTCGCCCCCGCTGGTTCTTCATCCCGTGCGCTCTACGCGCCCATGGAGGCTCGAGCTGCACTCATCGCGGCAAACAAGCTCCTGCGCTACCGCCCTGTCGACGACGTCTACGAAGAGTGGCTCGACCGCGTCGCCGAGCTCGTCCACGCCGCAGGGGGCTCCCCCGCGCCGTCCTTCTCGCTGCATCGCGCCCCGCCCTGTGCGGGCGATGAAGCTCCGGGGGCGCCTCAGCCGCCTCCCCCTCAAGAAGGCACCCTGGCCCCAAGGCGCATGGCCCCTGGGCAGAACCCATTCCGTCCGGCGCCAGTGTAGCAAGTGTAGAGTTGTCAAGAGGTCCCTCGCCCCCAAGAAGCTGCCCGAGTGCTCCCTGCACCGGCTCGTCACGACCACGTTCCTGCTCCAGCACGCCAAGACCCCGCGCTGCTCCCAGCTGCAGCGCATGGGGACCCGCAAGACCAGGCTCTTCGTCACCAAAGGCCTCCCGTGGCCATAGCAGGCTGCCACGCCTTCACCACCGAGCTGCGCAGCGTCGCGTGGCCCGGCAAGTTCAAGCCAGACCTGCCTCCTCGCTACGACGGCATGGCCGACCCTGCTGAGTTCCTTCAGCTCTATGAGCTAGGCATCGAAGCCGCCAATGGGGACGAGAAGGTCATGGCGAACTGGTTTCCCATGGCACTCAAGGACGGAGCCCTTTGGCTCTGAACACGGCTCTGGCACGATCTCCTCCTGGGACGAGATGCGCACCCGCTTCATCGCCAACTTCCAAGGTACTCACGACCGGCCTCCTGCCATGAGCGACATGCGCCGCATCAAGCAGCAGCCAGGGGAGACCCTGCAGAAGTACATCCAGCGCTTCAACAACGCATGCCTCAAGATTCCCAAGGTGACCGAGGAGGCCATCATCTCAGCCTTCTCCGACGGGGGCGTGACGTCAAGATGAAGGAGGAGCTGGCGATGCATGAAGATCTGTGCACTTCCTTGGAGCTGTTCAACTTGGCGACCAAGTGCGCCAGTGCTGAGGGAGGGCGCCTTTCTCTCCTCGAGTTGCTAGCCGCGGATCCAGAAGAGAAGAAATCCAAGGCCAAGGACGTGAAGCGCAAGGGGGCTGCCGTGCTCGCGGCAGAACCAGACACCAAGCGGGGCAGAGATCAGCCCGAGTCTTCCAAGGGCAGCCGGTACTGTGTGTACCACGACCTCCACACCCACAACACCAACGAATGTCAAGAGCTCCGAGCCGTGCGAGAAGGGAGGATCGGCCGACGCCCCGACCGCAACGATCGAGGCTACGGCCGAGGAGGAGGAAGGAACGCAGGACGCTGGGAAGACCGTGGCCCTCGCCAAGGGTGGCGCGACCGACCTCGCGAGGATCGCTGGCAGGATCAGCCTCGCGAGGGAGGCTGGAGGGATCAGCCTCGCGAGGATCGCCCACAAGGAAACGCAGGCCTCCCTCCTCTGCCGCCGCAGCCAAGGAGAAACGAGGACCATCATCAGGACGAGGAGGCTGGGGGCTTCCAAGAGCCGCGCGCGATCGCTTGCATCCTGGGCGGAGCTCAAGCCCCAGCCTATCAGCGCATCTTCAAGAAGTTCGCCCGCGAAGTGAACGCAGTCCTCCCCAAGCTCGAAGCCACGCGCCCTCCCAGGTGGTCGGCGTGCGCCATCACGTTCAGCTCAGCGGATCAGCTCAAGTCTTGGCCCACCGGAGTCCTCCCGATGCTTTGTTCCCGATCATCGACAACGTGCAAGTCACGGGACCTCATCGACGGCGGAGCAGGGCTCAACGTCATGTCCGTAGAGACATTCAACAATCTCCAAGTGCCTTACAATCAGCTTCAGCCAACCAAGCCTTTCTCCGGAGTCACCGATGGCTCCACGGTTCCGATTGGGCAGGTCCGCCTCCCTGTCACCTTCGGGGCACGCAACAACTACCGCACCGAGCTCATCGACTTTGATGTCGCCCACATTCGCCTGCCATACAATGCCATCCTCGGGTACCCAGCTCTGGCTAAGTTCATGGACGTGACTCATCACGGCTACAACGTCCTCAAGATGCCAGGAAGCGGCGGAGTCATCACAGTGCCTTGTGAAGAGAGATACGCAGTGTGCTCCCTAGAGCGAGCCTTTCAAGCCGCATCACTTGAAGACCCAGATCGCACGGAGCGTGAGGCTCCCTGAGACCACTCCCAAGAAGAAGAAGACATCGCTAGGCCCGACCCCTCGGGAGGCAGGCCCCTCAGGGTCCGCGCCTGCTCAGGGGGCACCTCCTTCTGTCGCATAGGGAGGCGCGCCCGGCGCCCTCCTCAAGCAAGGCTCGGGGGCTCTCTCCCGGAGGGCCACCGACCTTGCTAAGGTCACGAGGGAGGCGCTTGGGCACCACTTGGAGGCGTGCTTCAAAGCACGTTTCCCTCAGGAAGGAGCAAGGCAAGGAGGGCCAAACCCTCAGGAGTTCGTCAGCCAGATCACACAGGAGTTGCAGGAGTCAAGAGTCATGAGTGGCAGCCGCCGCTTACCCGCCGTAGCTCCCCATCCAGGCGAGGATGGTGGGCTGCGCGTCTGCATCGACATCCCAGGGCTCAACCGAGCCGCCTCTCGAGGCGCTTGGGCCTCACGCAGGGCGCTGCGAAGGTCCACCCACGCTACGTTCGCAGATGCCCCACGGCGTGCGAACGCGCCGCCACGTACCAGCGCCTCATGAGGAGCATCCTGGAGGCTCAAGAGGCCAGGCGTTCCGCAGTCCTGGCGGAGATGGAGATGGTCCACGAGGAGCCACCAGCACCTCCGGAGCCTCTCGAGGCTCCTGGGCCTGGGGGCTCGTGAAGATCGGCTTCCGCAGCCCACGACGTCCGCTACTTCAACATCCCTTCGTCTTCAACGTCATCAGGTGACATCCTTCAAGTTTCATTTCCCGCTGGGAGCGCCCCCCAGGGCTGCACTATTCCCAGGCCGCGTGGGTCCGTCCCTGCGGCGTGTATCCCCTTTACTTCATGTGCCTAGCTTACTTTGTTGAGGGCGCCCCTCGGGCTGCATCATCCCCAAGTCGCTCGGGCCAGACCCAGCGGCATGTACCCCTCTTGCGTTTATTTTGGGTCATACGTTCGACCCATCATGATTGTTATTTGACGCCTATCCACGGCACCCCTTCTTCCTTCATGTCGGCCGCTTGCACGTTAAAGGGGGGGTACCTGAGCATCGCGACTCATGGCTCCTACTGCTCTCCACCCCTCACCCTCTGGCCTTGTCCACGGCATCGCGACCTGGCATACCAACGACGGCAGAGACCCGCTCAAGGGCCGGGACCCAAGGATATAGAGCGTCGGCATCTAACCAAATTTGCAGGAACACATCACAAGTTAAGGCCCAGTGCCAGGCGCAACCCGCCTTGTGGTAGGGCCCCGTGAGTCCCACGCTGGCTCACGGGTGCCCAGACACACCTCGTCGAGCCCTACCGTGCTAGCCACGTGTCGTATGGGTTGTACACGCCAGGGGCTCCTCGGGAGGGCCCCCCTCCCACGCACTGATGGAAGCACCATGCTCCACACCGGCTGGCGACACTGCCGAGGGCGACTATGTTCGACACATCGGAAGCGCTATGCTCCGCTGGTGATAAACAGTGAGGTGGCCCCGGCTGCATCAACCTCGGGGAGCCCAGAGCTTAGTGTCGGCCTCATCGCAACGCCTCCCTCGGGAGTTCAGCAGCGAGGCTGGGCACGGGCTACGCTGGTCACGCCCAGACGCATGCCACCCAGCCGGGCCCCTCGGGCCTGGTTAAATCACGTCTCTTCCCGAGCGGAGCCAAGGTGCGAAGGCCGTTTGGCGTCAAGGGGACTCTGAGCATCGCGACTCAGAGCCTAACTGGTCACGTAGCCCCTCACTCCTTAGTTCCCAAAGGCTAACGGCGGTTGAGGTATCGTGGGGCGGGCTTTCTGAGCGTAGAATGGTAGATTCACCACACATCTCACCTCCCTACTTGTTGTTCGTGCGCTTAAGGGGACTCCTGAGCATTGCGACTCAGAGCCTAACTTGTCACGTAGCCCTCACTCCTTGGTCCCGCCCTGGTTTCCGGTCGGGGCTAGCAGCGGCCGAGGTATCTTGTGGGCCAGGCTCTGCGGCGAGAACATAAGCAAGTAGGAAGTAAAAGCGAAAATCTCAAGGAATTCAAAAGCAAATATTACAGTCCATAACTGTTATCACAACACCAAACACAAGTTTAAACGCCTCCCCGAGGCATGATGCATGTTGCAGGAGCTGAAAGCAGAACAGGAGCCACAACGGAGTCACTTGTTGGCGGCGGAGTTGCGCGGAGCAGGTTCGCCTCGTGAAGCCCCAAGACCGGCAGCGCCTCGCCCGGCTTAGTCTGAAGGCCGGAACCGCCCAATAGAGCCTCCGCACGACCCTTCACGACCTCAGCAGCGGCAGCGGCAAGCTCGCTGCTCGCTGGCTCCAGCAGGCTGTAGAGGTCGACGCCGGGATCGTGAAGGTAGACATGGGTAAGGACCCGCGTCAGCGCTGCAGAAGACAGGACACGCGCCTCGGCCTCAGCCGTAGGGCCAAGGCCAAGGGTGACATCTTCAAGGGCGCGGATCAGGAAGGGAAGCAGCTTGGCAGGGCCGTCCTCGGCACCGGTCAGCGGGCTTTCCAGGCCGCTGTCGTAAAGCGACCTCAGCAGGGTGCGAGCCTTCACCTCCATCTCCGTGAAGGTCTTGCGGTCCTCGGCAAGAACTCGCGCCTTGCCGTCCAACTCGACCTTCTTCGCCTCCAACTCCTGCTCCAGCGCACCCAGGCGGTCACGACGACTGTTAAGCTTGGCGTCCCGGTCCTTGACGGCCGCCTCGCGAGCCTTCATGTCTTCCTCCTTCTCTTGGTGAATGCGGGCCTCCTTGGCAAGCTGGTCCCGCAGGCCCTACAACTCGCTCTCCAGCGCCTTGCAGCGACCTCGGACATCGGCTACCTCCCCCAAGGCGGCGTCGCGAGCAGCCTTCGCCCCAAGGACGGCCTGCTTCTCTTCGTCGCAAGCCGTCGAGGCCTGAACCAGCGCCGCTCGAATTGAAACATCAGAGCGAATCCAGCCAGAGGCCAGCTCCAAACGCCCGGCCACCAAGCAAGGGTTGGCACCCAGAAGATCTTGCTGCAGCCGGTCCAGTTCAGCAGCAGCACGATCCAGGACAGTGGAAGGAGTCGGAGAGACAGCAGTTGGTGGAGTAGGAGGAGAGGATGGCAGCGTAACCACAGTATCCTGAGGCGGAACCTGCTGCGCCCCAACAGCTGTGGCGGTGGCATCAGGCAAGGATACCTCAGGAGTCGCTTGGGCCATGGGGGTTGAGCACGCCCCAGCCAGCTCCGCCAGGCCTCGCGAGGATGACCGGGCAGGAGAGGCCCGTGTTTTGCCGTCGCCTTCCTTCGCGGGCAGAGGCGCTGCCCCGGATGGAGCCTCAGGAGCTCCCTTCACTTCTTCGCCAAGCAGCGCCAGCCTAGCCAAGAGATCTGAGATATCAAGCCTCAGCGACAAAGCAAGGAATAAAACAAGAATCAAGCACTTACTGGTCATCGCTCGCGAGCTCGAGCAACCTCCGGCCATACTTGAAGCCCGAGAGCCGGCTGCAGGGGTTAGCCTCAAGAGGCCCAGGTGCAGGAGGCACATCTGCGGATCGCCTCGGAGCCGGGGCAGACCCGCGGGGGACCAGCCCGATCTGTCCTTTTTGGGATCGGGGCAGCTCGCCGCCCGCTGCCGCCATCCTCGTCGTCGTCGCTCGGCAAGAGGCGGAGAGCGCAGGACCTGCGCCGGGGGAGGGGCGCTCTCGACTCCCCATCGGTCGCCTCGGAGTCAGGCCCCACTTCCCGCTCCTCTTCTTCCTCCTCCTCGCTGGAGTCGCCAGAGGACACGTTCACCATCGCCAGGGCCGCCGGGTCCTCGGGAACCTCCGCGGGCATGGGCCCATCCCCATTGAAGACGGGCATGGATTCCACCGCCTGCTCCCAATCATCTCGAAGGAACAGGGGCACAGGAGCGCCCTCTAGCCTCGCCACGTCTCCCCCGACCAAAGATTTGAGGACCGCGGCCAGATCTTCGTCGGCAAAGACTGCGGGGCTCGGGCGGGGCCTCCGTAGCGGAAGCGAGTACTGATGAAGCGGGGCCACCTGATGCTCCAGAAACTCCCTCAGGAGCGACGCACCAGTCAGCTTCCTCGCCGCCATGTTGCTCGGCCACAGATCCGCGTCCATCTTCTCCAGCATCGGCTTCGCGCGGGGATCCACGAGTTCCGCGCGAGACCAATCGTCGGAGGTCGTGGGGTGCTCCGTGGGCAGAATCAGCCGAGGGTGGATGCGCCCGGCATCTACCATGACCCACTTGCTCCTGAAGCCCTCAATCCTCTTCCCAGGCTTCGACATGGCGTTGGAGCTGCCATACGCAACAAAGCTCGCGCACGCGGAGATGGGACCGCGAGAGGTCCGGAGGTAGAAGTAGTGGCGCAGCAAGGCCACTGAGGGCTGCACCCCGACGTGAGCCTCTCAATAGTAGGCGAAGATCGCCAGAAGAAGAACAAAGTTGGGGTGGAGGTGCAGAGCTTACAGTTTGTAGTGGCGGAGGACAGAGAAGAAGAACTCAGAAAAGGGAGGCACCAGACCGGCAGCAATGGCGCTCACGAAGAGCGGATAGAAGGTGCTTCCTTGGCCCTCGGGAAGGTCGGAGCCAGCCTTGAACACCTCTGCCCCGTCGATGCCTTGCGCCGCCACCATCCGGCGCACCTGGGCGAGGCCCTTCTCCGACACATTCGGCGAGTCCAAGGCGGCTGAGTACCAAGCTCCGGCCGGGGTCTGGCGAGGCGCCATGTCTTGCTAGGGACGCGGTCGAAGTAGATCTGGAGATTTCAGAGGCAGAAAGGAAAGGCGCAAGAAAGGGGATCTGAGCAATGACTGGAGGAAGCAAGGGAAGCAAAGCCTAGACAGATGCCGCTCTTTTGTCGATTCACGCAGTTGCTAAGGCACCCACGTCCAACCAACCGCCATGTGGCACCCAAGGCCGCAGGCTGTTAGGGCCCGCGGCGCTTTGCACTTGCCCCTTCGCTTCTCTGCTCAGCCAAGTCCAGGCGCGCCTTGGGCCCGGGGGCTACTGTCGGCGTTTCGGGAACGGGGTACCAGACTTGCTCGCACTGCGCCTGCTGGCGTGGCTCAAGGGGTGGCCCAAAGACGCCCATCTTCATCAGCACAAGCTCAAGACCCTTGCGAGGGGCCAAGCCTCGCGGGGCGGTCGACAGGGAGCTTCCTCAGGCGCGGCCTCGTCAGGCTGGCTCACGAGGAGGCGGAGAGATCAAGGCGGGGTACCTCACGAGGTGCCCATGACGCAAGCCATGACGACCAAGGGCGCCAGGCGGGTGCCAGCCTGCGCAGTGTCCTCCTTTCCTCTTTGGTGCAAAGGGGGCAAGCGCAGGCAAGAGTATCAAGCAAAGGCATCCGTTTCGGTGCAACAAGACCAAGACCGTCGCAACAGCAGGAAGGAAGTCATCGTGGAGCCCAAGCCGGAGTCACCACCAGAGCCTTTGACAGGCGAGGACCAACTTTAGTCAGGATAAGTGTACTAGATGTTCCCCTTCAAAATGGCCAATTGTTGGCGCCCTTCCCGCTCAATATTTGGGAAGAGGCCCAGGGCCTTTGCCTATAAATAGGACTAGCCACCCACAAGGTAGAGGCAGCTGGAATTAGCTAGATCAGAGCCCGAGAGAGGATCCAGCACCTTGAATTAGCAGAGAGAGAGCGACTGAACTCCCCCTAGCAGTTCATCGCACCAGCCAGGAACAGACCCTCGCGAGGCTGTTCTTCCTTGTATTGTTCATCATCAGCCCAAGAGGCAATCCACCACACCACACACTGGAGTAGGGTGTTACACCACAATGGTGGCCCGAACCAGTATAAACCTTGTGTCTCTTGTGTTGTTCCTTTCATAGTTTAGATCCTAGCGAGGCGGCGAGGTGCAGGTAGGCAGAGGGCGAGATCTCCGCACGCACCCCAGTGTTTGAACCTAGAGGGTCTGCCGAAACCCGAAATCCGACAAGGCTTCACGCCGAAGAGCGGGCACACGGCTGGGGTGAGCATGCCGGCGCCGGAGAGGGTTTTGCTGTGGATCTTGGGGAGGGGGGAGCTGGCGATGGCGATTGGGTGGACTAGTTGAGTGAAACGCGAGCGGGCGGTGTGGGCGGTGTTGGCTGCCTAGGTGAAAAGGGTGAAAAATATCCCCGTTCGCCGCGCGGAAAGGCCTATGCAAACGGTTGCCTCTAAGCGCTCGTGTGCACAAAGAGAAAAATTTCGTTTGAAATGAAGACGTGAGTTCATCGCTTCGCCTCTAAAATTTTCCCACGTTAAGCACTCACCATTATACCACGGGTTTGATTTGCTGGCACATTTCAGGTCTCATGTGCTATATTTAAGACATTTTTTGGCATTTACCGTGCATTTTGGCATATAAATCAAATCCTAGCCGGACTGCATTTCCTGTCGAAAGGGATGAGGATTGTCGTTTGATCTAGAAGCATCCAACGGTGCAGACGTACGATCCGTGAGGTTTGGATTCTGGCCAATCAGAACGCACGACTCAGATCACGCGCGCCGCAAGGGGGGCATCGACCACAGTTTGGTAGGCACACGGCTTTCGTGAGTGAACTGTGTGCTATTTGAAAACATTTACATGAACCGGAACTTCATGTGCTGTCGAAAGGGATGAGGATTGTCGTTCGATCAACGAGCATCCAATGGTGCAGTGCAGACGTACGATCCGTGGGGTTTGGGTTCTGGCCAATCAGAACGCACGACTCAGATCACGTGCGTGGCAGGGGGTGAGGGGGGGCATCGGCCACAGTTTAGTGGACACACGTCTTTCGTGAGTGAACCATGTGCTATTTGAAAACATTCACATTAACTAACATCATATTTTTGTTTGAATGAAAACATGAGTTCATCGTTGTGTGTTGCTTTGCGAGTTTTCATTCATTGTCCGAGAAACCGGGAAAAACTTCAAACAGTTCGGCCACAGGGTGCGGCCAGAGGCGTAGGCCTTGTTGGTATTTTAATTTCAGGAAATGCATATAGAGTCCGGAAAATAACAAAAATCATTGTTTCACCGTGGCGTGCTCTCACGATCACATGGAAAATTTTTGGTAAAGTTTAGCACAAGTTATGGTACTCGCACCTTCCATACCGGAGCATCTCACAAGAAGGATCGTAGTTTCCAAAAGGAGACGCGGCACTTCGGACTCCAAATCGTCAGTTACAACATCGTTCCGCCTCGAAAAAAAATCATGGTAAACAATCGCGGATATACCCTTGGTTTGATTTTCCGGCCCATTTTCAGGTCTCGTCTGCTAGGTTTAAGTCATTCTTTGCACTTACCTTGCATTTTAGTGCATATAAAGTCAAAAAACCTACTACAACTACATGTGAGTGTTTTAGTTAGGCTATACTTAGGCTACTCATAGTGGAGAGTGTCATATACTAGTATCATGCATAGTGTATGATACTACCTTTAATTATAGTGCATAGTATAATAGAGTAGTATCATAGATGATCATATTCATTGCCATGCATGACACAAATTAGCATCGCATTTAACATGATACGGTATCTACCTATATGTTACTCTAACCCTCTCTATCTTATTTAATTCTTTGCCACATCAGCATACTTGCTATTTCCGAGTGCATGATATCGGCTATGGTACCACCACTATGACCAGCCTTATAGTGGGGAGTATCATATAACTATAGTATCATGCATATGATACTAGTGTATGATACTACGTACGTACCTTCATAGTGCGCATAGTATCATAGAGTAGTATCATAGATGACCGTATTTATGGCCATGCATGAAACAAAGTAGTATAGCATATTTATTATGTTACAATATCTACCTATGTTACTACTTTGACACATCATCATATTTGCTATTCCCGAGTGCATGATACCGGCTATGATACCCCCACTATGGCCACCCTAAGGCTACTCGTAATGGGAGTATCATAAGCGGTATCATGCATGCCAACTACTAGACTTTTTGGATGATGTAGTGGCACACAGTTAAATGAGGAAAGAGAGGGTGTGGTATCATATCATGATACCCGTATCATATTAAATGGTGTACTACTTTGTGTCATATGATGTCGACTACGCAACCTTCTTCTTGTAGACGTTGTTGGGCCTCCAAGTGCAGCGGTTTGTAGGACAGTAGCAAATTTCCCTCAAGTGGATGACCTAAGGTTTATCAATCCGTGGGAGGCGTAGGATGAAGATGGTCTCTCTCAAGCAACCCTGCAACAAAATAACAAAGAGTCTCTTGTGTCCCCAACACACCCAATACAATGGTAAATTGTATAGGTGCACTAGTTCGGCGAAGAGATGGTGATACAAGTGCAATATGGATGGTAGATATAGGTTTTTGTAATCTGAAAATATAAAAACAGCAAGGTAACAAGCAATAAAAGTGAGCGTAAATGGTATTGCAATGCTAGGAAACAAGGCCTAGGGTTCATACTTTCACTAGTGCAAGTTCTCTCAACAATAATAACATTATTGGATCATATAACTATCCCTCAACATGCAACAAAGAGTCACTCCAAAGTCCCTAATAGCGGAGAACAAACGAAGAGATTATGGTAGGGTACGAAACCACCTCAAAGTTATTCTTTCCAATCAATCGGATGGGCTATTCCTATAAGTATCACAAACAGCCCTAGAGTTCATACTAGAATAACACCTTAAGACACAAATCAACCAAAACCCTAATGTCACCTAGATACTCCAATGTCACCTCAAGTATCCGTGGGTATGATTATACGATGTGCATCACACAATCTCAGATTCATCTATTCAACCAACACATAGAACCTCAAAGAGTGCCCCAAAGTTTCTACCGGAGAATCACGACGAAAACGTGTGCCAACCCCTATGCATAGGTTCATGGGCGGAAACCGCAAGTTGATCACCAAAACATACATCAAGTGAGTCACGTGATATCCCATTGTCACCACAGATACGCACGGCAAGACATACAACAAGTGTTCTCAAATCTTTAAAGAGTCAATCCGATAAGATTACTTCAAAGGGAAAACTCAATCCATTACAAGAGAGTAGAGGGGGAGAAGAAATATAAGACCCAACTATAATAGCAAAGCTCGCGATACATCAAGATCGTGCCAAATCAAGAACATGCGAGAGAGAGATCAAACACATAGCTACTAGTACATACCCTCAGCCCCGAGGGTGAACTACTCCCTCCTCGTCATGGAGAGCGCCGAGATGATGAAGATGGCCACAGGTGAGGGTTCCCCCCTCCGGCAGGGTGCCGGAACAGGGTCCCGATTGGTTTTCGGTGGCTCTGGAGGTTTTGCGGTGGCGGAACTCCCGATCTAATCTCTGTTCTGGAAGTTTTAGGGTACGTGAGTATATATGGGTGCAGGAAGTACATCGGTGGAGCTACGGGGGGCCCACGAGGCAGGGGGGCGCGCCCTAGGGGGGTGGGCGCTCCCCCCACCCTCGTGGCTTCCTCGTTCCTTCCTTGACGTGGGGTCCAAGTCCATCCGGTAGCTTTCCTTCCAAAAATAACTTCTCCAGTTGATTTCGTTCCGTTTTGACTCCGTTTGATATTCTTTTCTTCGAAATACTGAAATAGGCAAAAAACAGCAAATCTGGGCTGGGCCTCCGGTTAATAGGTTAGTCCCAAAAGTAATATAAAAGTGGAAAATAAAGCCCAACATTGCCCAAAACAGTAGATAATATAGCATGGAGCAATCAAAAATTATAGATACGTTGGAGACGTATCAAGCATCCCCAAGCTTAATTCCTGCTCGTCCTCGAGTAGGTAAATGATAAAAAAGATAATTTTTTATGCGAAGTGCTACTTGGCATAATTTCAATGTAATTCTTATTAATTGTGATATGAATATTCAGATCCAAAAGATTCAAGACAAAAGTTCATATTGACATAAAAATAATAATACTTCAAGCATACTAACTATGCAATTATGTCTTGTCAAAATAACATGGCCAAAGAAAGTTCATCCCTATAAAATCATATAGTTTAGTCATGCTCCATTTTTGTCACACAAGAATGCTCCCATCATGCACAACCCCGATGAGAAGCCAAGCAATTGTTTCATACTTTAGTAATCTCAAACCTATAAACTTTCACGCAATACATGAGCGCGAGCCATGGACATAGCACTATGGGTGGAATAGAATATGATGATGGGGGTTATGTGGAGAAGACAAAAATAGGAGAAAGTCTCACATCAACGAGGCTAATCAATGCCCATCGATTGATGTTAATGCGAGGAGTAGGGATTGCCATGCAACGGATGCACTAGAGCTATAAATGTATGAAAGCTCAACAAAAGAAACTAAGTGGGCGTGCATCCAATTTGCTTGCTCATGAAGACCTAGGGCACTTGAGGAGGCCCATCGTTGGAATATACAAGCCAAGTTCTATAGTGAAAAATTCCCACTAGTATATATATGAAAAACATGGTGCTACTTTGAAGCACAATATATGAGACTCGCTTTATGAAGAACATGGTGCTACTTTGAAGCACAAGTGTGGAAAAAAGGATAGTAGCATTGCCCCTTTTTATTTTATTTTTTTATTTTTATTTTTTGGGCCTTCTTTTTTTCTTTTGGCCTTTCTCTTTTTTTTGGGACAATGCTCTATTAAATGATGATCATCACACTTCTATTTATTTACAACTCAATGATTACAACTCAATACTAGAACATAGTATGACTCTATATGAATGCCTCCGTGATGTGCAGGATATGCAATGAATCAAGAGTGACATGTATGAAATAATTATGAAGGGTGGCTTTGCCACAAATACTATGTCAACTACATGATCATGCTAAGCAATATGACAGTGATGAATGTGTCATGAAGAACGGTATGGTGGAAAGTTGCATGGCAATATATCTCGGAATGGCTATGGAAATGCCATAATAGGTAGGTATGGTGGCTATTTTGAGGAAGATATAAGGAGGTTTATGTGTGAAAGAGCGTATCATATCACGGGGTTTGGATGCACCGGCGAAGTCTGCACCAACTCTCAATGTGAGAAAGGGCAATGCACGGTACCGAAGAGGCTAGCAATGATGGAAGGGTGAGAGTGCGTATAATCCATGGACTCAACATTAGTCATAAAGAACTCACATACTTATTGCAAAAATCTACAAGCCATCAAAAACCAAAGCACTACGTGCATGCTCCTAGGGGGATAGATTGGTAGGAAAAGACCATCGCTCGTCCCCGACTACCACTCATAAGGAGGACAATCAAATAACACCTCATGTTTCAAATTTGTTACATAACGTTTACCATACGTGCATGCTACGGGACTTGCAAACTTCAACACAAGCATTTCTCAAATTCACAACTACTCAACTAGCACGACTTTGATATTATCACCTTCATATCTCAAAACAATTATCAAGCATCAAACTTTTCTTAGTATTCAACACACTCATAAGAATTCTTACAAATCTTGAATACCAAGCATATTAGGATTATTTAAGCAAATTACCATGCTATTTAAGACTCTCAAAATAATCTTAGTGAAGCATGAGAGATCAATAGTTTCTATAAAACAAATCCACCACCGTGCTCTAAAAGATATAAGTGAAGTACTAGAGCAAATGACAAACTACTCCGAAAGATATAAGTGAAGATCAATGAGTAGTTGTATAATTATACAACTATGGGAAGACTCTCTAACATTTAAGAATTTCAGATCTTGATACTTTATTCAAACAGCAAGCAAAGCTAAAGAAAATAAAATGACGCTCCAAGCAAAACACATATCATGTGGTGAATAAAAATATAGCTTCAAGTAAAGTTACCGATGAACAAAGACGAAAGAGGGGATGCCATCCGGGGCATCCCCAAGCTTAGGCTCTTGGTTATCCTTGAATATTACCTTGGGGTGCCTTGGGCATCCCCAAGCTTAGGCTCTTGCCACTCCTTATTCCATAGTCCATTGAATCTTCACCCAAAACTTGAAAACTTCACAACACAAAACTCAACAGAAAACTCGTAAGCTCCGTTAGCGAAAGAAAACAACACACCACTTCAAAGTATTGTAATGAACTCATTGTTTATTTATATTGGTGTTAAACCTACTATATTACAACTTCTCTATGGTTTGTAAACTATTTTACTAGCCATAGAGTCATCAAAATAAGCAAACAACACAATGTAAACAGAATCTGTCAAAAACAGAACAGTCTGTACTAATCTGTAACTAACGCAAACTTCTGGAACTCCAAAAATTCTAAAATAAATTGGTGGACCTGAGGGATTTGTCTAGTAATCATCTGCAAAAAGAATCAATTAAATATCACTTTCCAGTAAACAGTTCTGGCTAATCTTGTGAGCGCTAAAGTTTCTGTTTTTTACAGCATGATCATAAAGACTTCACCCAAGTCTTCCCAAAGGTTCCACTTGGCACAAACACTAATTAAAACACAAAACCACATCTAAACAGAAGCTAGATGGATTATTTATTACTAAACAGAACCAAAAATTAAGAAAATAAAATAAAATTGGGTTGCCTCCCAACAAGCGCTATCATTTAACGCCCCTAGCCAGGCATGGTGATTTGAATGATGCTCGCATAAAAGGTAAGAACTAAAACATAAAGAGAGCATCATGAAGAATATGACTAGCACATTTAAGTCTAACCCACTTCCTACGCATAGGGATTTTGTGAGCAAACAACTTATGGGAACAATAATCAACTAGCATAGGAAGGCAAAACAAGCATGACTTCAAGATTTTAAGCACATAGAGAGGAAACTTGATATTATTGCAATTCCTACAAGCATATGTTCCTCCCACATAATAATTTTAAGTAGCATCATGAATAAATTCAACAATATAACCAGCACCTAATGCATTCTTTTCATGATCTACAAGCATAGAAAATTTATTACTCTCCACATAAGCAAAATTCTTCTCATTCGGAATAGTGGGAGTATCATAAGAGACTTGAATACTATAAATTGTTTCCACATTAATAGAGTAATGTTCAGAAAAAGGGTAATCATAATCATGACAAGTTTCATAAATATAATCCTCACTAATTTTTATAGCATAATTTTTATCACAATAATCATCATAAGCAGCAACTTTGTTCTCATCATAATCGATTGAAACCTCTTCCAAGATAGTGGATACATCACTAAATAAAGTCATGACCTCTCCAAATCCACTTCATCAATATAATCATCATAGGTAGAAGGCATGCTATCATCATAACAACTTTGCATATCAAAACATGGAAGGCTAAAAATATCATCATTATTAAACATAGCATCCCCAAGCTTGGGACAAACATTAATTGCAGCAAATATATTCTCAAATATGTCATCCTCATCAAACATAGCTTCCCCAAGCTTGAGCCTTTTCATATCATAAGCATAATCACTCTCATCATCAATAGTATGGATAACACCAATAGTATAGCTTATTATATTCTTCCAAGCAAGTGCCAAAAAGATTTTCAAGATCATAAGAAGTATCATTATCTTCTCAATCATAATCATCACAACAAGCAATAGGCATAACGAGATCATCATCAAGTGTATCATCTTCATTTTCATGAGGCACATCAATAATAGGAGCAACTTTATTTGGGAGAGATACCTTTTTACCTCTCTTCCTTTTTCTTTTCTTCTTCTTCACCACATCATGTGTGGGCTCAATCTTCTTTTTGGAGCTCCTTATTAATGAGATTGGTTGAATAGAAGGCTCCTCCTCGTTACCTGATTCATCATAAGAAATAATAGGAGGATATTGGGAAGTCTCTTCCCTTTCATTAGCATTCTCTTCATCTTCTATTTGTTTTATTTTCCTTATGTAATTGGCAATATAAGGATTTTCAGTACAATTCACCGCACAATACATATAAATTTTCTCTAGATCAAAATGAAGAACTTTATCAAGGGCAAATTTTGGAATATCCTTAGTTATACGTTTAATTTCTTCATAACCCAAGAGCAAGCTAAGTTCATTATGATGTGCAAGGGAAATCAAGTCATCACAATTTTTGGACACGATACAATCATGAAACAATTTGCATTGGGTACTAAAATTTGGTTTTTAAGTACTTATGCCTCTTGCAATATCTATCTTCCCTGTTTGGTGTGTACTTACAAACCCAATGTACTCCACAAAAATTGACATGTTTATAGGAGACATTTTCATCATAACTAGTGAAATCATCATTAGCGTCATGGATATTCAAAGAATTCGTACTAACAACATTGCAATCATGCTCATCATTCAAATATTTAGTGCCAAACATTTTAGAGATTTCTTCTTCTAACACATTGGCAAAATTTTCCTTTCCATCATACTCACGAAAGATATTAAAAAGGTGAAGCGTATGAGACAAACTCAATTCCATTTTTTTGTAGTTTTCTTTTATAAACTAAACTAGTGTTAAAACAAGAAACTAAAAGACTCGATTGCAAGATCTAAAGATATACCTTCAAGCGCCCACCTCCCCGGCAACGGCGCCAGAAACTGCTTGATGTCTACTACGCAACCTTCTTCTTGTAGACGTTGTTGGGCCTCCAAGTGCAGAGGTTTGTAGGACAGTAGCAAATTTCCCTCAAGTGGATGACCTAAGGTTTATCAATCCGTGGGAGGCGTAGGATGAAGATGGTCTCTCTCAAGCAACCCTGCAACCAAATAACAAAGAGTCTCTTGTGTCCCCAACACACCCAATACAATGGTAAATTGTATAGGTGCACTAGTTCGGCGAAGAGATGGTGATACAAGTGCAATATGGATGGTAGATATAGGTTTTTGTAATCTGAAAATATAAAAACAGCAAGGTAACAAGCAATAAAAGTGAGCGTAAATGGTATTGCAATGCTAGGAAACAAGGCCTAGGGTTCATACTTTCACTAGTGCAAGTTCTCTCAATAACAATAACATAATTGGATCATATAACTATCCCTCAACATGCAACAAAGAGTCACTCCAAAGTCACTAATAGCGGAGAACAAACGAAGAGATTATGGTAGGGTACGAAACCACCTCAAAGTTATTCTTTCCAATCAATCCGATGGGCTATTCCTATAAGTATAACAAACAGCCCTAGAGTTCGTACTAGAATAATACCTTAAGACACAAATCAACCAAAACCCTAATGTCACCTAGATACTCCAATGTCACCTCAAGTATCCGTGGGTATGATTATACGATGTGCATCACACAATCTCAGATTCATCTATTCAACCAACACATAGAACCTCAAAGAGTGCCCCAAAGTTTCTACCGGAGAATCACGATGAAAACGTGTGCGAACCCCTATGCATAGGTTCATGGGCGGAACCCGCAAGTTGATCACCAAAACATACATCAAGTGAGTCACGTGATATCCCATTGTCACCACAGATACGCACGGCAAGACATACATCAACTGTTCTCAAATCTTTAAAGACTCAACCCGATAAGATTACTTCAAAGGGAAAACGCAATCCATTACAAGAGAGTAGAGGGGGAGAAGAAATATAAGATCCAACTATAATAGCAAAGCTCGCGATACATCAAGATCGTGCCAAATCAAGAACACGAGAGAGAGATCAAACACATAGCTCTGGTACATACCCTCAGCCCGGTGAACTACTCCCTCCTCGTCATGGAGAGCGCCGGGATGATGAAGATGGCCACGGTGAGGTTCCCCCCTCCGGGGAGTCTTGGGAACAGGGTCCCGATTGGTTTTTGGTGGCTCTGGAGGTTTTGCGGCGGCGGAACTCCCGATCTAATCTCTGTTCTAGAAGTTTTAGGGTACGTGAGTATATATGGGTGGAGGAAGTATGTCGGTGGAGCTACGGGGGCCCCACGAGGCAGGGCGCGCGCCCTAGGGGGTGGGCGCGCCCCCACCCTCGTGGCTTCCTCGTTCCTTCCTTGACGTGGGGTCCAAGTCCATCCGGTAGCTTTCCTTCCAAAAATAACTTCTCCAGTTGATTTCATTCCGTTTTGACTCCGTTTGATATTCCTTTTCTTCGAAATACTGAAATAGGCAAAAAAACAGCAAATCTGGGCTGGGCGTCCGGTTAATAGGTTAGTCCCAAAAGTAATATAAAAGTGGAAAATAAAGCCCGATATTGCCCAAAACAGTAGATAATATAGCATGGATCAATAAAAAATTATAGATACGTTGGAGACGTATCATCATACATTGCAATTAATAAGGCAACCGAAGATACTAACTACTACCTCTTGAGCACTGCGTTGGATTTCCTTGAAGAGGGAAGGGTGATGCAGCAGAGTAGAGTAAGTATTTTCCTCAGTTTTTGAGAACCAAGGTATCAATCCAGTAGGAGCCTACGTGTGAGTCCCTCGTACCTACACAAAACAAATAGCTCAACGCAACCAACGTGATTAGGGGTTGTCAATCCCTTCACGGTCACTTACGAGAGTGAGATCTGATAGAGATGATAGATAATATTTTTGGTATTTTTGGTATAAAGATGCAAAGTAAAATAAAAGAGCAAAGTAAAAAAGCAAAGCAATAATAAAGTGATGGAAGATTGATATGATGAGAATAGACCCGGGGGCCATAGATTTCACTAGTGGCTTCTCTCAAGAGCATAAGTATTCTACGGTGGGTGAACAAATTACTGTTGAGCAATTGAAAGAATTGAGCATAGTTATGAGAGTATCTAGGTATGATCATGTATATAGGCATCACGTCCGAGACAAGTAGACCGACTCCTGCCTGCATCTACTACTATTACTCCACTCATCGACCGCTATCCAGCATGCATCTAGAGTATTAAGTTCAAGAAAGCAGAGTAACGCCTTAAGCAAGATGACATGATGTAGAGGATAAATTCATGCAATATGATAAAACCCCATATTGTTATCCTCGATGGCAACAATACAATCGTGCCTTGCTGCCCCTCATCCTTTGGGAAAGGACACCGCAAGATTGAACCCAAAGCTAAGCACTTCTCCCATTGCAAGAAAAACCAATCTAGTAGGCCAAACCAAACTGATAATTCGAAGAGACTTGCAAAGATAACCAATCATACATAAAAGAATTCAGAGAAGATTCAAATATTTTTCATAGCTAATCTTGATCATAAACCCACAATTCATCGGTCTCAACAAACACACCGCAAAAAGAGATTACATCGAATAGATCTCCATGAGAGAGGGGGAGAACATTGTATTGAGATCCAAAAAGAGAGAAGAAGCCATCTAGCTACTAACTATGGACCCGTAGGTCTGAGGTTAACTACTCACACTTCATCGGAGGGGCTATGGTGATGATGTAGAAGCCCTCCGTGGTGGATTCCCCCTCCAACGGAGCTCCGGAAATGGCCCCAAGATGGGATCTCGTGGGTACAGAAGGTTGCGGCGGTGGAATTAGGTTTTTGGCTCCGTATCTGATCGTTTGGGGGTACATAGGTATATATAGGAGGAAGGAGTACGTCGGTGGAGCAAAGGGGGGCCCACGAGGCAGGGGGCGCGCCCTAGGGGGGCGCCCTCCACCCTCGTGACCGCCTCCCTCCTTTCTTGACGGAGGGCCCAAGTCTCCTGGATCATATTTGTTCAGAAAATCACGTTCCCGAAGGTTTCATTCCGTTTGGACTCCGTTTGATATTCCATTTCTTCGAAACACTGAATTAGGCAAAAAACAGCAATTCTGGGCTGGGCCTCCGGTTAATAGGTTAGTCTCAAAAGTAATATAAAAGTGGAAAATAGAGCCCAATATAGTCCAAAACAGTAGATAATATAGCATGGAGAAATAAAAAATTATAGATACGTTGGAGACGTATCAGGCATCCCCAAGCTTAATTCCTGCTCGTCCTCGAGTAGGTAAATGATAAAAAGAGAATTTTTGATGCGGAGTGCTACTTGGCATAATTTCAATGTAATTCTTCTTAATTGTGGTATGAATATTCAGATCCAAAAGATTCAAGACAAAAGTTCATATTGACATAAAAATAATAATACTTCAAGCATACTAACAAAGCAATTATGTCTTCTCAAAATAACATGGCCAAAGAAAGTTATCCCTACAAAATCATATAGTCTGGCTATGCTCTATCTTCACCACACAAAGTATTTAAATCATGCACAACCCCGATGACAAGCCAAGCAATTGTTTCATACTTTTGACATTCTCAAAACTTTTTCAACCTTCACGCAATACATGAGCGTGAGCCATGGATATAGCACTATATGTGGTATAGAATGGTGGTTGTGAAGAAGACAAAAAGAGGGGAAGATAGTCTCACATCAACTAGGCGTATCAACGGGCTATGGAGATGCCCATCAATAAGTATCAATGTGAGTGAGTAGGGATTGCCATGCAACGGATGCACTAGAGCTATAAGTATATGAAAGCTCAACAAAAGAAACTAAGTGGGTGTGCATCCAACTCGCTTGCTCACGAAGACCTAGGGCATTTTGAGGAAGCCCATCATTAGAATATACAAGCCAAGTTCTATAATGAAAAATTCCCACTAGTATATGAAAGTGAAAAAATGAGAGACTCTCTATCATGAAGATCATGGTGCTACTTTGAAGCACAAGTGTGGTAAAAGGATAGTAACATTGTCCCTTCTCTCTTTTTCTCTCATTTTTTTATTTGGGCCTTTTCTCTTTTTTTTATGGCCTTTTTTTAATTTTTATTTATTTTTCATCCGGAGTCTCATCCTGACTTGTGGGGGAATCATAGTCTCCATCATCCTTTCCTCACTTGGGACAATGCTCTAAAAAATGATGATCATCACACTTTTATTTTTCTTACAACTCAACAATTACAACTCGATACTTAGAACAAAATATGACTCTATGTGAATGCCTCCGGCGGTGTACCGGGATATGCAATGAATCAAGAGTGACATGTATGAAAGAATTATGAATGGTGGCTTTGCCACAAATACAATGTCAACTACATGATCATGCTAGCAATATGACAATGATGGAGCGTGTCATAATAAACAGAACGGTGGAAAGTTGCATGGCAATATATCTCGGAATGGCTATGGAAATGCCATGATAGGTAGGTATGGTGGCTGTTTTGAGGAAGGTATATGGTGGGTGTATGATACCAGCGAAAAAGTGCGCTGTGACGCCCCCGATTCAATCGTACACTAATCATACACGCAAACGTGTACGATCAAGATCAGGGACTCACGGGAAGATATCACAACACAACTCTAAAAATAAAATAAGTCATACAAGCATCATAATACAAGCCAGGGGCCTCAAGGGCTCGAATACAAGTGCTCGATCATAGACGAGTCAGCGGAAGCAACAATATCTGAGTACAGACATAAGTTAAACAAGTGTGCCTTAAGAAGGCTAGCACAAACCGGGATACAAATCGAAGAGGCACATGCCTCCCCGCAGGATCCTCCTAACTACTCCTCGGTCGTCGCCGCCGCCAAGACGTAGTAGTAGGCACCTCCGTGTAGTAGGAGTCATCGTCGACGGTGGCGTCGGCCCTGGGCTCCATCGTCTGTTGCAGCAATCGGGTAAAGAAAGGGGAAAAGGGGAACAAGGCAACCGTGAGTACTCATCCAAAGTACTGAAGCAAGGAGCTACACTATATATGCATGGATATATGTGTAAAGGGCCATATTGGTGGACTGAACTTCGAATGCCGAATAAGAGGGGATAGCTAATCACGTCAAGACTACGCTCAGCAGCCTCCGTCTTGCAGCATGTAGAAGAGAGTAGACTGAAGTCCTCCAAGTAGCATCGCATAGCGTAATCCTACCCGGCGATCCCCTCCTCAATGCCCTGTTAGAGAGCGACCACCGGGTTGTATCTGGCACTTGGAAGGGTGTGTTTTACTAACTATCCAGTTCTAGTTGTCATAAGGTCAAGGTACAACTCCAAGTCGTCCATTACGAAGATCACGGCTATTGAATAGATTAACTTCCTGCAGGGTGCACCACATAACCCAACACGCTTGATCCCATTTGGCGGACACACTTTCACGGTCATGCCCGCCGCGGAAGATCAACACGTCGCAGCCCCACCTAGGCATAACGAGAGGTCAGACGCCGGTCTAACCCTAAGCGCACGTGGGTGCGGGCCCATCGCCTTAGCACACACACGCGTTGCGTCTGTGCCGAAGCAGACCTAGCCTAACAGCGTTCAGTCCAATCCGGCAAGCGCCGCTCGATCGTTGACGTCACGAAGTGCCGGTGATACCACGACGTCGAGTGCCCATATCTGTTCCGCACAGAGTTGGTTAGTGCGTATAGACCAAATGGCCGACTCAAATCAAATACCAAGATCTCGTTAAGCGTGTTAAGTATCCACAACGCCGACCAGGCCAGGCCCACCTCTCTCCTAGGTGGTCTCAACCTGCCCTGTCGCTCCGCCCTAAAAGTGTGATCGGGGCAGCAGGGAACCCAGGCCCACCTCTACGGGATGGAGCCACCGTCCTTTCAGCCCCACCTCGAACAGTATCACGAGTAATGTAATAGTGTAAAGTATATAGTATATGCCCGTGATCACCTCCCAAGTGATCACAACCCGAGAGTATAGCATGGCGGGACGGACAAGAGTGTAGGGCCACCGATGGAACACTAGCATCCTATACTAAGCGAGAGGATAGCAGGTAAAGGTAACAATGAAGAGTAGCAAGGACAGGCTATGCAGCAAAGTATAGGATTAAGCGAAAGCGGTAACATGCTACACTACTCTAATGCAAGCAGTATAGAGAAGAATAGGCGATATCTGGTGATCAAGGGGGGGATTGCCTGGTTGCTCAAACAAGAAGGAGGGGTCGTCGGTGACGTAGTCGACCACAGGGGCATCAAAGATCGCCACGGGTCTACCAAGAGAAGAGGGGGAGAAACAGTAAATACATAGCAAGCAAGTGCATAACAGGATAACAGGCAGAGCTAGACGTGTTCTAACGCGGTATGAGGTGATACCGGTGAAGGGGGAAAACATCAGGAAAATATCCCGGTGTTTAGCGTTTTGAGCGAGAGGAGACGGAGGGGAAAGTTGCGAGTTCGATAGGTTAGGGGGGTGTGGCGGACGAACGGGTTGCGTATCCGGAATCGTCTCGTCGTTCTGAGCAACTTTCATGTACAAAGTATTTTCATCCGAGTTATAGATTATTTTATATTAATTTATAAAGATTTAATCATTTTCTAGATTTTTTGGATTTAATTTAATTCGAATTTAAATAGCTAAATGCTAGGTGCACCCAGCTCTGCGTACACAGAAGTGTACCAGAGGCTGACAGGTGGGGTCATTGGTCGAGTTGACCGGTCAAAAGTTGGTGGTCAAAGGGAATAGTATTTGGGTCCCACTTGTCATTGCCTCTAGCTTTATTAGATTAACCAAATTTTGTTTAATTTACAGTGGGGCCCTTCTGTCATGGAGTCATTAACTTAACAGAGATTAGTTAACTGAAATTAATTGTTTTTTGAACTAGCGTTTAGCGGTTAGTTAAACCGATCGGGCCCACGCATCAGTGGGTCAACCCATCGCTAAAGCAGCGTCTTGTAGCGTGCCGCCGGCGAACCACGTAAAACGGCGGCGGGGTTCGGGACTCGCCGCCCAGTGCTCTAACCGCACGCGGTTGGCCGCGTTCGAACGTGGGGTCGAGCCGCGTCCAGGGGCGATGAAGGGAGGCTGGGGTGGCAGCGCGCCGAGATGGCAACGCCAATGGCGATTGTAGGCGGCGCTCGGTACCACAGTCCTGTGGGACGCAGAGGCGAGCGTGCACGGGGCTGTGCGAGTGGTGTGGCCGGGTCGCGTAGCACGAGCGGAGACCACGGGGAAGTACGGGAGCAGAGAGGGGGAAGGAGAGGGGAGGCGCAGCCGGCGCGACGGCTCACCGCGAAGCTGTAGGGAGGGGCAGTGGGCTCGAGGTAGCTTGGGGTGGTCCGGCGAGGGAGAGGACGAGGCGGACGACGGCGATGGGGGCGAGGCAGTCCGGCGACGGCACGGTCGCGGATGAGGCGGCGTCGGCCATGGTCGGCGACATTGAGCCAGATCCCCGATCGAGACAGGATCGGCGAGAGGGGGGGTCCGGCGATGGGGCGGCAGGTGATGGAGGCAGCGGGGCAGCGCCGGGAACGGGCGACGGAGGCGGGCTCGCAGGGCTGTTGCCCCCGCTCGATCCAGATGCGGGAGGGAGAGGAAGGAGAGATCGGGGGAGGAGCAAGTGGTGGAGGGGGAGGCGGAGCGGTTGGGGGCGGTGGAGGACGACGACGAGCGGGATCGGGCACGAGGGATGTCGGGGTCGGGCGCTCCGCCCAGATCCAGAACGAGGAAGGGGGAGGAGAGGCGTGTGAGGAGTGGGGAGTCGGTCGGGCTAGGGTTTCCTCAGGGGTGGTTATGGAGAGGAGTGGGGTGGGCGGCTGGTGGGTCCGGTTGGGCGAACGGCCCGAGGGGGGGATCTTCTATGTTTGTTTTTTTGTATTTGTTTGTTTTCTGTTTTTATTTCTTTGCTGTTTTATTTTAGTTACACTTTATTTTTAGTTTAGTAAAATATGACAATAGATTTAAAATAGTGTTTCAAAATAACCCACTACCCTAAAAGTTCTACCTCAAAATAAATAGTTTATCATTTTATAAAATATCAAAGGCACTTATTTAATCATTTCAACTACTGTTTTAATCATTTTAGAGTATTAAGCATTTTATAAAAGTGGGGTTTCTTCACCACAATTAACTTTGCATTATTTGGTACAACCGAGATATTTTAGTTTTAAAGTTTGAAAACTTTTGTTGTTTGCCTTTAATTCAATTTTGAATTTGAATCGGTTTTGGACTATCCCGAGATTAACTACAGTGACATAGGTGACGTGGCATCATTAGCAGGGAATTACTGTAGTCTAATTTTATCCGGGCGTCACAATTCTCCTCCACTACAAGAAATCTCGTCCCGAGATTTAAGAGGGGAGTAAGGGGGGAAAGTTCTGGTTACGAAATTCTAACGATTCTTCTCGGTCATAGCTGCTCTTCTCGAAGAGGTCGATCCATTACATTGATGTCTTCATTTCTCTGCTTCAGGTCATCATGATGAAGTTGTCGTCCTTCCTTCGGGAACTCCATCGTACTTACGTAAAGGGATAAGGGGTAACTCGGAAGAACGGAGCTCTGCACGGTTGCTTATCCGGTAGATAACATTAGGGAAGGTGGCGAAAAGTAACTCTCGAATCGAAACTTAAGAAATTATTGAGAGCAAAGTAAGAAGGTGCACAATAGAAGTTTCAAGCGCATAGGCAATCGTTCGTTGCCTGATACAAAATGTGAAAGGGGTTCAGAGCAATGGGACTAAGTATTGCATCTGATACCAGAATAGATTACTAGGCAGGTGGTCCGTGAATTACATACGAGGCCACGCACGAGGAACAACCTTGCGAACAGGGGGTGTACAGGAGAGTCATGTTTCGATCCTGTGGAACTGTGGGTTATGGGCCCACCCTGTGGGTTAATAGTAGGAAGAGGGGTGACGTCTTGCACGATCATGTAAGCAAAGCATGTCAGAGAATAACCGGTCAGCTATGTTGACAGCATCGTTGGTACCAAGGGTGAGGGACGAAGAGAACCATTTTCCTGCTCGTTGAACGAGGCGGACCAATAGGGAAAGTTCTCGTCCATCGGCGGTTACCAGAAAGTCATCAACGGTAGAAACAGGGTCTTACTGACAAAGTGGTACAACGAGGTGTTTACATAAGCAGGGAAATATTACTGCTTATATCATATAGATCACAAGAAAGGTTAAACCAAACGACGGAAAGAGAAATATGGTTATCAGATTAAACTGAACAATGGGAAGGAAAATGTGTTTAAACACATATTTCAGGGGTATATCCTTCCCAAGGTCAAGCAGAGCATGATTTCCATGACAGGATATAAAGTAGAAAACCATTTAGGTAGGGGAGAGAAATTTCCTGACATTACCCATACAGCGGCGTTTGGATAATTGATAAGGAGAATTTAGCATTGTGCTTCAAATGCTCTTATTGAAAATCGGAGTACCACAGACATGCTTCGGGATAGCATTGACATGGTCTTCAAGCAAAAATCGGATTTTGGATACACAAAGGATCCATCAGGATAAACTCATTAAATAGGCATTCAGTTTCCTCATGGAAAAATGATTAACCTTGTTACAAAGAAAACTATAACACTAGGTCCTCTGGTCCGGTGTGCTAGGCATGACATCACCTTACCGGGGCATATAGGGACTGAGATTCAGATCTGATTGGTGTTAAGATCTGATTGACGTTGATCTCAGGCATGACATCACCAATGTTATAACTCTTGAAAATATGTTCCAACCATCATATCTGACTGAGATTCAGATCTGATTGGTGTTAAGATACCTTAGTCGGGATGCCTGAGAAGAAAAGGTGCAACACAATTGACGAGTTGACAATGTAAGATTTTTAGGAAATGAACTATGGAAGCGAGTTCCGAAACAAGAGTTCATCCATTAATCCAAGGAGAGATGAGGAGGTGGCTGATGGATTCAGCAACATTTCGTCAAGATTTCCAAAAAGGTGGGTTTCCACAATTATGTGAACAAGGAGATAACAATAGTCATATCAAATGATATAACGATGTATGCTCGAGGAAAGACATACACAATTAAACAGTGGTGGAAGGGTGCACCCGAAATATGGGCTGGGTTGCACGATCAATGTTAGAATGGTGACTTGACGAACAAAAGAATTAGAATGAAACTCGACCATTCACTTCAAAGCAATAGGGTTGCTAGAAGTTTTGGAATCCACACATCATAGTTCAATTGTCGGTATTCCGGTTAGAAACAACACGGGTACCAAGAAAGAATGGTGAGGGTGAGAAGTAGCACCATACCAAGAATTCTTAAGACGTGGTGAAACTTACTTCAAGGTAGGACATAAGACAAGCTGGATAGCCAGGAACTCGAGGTACAGCCACAACACGAACAAGTTTGTGTTGGAAAGAAGGCAAGGAAGTAGTCGATGACAACACAAATCATCGAGGGGCAAGGATGGTAATTCTCATCATGAATTTGATCGATATTCTGGAAGAGCTCAGAATGTTGATAATGATCACGACACATTTGTCGAGAGATTATCTGAAGATGTAATCGATCAGCGATGACATCAAGTCAAAGGAATGATGAAGAAAGAGGTTATTGGAACCATAGGTACCACACAAACTCGAAATCAAGTTTGTTGTTCAAGGAGAAATGATATGACGAGGAAGATGGACATAAGCTTAGCCCATCGTCAAAATTGTGCTAGCCGATCAGGCTAGGAATGACGTGATCGGGTACAGACTCGCAAGTAAAGAAGATTACTAAGAGTTGTTTAATCGCGATGCGGACTCGATTCCATTATCGCTGCCCTTAAGTGTTTAATAACTCGAAGCCCGTGAAGAATCGTAATCAGTGAGAATGTAGTACTTGATGAAGATCTCATAAGAAGTTATGTAGTTCCAAGATAATCTCGAGATATCAGGGGGGGGGGGGGTAATACTCGACGACGAATCCAAGTAGAGGTTGGGCTGGGATATTGCTCTACAAAAGACAAATGCTTAAACTTGCACGAGAAATGGTATTTAAAGGAGAACATGGTCGGAACCACGATTGCAAAAGGCCAGATCCCAGATATAAGATGAACTTATACCAAAGGAATAATTAATTTAAGAGAAGCTTTAATGATAAGACCTACATCGTGTCCATGGGCATGAACGCAAGGTTCAAGGTCGACTCCCACTTCGTCAATGTATAACCTTCCATTCACTTCCCGCTTAGATAAAGGCATTAGTGTTGAAAGTTTTACGCGGTGAAATACCAGATGAGTATGACTCGTGAAAGCTTCCGAGTTCACACATATTAAGGAAGGAATAGGTTCAACCCGTCGGGGCTTCTTAGGAACATATACCACAATTTTCAAGAAGAAATAACACAAACTCGATAGTAGAGCATGCTTCTGAAAGTAGAGGATACAATTTACTGAAGGCATTATGTATCCGAGGAAAGTCTCACCAGCTTATTGAATATGAAGGACACTGTCGGATAAAATCCGACAAGGGTCTGGTGGTCCACAAGGGATCTGATGTGAGCATCGGCACACAACTAGAGGAAGAAAGAATGCAATGAGAAACGATTACAGAACAACCGACTAATTCAAAGCCCAATTGCAACGGAATTATGATTTCCAATTCAAGGGATCAGAAGCAAACGCTCTGATTAAGAATGTATAAATTGATTAGACTAAGGGGTACATTCAACGACAACTTGATTGGTCGAGGACCAGCTCATGTTCAAAATGACGTCTGAGCCGAAAAGATAATCCTAGGACTCGACTGATGATTGTGAACATTCACAACGTATTGAATCAACGAACTCAAAAATGATGGTGATAAAGGATGTCAATATGATTACTATACTTATGGGATTAATCATAATGAAAGCAAACAAGAAATTCCAGAGCAATAGGTTGCTGAGGATTTTCGGAATATAGAATGGTATTTCGAAGACTTTTGTGTAACACATGAACAACTGGGGGATGAGCGGATACTCGATAAGTGCGAGAATTAACCGTAGGGGTATTCAGGTGACAGAGAACAGCAAGGCAGTAAGCTCAAAGGATTATCGAAACAACGACGAGTATTTCGGGGTATCTTGTAATAACAAGACCAACTGGGGATGAATGTAAGAATAACAACTACAAGTAGTTATCCATAAGGGTTGACGGTGGAAGGGGAATTGCAAACGCGATTGGTCTCAAGAGAATATCGGAAGGTATCTTCATAATCCTTCGGTGCACCAAGTAATCATCCAGACTGAAGAGGCTCTCAGGGAGAAAGTATTATCGAGAACCTAGAGTCAGAGTTAGTAAAAATCATTTAACCCGAGTAGAAGAGAGTTCAGAGTCCCAGAGTAAAGGTCGAGGAGTAAAAGATCCTAGTACCACCCAATGGCGACGTGGGACCATGGGCCGCACAGCCATGTTAGTAAAAGTTTTGTAAAGTCTAGACTCGACTTCGGCCAAGGAGTTGGAAGGGGGATTCCTACAGGCAGTTGGCTCTGATACCAACTTGTGACGCCCCCGATTCAATCGTACACTAATCATACACGCAAACGTGTACGATCAAGATCAGGGACTCACGGGAAGATATCACAACACAACTCTAAAAATAAAATAAGTCATACAAGCATCATAATACAAGCCATGGGCCTCGAGGGCTCGAATACAAGTGCTCGATCATAGACGAGTCAGCGGAAGCAACAATATCTGAGTACAGACATAAGTTAAACAAGTTTGCCTTAAGAAGGCTAGCACAAAGCGGGATCAGATCGAAGAGGCGAGGCCTCCGCTCAGTGATCCTCCTAACTACTCCTGGTCGCCGCCGCCGCCGGCACGTAGTAGTAGGCACCTCCGGTGTAGTAGGAGTCGTCCTCGACGGTGGCGTCTGGCTCCTGGGCTCCATCGTCTGGTTGCAGCAATCGGGTAAAGAAAGGGGGAAAAGGGGGAACAAGGCAACCGTGAGTACTCATCCAAAGTACTGCAAGCAAGGAGCTACACTACATATGCATGGATATATGTGTAAAGGCCATATCGGTGGACTGAACTGCAGAATGCCGAATAAGAGGGGATAGCTAATCCCGTCAAGACTACGCTTCTGGCAGCCTCCGTCTTGCAACATGTAGAAGAGAGTAGACTGAAGTCCTCCAAGTAGCATCACATAGCATAATCCTACCCGGCGATCCCCTCCTCAATGCCCTGTTAGAGAGCGACCACCGGGTTGTATCTGGCACTTGGAAGGGTGTGTTTTATTAACTATCCAGTTCTAGTTGTCATAAGGTCAAGGTACAACTCCAAGTCGTCCTGTTATCGAAGATCACGGCTATTCGAATAGATTAACTTCCCTGCAGGGGTGCACCACATAACCCAACACGCTTGATCCCATTTGGCCGGACACACTTTCCTGGGTCATGCCCGGCCGCGGATGATCAACACGTCGCAGCCCCACCTAGGCATAACAGACAGGTCAGCACGCCGGTCTAAACCTAAGCGCACAGGGGTCTGGGCCCATTGCCCTTAGCACACCTGCACGTTGCGACTGTGGCCGAAGCAGACCTAGCCTAACAGCGTTCGATCCAATCCGCGCGCGCCGCTCGCCGCCGACGTCACGAAGTGCCGGCCGATACCACGACGCCGAAAGTGCCCATAACTGTTCCCGCGTAGTTGGTTAGTGCGTATAGACCAAATGGCCAGACTCAGATCAAATACCAAGATCTCGTTAAGCGTGTTAAGTATCCGCGAACGCCGACCAGGGGCAGGCCCACCTCTCTCCTAGGTGGTCTCAACCTGCCCTGTCGCTCCGCCACAAAGTAACAGTCGGGGGCCGTCGGGAACCCAGGCCCACCTCTACCGGGATGGAGCCACCTGTCCTTTCAGCCCCCACCTCCGAACAGTATCACAGGTAATGTAATAGTGTAAAGTATATAGTATATGCCCGTGATCACCTCCCGAAGTGATCACAGCCCAGTAGTATAGCATGGCAGACGGACAAGAGTGTAGGGCCACTGATGGAACACTAGCATCTTAAATAGCTAAATGCTAGGTGCACCCAGCTCTGCGTACATAGAAGTGTACCAGAGGCTGACAGGTGGGGTCATTGACTGAGTTGACCCGGTCAAAAGTTGACTGGTCAAAAGGGGAATAGTATTTGGGTCCCACTTGTCATTGCCTCTAGCTTTATTAGATTAACCAAATTTTGTTTAATTTACAGTGGGGCCCTTCTGTCATGGAGTCATTAACTTAACAGAGATTAGTTAACTGAAATTAATTGTTTTTGAACTAGCGTTTAGCGGTTAGTTAAACCGGTCGGGCCCACGTGTCAGTGGGTCAACCCACTGGCTAAACGTGCGTGCGCGCGTGCCCGCCGGCGGGCACAGAAAACGGCAGCGGGGTTCGGGACTCGCCGCCCGGTGTGGCCCAACCGCACGCGGTTGGCCGCGTTCAAACGTGGGGTCGAGCCGCGTCCAGGGGCGATGAAGGGAGGCGCTGGGTGGCCGAGCGCGTCGAGGACGGCAACGCCCAGCGGCAGTTGTAGGCGGCGCTCGGTACCGCAGTCCCGTGGGACGCAGAGGCGAGCGTGCGCGGGGCTATGCGAGTGGTGTGGCCGGGTCGCGTAGCACGAGCGGCGACCACGGGGAAGTACGGGAGCAGAGAGGGGGAAGGAGAGGGGAGGCGCAGCCGGCGCGACGGCTCACCGCGAAGCTGTAGGGAGGGGCAGTGGGCTCGAGGCGGCTTGGGGTGGTCCGGCGAGGGAGAGGACGAGGCGGACGACGGCGACGGGGGCGAGGCAGTCCGGCGACGGCACGGTCGCGGATGAGGCGGCGTCAGCACGGTCGGCGACATTGGAGCCGCATCCCCCCTGATCCAGACGGGATCGAGCAGAGGAGGGGGGGTCCGGCGATGGGGCGGCAGGTGATGGAGGCAGCGGGCGGCGCTGAACGGGCGCGCGGCGGCGGGCTCAAGAGGCTGTTGCCCCGCCGATCCAGATCGGGAGGAGAGGAAGGAGAGATTGGGGGAGGAGCAAGTGGTGGAGGGGGGAGGCGGAGCGGTTGGGGGCGGTGGAGGACGACGACGAGTGGGATCGGGCACGAGGGATGTCGGGGTCGGGCGCTCCGCCCAGATCCAGAACGAGGAAGGGGGAGGAGAGGCGTGTGAGGAGTGGGGAGTCAGTCGGGCTAGGGTTTCCTCAGGGGTGGTTATGGAGAGGAGTGGGGTGGGCGGCTGGTGGTCGGTTGGCAATGAACGGCCCAGGGGAGGGGGGATCTTCTATGCTTGTTTTTTTTTGTATTTGTTTGTTTTCTATTTTTATTTCTTTTCTGTTTTATTTTAGTTACACTTTATTTTTAGTTTAGTAAAATATGACAATAGATTTAAAAATAGTATTTCAAAATAACCCACTACCCTGAAAAGTTCTACCTCAAAATAAATAGTTTATCATTTTATAAAATATCAAAGGCACTTATTTAATCGTTTCAACTACTGTTTTAATCATTTTAGAGTATTAAGCATTTTATAAAAGTGGGGTTTCTTCACCACAATTAACTTTGGATTATTTGGTACAACCAAGATATTTTAGTTTTAAAGTTTGAAAACTTTTGTTGTTTGCCTTTAATTCAATTTTGAATTTGAATCGGTTTTGGACTATTCCGAGATTAACTACAGTGACATAGGTGACGTGGCATCATTAGCAGGGAATTACTGTAGTCTAATTATCCGGGCGTCACATGCGCGGTATTAGAGAGGCTAGCAATGGTGGAAGGATGGGAAAAGTGCGTATAATCCATGGACTCAACATTAGTCATAAAGAACTCATATACTTATTGCAAAAATCTAGAAGTTATCAAAGCAAAGTATTACGCGCATGCTCCTAGGGGGATAGATTGGTAGGAAAAGACCATCGCTTGTCCCCGACCGCCACTCATAAGGAAGATAATCAATAAATAAATCATGCTCCGACTTCATCACATAACGGTTCACCATACGTGCATGCTACGGGAATCACAAACTTTAACACAAGTACTTCTCAAATTCACAACTGCTCAACTAGCATGACTCTAATATCACCATCTTCATATCTCAAAACAATTATCAAGCATCAAACTTTTCTTAGTATTCAACGCACTCAAAATAAAGTTTTACAAATCTTGAAAACCAAGCATATAATTATTATTAAGCCAATTACCATGCTATTTAAGACTCTCAAAATAATCTAAGTGAAGCATGAGAGATCAATAGTTTCTATAAAACAAATCCACCACCGTGCTCTAAAAGATATAAGTGAAGCACTAGAGCAAAACTATATAGCTCAAAAGATATAAGTGAAGCACATAGAGTATTCTATCAAATTCCAATTCATGTATGGCTATCTCAAAAGGTGTGTACAGCAAAGATGATTTTGGTAAACTAAAAAGAAAAGACTTAAATCATACAAGACGCTTCAAGCAAAACACATATCATGTGGTGAATAAAAATATAGCTCCAAGTAAAATTACCGATGGAAGTAGACGAAAGAGGGGATGCCTTCCGAGGCATCCCCAAGCTTTGACTTTTTGGTGTCCTTGGATTATCTTGGGGGTTCCATGGTCATCCCCAAGCTTAGGCTCTTGCCACTCCTTGTTCCATAATCCATCAAAAGATTTCACCCAAAAACTTGAAAACTTCACAACACAAAACTCAACAGAAATCTCGTGAGCTCCGTTAGCGAAAGAAAACAAAAGACCACTTCAAGGTACTGTAATGAACTCATTATTTATTTATATTGGTGTTAAACCTACTGTATTACAACTTCTCTATGGTTTATAAACTATTTTACTAGCCATAGATTCATCAAAATAAGCAAACAACACACGAAAAATAGAATCTGTCAAAAACAGAACAGTCTGTAGTAATCTGTAACTAACGCAAACTTCTGGAACTCCAAAAAATCATCCAAAATAGGAAGACCTAGGAAATTTGTTTATTGATCAGAAGCAACTGGAATCAGTATTTTATCACGTTCTGGTGATTCTTAATAATTCTGGCACTAAGTGCAAAGTTTCTGGAAATTACAGCAAGATCAAATAACTATCATCCAAGAAGATCCTATAGGTTTAACTTGGCACAAACACTAATTAAAACATAAAACCACATCTAAACTGAAGGTATACGGATTATTTACTCCTAAACAAAAAAAAACTAAAAATAAAATTGGGTTGCCTCCCAACAAGCGCTATCGTTTAACGCCCTTAACTAGGCGTAAAAACAAGGATAGATTTAGGTATTGTCATCTTTGGTAGGCAATCCATAAGTGGCTCTCATGATAGATCCATATGGTAATTTTATTTTCTTTCTAGGGAAGTGTTCCATGCCCTTCTTTAATGGAAATTGGAATCTAATATTCCCTTCATTCATATCAATAATTGCACCAATCGTTCTAAGGAAAGGTTTACCAAGAATAATAGAACATAAAGAATTGCAATCTATATCAAGAACGATAAAATCTACATGCACATAATTCCTATTTGCAACAATAAGAACATCATTAATTCTTCCCATAGGTTTCTTAATAGTGGAATCCGCAAGATGCAAGTTTAGAGAGCAATCATCAAAATCACGGAAATCTAGCAAATCACACAAAGTTTTGGGAATAGTGGAAACACTAGCACCCAAATCACATAAAGCATAAAATTCATGATCCTTAATCTTAATTTTAATAGTTGGTTCCCACTCATCATAAAGTTTTCCAGGGATAGATACCTCCAACTCAAGTTTTTCTTCATAAGATTGCATCAAGGCATCAACGATATGTTTTGTAAAGGCTTTATTTTGACTATAAGCATGAGGCGAATTTAGCACGGATTGCAACAAGGAAATACAATCAATTAAAGAGCAACTTTCATAATTAAATTCCTTGAAATCCAAAATAGTGGGTTTAGCAACATCTAGGGTTTTATTCTTTTCAATCCCACTTTTATCAATTTCATTATCAAGATCTAAAAACTCTGATTTTTTGGAACGCCTTCTAGGTAAAGGTGGATCATATTCAGTCCCATCAAGATTCATATTGCAAAAGAAAGATTTAATAGGGGATACATCAATAACTTTTAGATCTTCATCTTGATTTTCATAGGTATTGGAAGACCACGCTTTAATAAAGGCATCTTTTGTAGCACGCATCCTAGCGGTTCTTTCCTTGCACTCATCAATGGAAATTCTCATGGCTTTGAGAGACTCATTGATATCATGCTTAGGAGGAATAGATCTAAGCTTTAAAGAATCAACATCAAGATAAATTCTATCAACGTTCGTAGCCAATTCATCAACTTTAAGTAATTTGTCTTCAAGCAAAGCATTGAAATTCTTTTGTGAATTCATAAACTCTTTAACACTAGTCTCAAATTCAGAGGGCGTCTTATTAAAATTTCCATAAGAGTTGCTGTAGGAATTTCCATAGTTATTAGAAGTATTACTAGGATAAGGCCTAGGATTAAAATTCCCTCTATACGCGTTGTTACCAAAATTATTCCTACCAACAAAATTCACATCCATAGATTTATTATTATTCTCAATCAAAATAGACAAAGGCATATCATTAGGATCAGAAGAAACACTCTTAGTAGCAAATAATTTCATAAGTTCATCCATCTTTCCACTCAAAACATCAATTTCTTCTATAGCATGCACTTTTTATTAGTAGATCTTTCGGTGTGCCATTGAGAATAATTAACCATAATATTATTTAGGAGTTTAGTAGCATCTCCTAAAGTGATTTCCATAAAAGTGCCTCCCGCGGTCGAATCTAAAAGATTTCTAGAAGCAAAATTCAATCCGACATAAAAATTTTGTATAATCATCCACAAATTCAAACCATGAGTAGGGAAATCACGTACCATTAATTTCATTCTCTCCCAAGCTTGTGCAACATGTTCATGATCAAGTTGCTTAAAATTCATAATGTCATTTCTAAGAGAGATGATCTTAGCGGGAGGAAAATACTTAGAGATAAAAGCATCTTTGCACTTGTTCCAAGAATCAATACTATTTTTAGGCAAAGACGAAAACCAAGCTTTAGCACGATCTCTAAGGGAAATAGCTTCAATTTAACAATACCATTATCGACATCTTTATTCTTTTGCATATCACATAAATCAATGAAGCTATTTAGATGAGTAGCGGCATCTTCACTAGGAAGGCCGGCGAATTGATCTTTCATAGCAAGATTCAACAAAGCAGTATTGATTTCACAAGATTCAGTATTGGTAAGAGGAGCAATCGGAGTGCTAAGGAAATCATTATTGTTGGTATTGGTGAAGTTACACTATTTGGTATTATCTTGAGCCATGGCGACAAGCAAACAATCCAACACACGAGCAAACAAAAGGCAAGCGAGAAAAGGGCAAACGGAAAAGAGAGGGCGAATAAAACGGCGAGGGTGAAGTGGGGGAGAGGAAAACGAGAGGAAAATGACAAATAATGTAACGCGAGAGATAAGGAATTGTGATGGGTACTTGGTATGTTGACTTTTGCGTAGAGCTCCCCGACAACAGCGCCAGAAATCTTCCTGCTACCTCTTGAGCATTGCGTTGGATTTCCTTGAAGAGGAAAGGGTGATGCAGCAGAGTAGAGTAAGTATTTCCCTCAGTTTTTGAGAACCAAGGTATCAATCCAGTAGGAGGCTACGCGCGAGTCCCTCGTACCTACACAAAACAAATAGCTCAACGCAACCAACGCGATTAGGGGTTATCAATCCCTTCACGGTCACTTACTTAGAGTGAGATCGATAGAGATGATAGATAATATTTTGGTATTTTGGTATAAAGATGCAAAGTAAAATAAAAGAGCAAAGTAAAAAAGCAAAGCAATAATAAAGTGATGGAAGATTGATATGATGAGAATAGACCCGGTGGCCATAGATTTCACTAGTGGCTTCTCTCAAGAGCATAAGTAATCTACGGTGGGTGAACAAATTACTGTTGAGCAATTGACAGAATTGAGCATAGTTATGAGAGTATCTAGGTATGATCATGTATATAGGCATCACGTCCGAGACAAGTAGACCGGCTCCTACCTACATCTACTACTATTACTCCACTCATCGACCGCTATCCAGCATGCATCTAGAGTATTAAGTTCAAGAAAACAGAGTAACGCCTTAAGCAAGATGACATGATGTAGAGGGATAAATTCATGCAATATGATAAAAACCCCATATTGTCATCCTCGATGGAAACAATACAATACGTGCCTTGCTGCCCCTACTGTCATTGGGAAAGGACACCGCAAGATTGAACCCAAAGCTAAGCACTTCTCCCATTGCAAGAAAAACCAATCTAGTAGGCCAAACCAAACTGATAATTCGAAGAGACTTGCAAAGATAACCAATCATACATAAAAGAATTCAGAGAAGATTCAAATATTGTTCATAGATAATCTTGATCATAAACACACAATTCATCAGTCTCAAAAAACACACCGCAAAGAGAAGATTACATCGAATAGATCTCCACGAGAGAGGGGGAGAACATTGTATTGAGATCCAAAAAGAGAGAAGAAGCCATCTAGCTACTAACTATGGACCCGAAGGTCTGAGGTAAACTACTCACACTTCATCAGAGGGGCTATGGTGATGATGTAGAAGCCCTCCGTGGTGGATTCCCCCTCCGGCGGAGCTCCGGAACAGGCCCCAAGATGGGATCTCGTGGGTACAGAAGGTTGCGGCGGTGGAATTAGGTTTTTGGCTCCGTATCTGATCGTTTGGGGGTACGTAGGTATATATAGGAGGAAGGAGTACGTCGGTGGAGCAAAGGGGGGCCCACGAGGCAGGGAGCGCGCCCTAGGGGGGGCCTCCACCCTCGTGACCGCCTCCCTCCTTTCTTGACGGAGGGTCTAAGTCTCCTGGATCATATTTGTTGAGAAAATCACGTTCCCGAAGGTTTCATTCCGTTTGGACTCCGTTTGATATTCCGTTTCTTCAAAACACTAAAATAGGCAAAAAACAGCAATTCTGGGCCGGGCCTCCGGTTAATAGGTTAGTCCCAAAAGTAATATAAATGTGGAAAATAAAGCCCAATATAGTCCAAAGCAGTAGATAATATAGCATGGAGCAATCAAAAATTATAGATACGTTGGAGACGTATCACTAACTTATGATACTATGCGCGCATTACGAAGGTAGTATTATATACTATAGTATCATATGCATGAGACTAGTATATGATAAGGCTGGTTGTAAGGCCCCTCCCAATGCTCCACCTTGTACAGGTGCTAAGGCTGCCATGTAGGCAAAAAATCTGATGTGGCAAGGTAATTAAGAGGAGAGAGATGAGTGTGGTGACCTTAGGAAGAAACAATGCCAAGCGTGAGAACCTAGGCAAAACACTTAAATGGAAGAATCCCACCAATGCATGAAGAACTTTAGTTGCAAAATCATTAAATGAAGGATACTTAGCACCAACAAGTTAAGCACCTATGCATTGGGGTCTTTAGTTGCTAAAGTATTTAATATGCTTAGCACCTCATGTAAGCACCAATACATTGGAAGCAGCCTAATGGGGAGTATCGTATACTAGTATCATGCATATGATACTACTTCTGTAATGCGCGCATAGTATCATAAGTTAGTATCATGTAGTATTTTATTTATTGTCATGCCTGACACATAGTAGCATAGCATTTATTATGATATGGTATCATGATATGATACTTAACCCTCTCTTTCTTCATTTAATTCTATGGCAGCTCATCAAAATTGCCTAGTTGGCATGCATGATACTAGCTATGATACTCCCATGCATTACGATCAGCCTAGCAATACAAATCATTTATGCGTCGCTTTGCAAGTTTTCATCCATTTGTTCGAGAAGCGGGGAGAAGTTTCAAACATTTCGGCGACGAGGTGCAGCCACTGGCGTAGGCCTAGTTGGTATTTTAATCACAGGAAATTTAGATGGAGTCCGGACATCATCAAAATCGATGTGTGCCCATGGCGTGCTCTTATGACCCCATGGAAAAATGGTAAAGTTTGGCAGAAGTTTTGATGACCGTTCCTTCCAAACAGGAGCATCTCACATGAAGGATCATGGTTTCCAAAAGGAGACGCGTCAATTCTAACTCCAGTGGCCGGTGACTTCATCGTTTGGCCTCATAAAAATTTCCACGATACACAATCACCATTATACCACGGGTTTGATTTTCTGGTGCATTTCAGGTATCGTTAGCTATATTTAAGACATTTTTTGAGTTCAACGTGCATTTTGTGCATAAAAATAAAATTACAACCGGAACTGCATGTGTTGTCGAAAGGGATGAGGATCGCCATTCGATCTGGGAGCACCCAATGGTGCAGACGTACGATCCGTGGGGTTTGGGTTCTGGCCAATCAGAAAGCACGACTCAGATCGCGGGCGGGGTTTGGTTGGCACACGTAGTTCATCAACGAACCATGTGCTATGCGCAAACCAGATTGCATATTTTTGTTCACACATACTGTAGTGAGATCAATTGAGTGTGCTACCTCTATGATATAATAATAATGCCAAAAAACATTTCATATTCATTGCCTGAGCTGACAGCATATCAAGGTCAACATATTAATGTTTCTTACATCAACAGAAAACCGGGCATAACTCACAAGTTCAGTACACTCGACAGTTCTAAATTGAACGAATTAAGTTGCAGGGTAGGCATAAAGACTAGTCTTACGGCTTAATTCCCATGTACATGGGGGAACTAGGATCATTACATTGACCCCGAATGAACTTGGGTTTTCTGATGATTTTACGTTGCTCTGTTGCTCGGGTGCGTGATCCCTTGGCTGGCAACTCAGCAAATTCATCGTACTCATCCTCATCGGCAACATCGTCGACACTCAGTACCCTCCTCTTCCCATGCATCACTACATGGCAGTTCTTATGCAAGGGGTCTTCCGCAAAGAAAATCTGGGTAGCATCGCTGGCAAGAATGAACGGGCCCGCGTGATATGCCATCGTTGTCTTGTTAACACAGGTCTTCCTGTACTCATCAATCCTTACATGACCAAGAGGGATCCATGTGCACCTGAATAATGGCACCTTAACTTTCACATAGTCAAGCTCCAAAATCTCTTTGATGGTTCCATAGTATACCCTTTTATCAGCTGCATCTACAGTCATGCATTCTATTCGAACAACGTTGTTATGATATGAGGTCTTCTGATCATGTTCCTCAGTGAAGAACATGTATCCATTTATGTCATATGCTTGGTACGTCAACATCGTAGGTGATGGATTTTGTGCCAACCACGTAGCAATGTCATCGATGGATCCCCTTGCCAAATGATTCTTCGGCCATTCGGCGTAATTCTTAGTGTGCTCCTTCATCTCCACATCTGATGAAGGCACCATTGGTAAGAAGCTTTGGCGTATCTCCACCAAGTGTTCTTCGGCATAAGCACTGAGAATTGGGCTGTTAAGCAGTACCGTCAAATGGGCTTTCTCTGCTAATTCTTCGGGTGCAGCCATTTGCGTGCCCGCAAGGATCGGCTTACCTTTTAGCATTCCCTCGTGGCGAAAGAGGGCAACCTATAGGTCTTTGTTTCATGTATTCGGTGCAAAACTCAACCACCTCCTCTGCGGTATAACCTTGTAGGATGCTTGCCTCTGGATGGTTTCGGTTCCAACAAAAGCGCTTTAGTATTCCCATGAACCGCTCGAAGGGATACATGTTGCGAAGAAACATAGGACCACAATACTTTATCTCGTAACAAGGTGCACAGTGAGATGGACCATGACATCAAAGAATGACGGTGGGAAAAACATCTCTAGGTTGGACAATATACTTGCAATATCATCTCGCATATGATCAAACTCTTCAGGATCTACAACTTTCTGCCATAGTTGGTTGAAGAAATCATAGAGCTCAATGAGTGTGTTTCTTATATCTTTGTCCATCAGATTCCTGATGGCCACCGGGAGGATTTGTGTCAACATTACGTGGCAATCATGTGACTTGATGTGTCCCAACTTCATTTTGCCCGAGCTCACATCCACGAGACTTCTGATGTTTGCGGAGTAGGAAGAGGGTGTCTTAACTGACAACAAATAGGTGAAGAACTGTGTTGCTTCTTTTGTACTGAAATTGTAACTCTGGCGAGCTTTGATGAATTTTTATCATCTTCTGCTTCACTCTTGCAGTTTGATTGATCAGCAAGCATATCGAGCCGTGAACTATCACCATCCTTTCTTTTTTCCTTTAATCTTGAGTAGAGTACCAAGGATGCTTTCACATACGTTCTTCTCTACGTGCATGACATTGATGCAGTGACGTACACGTAGAATCTCCCAGTAAGGTAATTTCCAGAACACCGATTTCTTATTAAGCACTTGACCCTTGGGCGTGTTTGTCACCGTCAAAGGGTGGTTCTTGCCAAGCACAACATTAATTTGTTTAGCCATGTTGTGCGCCACCTCCCCATCATAGGGTCTTGGGCCCACACCTACCTCTACCGTACCATAAAATTAAGCTTTCATCTTTTGGTATGGGTGAGTTTGCCGTAAGAACCTACGATGATGCAAATACACGGTTTTGTGCGACTTGGGAAGTCTTCTGCTAGCTGTCCTATCCATGCATGTGACTCACCCTACATCTCCCTTTGTTTTCTGCCCTGATGTGTTGCCTAATGCCGGCATATCTTGAATGGTGTGCACCAGCATCGCATGTAGATAAAAAATATCCTTTCTGTAAGCATCATAACATTTTACAGTAGGCGCATCTATCCACACTGTCAGCAGTTCTTCTACCAGTAGCAAAAGTAAATGTTGATGTCATTTCCAGGTTGCTTCGGGCCTTGGATAATCATTGACATCATAATGTATTTTTTTCTTCATACACAACCAAAGAGCTAGGTTATATATGCACAGAAGCACCGGCCATGTGCTGTGATTGGTGCTCATATCGCCAAAAGGATTCATCCTGTCAGTACACTCCCTGAGCTTTGTACTTCTAGGATCCTTGGCAAAGTCTTCAAACTTGTTGTCGATTAATTCCCACTAAGCTCCATCTTTTGGGTGCCTCATAAACTTGTCCACAATTCGCTCATCATGATGCCACTGCAACCTCTTTGCCTCTGTAGGTTTGCAAACAAAGGCCTCAACCTTGGAATTAAAGGCAAGTACCAAACAACCTTGAACGAGATTCCCGTCTTGGTCTCGTCGTCCAATTTATACCTGTCCTTTTCTCTTCTGCACTTGTATCATGCATGCTTGCATGTGGGACATGCACACAAATCTTTGACGGTACAATATACAATCATTCACACAAGCGTGTATCTTTTGTACTTCAAGTTCCATTGGGCAAACAATTTTCTTCGCTTCATTCGTGCTTCTGGCGAGCACATTATCTTCTGGAAGAACTTCTTTGAATAGACCTAACATCTCTGTGAAGCCCTTGTTTGATAGACCGTTTGCTGCTTTAAATCTGAGAAGAGCCAGGGTGGCACTCAACCTGGAATATTTATTTTTGCAACCTGTATACAATTCTTTCTTGGAGTCCGCATCAATGGTTGGCAGGTCCTTGTACCCAATCATATCCTTTTTGGGGCCCTTGAAATCTGCAATCGTAGTAGCAACATCTGCATATCAAGATCGTCGTCATCTGCGTCGACGTCTTGGTTTTCCAGTGGGCATTTCGGCTTTCTGGTGTTCCATTGGTAGCTTGACGCCTCTGCCCCGATGTTAGATTCAACATCCATGTGACACTGATCGGGGTTTGGCATCTCGCAGCCCTGGGTATCTCCATCCATGACCTCCTCTTCACCGTGTCTTGTCCAACGTGTATATCCATCCATGAATCCCCGAGAGACTAAGTGCCACTGGACATCTCCAACTACATGTGACTCTGTATTGGCACAATCAGCACATGGACACAGGATGTAATCCGCATCACCAATTCTCCTCTTTGTACTTTTAGCCAAATACATGAACTTTGTCAAACCACTGATAAATTCTGCGGTTTTCCGATTATTCATCCATCAAGATCGTTCCATCTACACCACATGAATGGTAATTAAAAACAAAACAACAACATTAATACACGGATTAACTGTTGCCCAAAGATGCGTGCGTAAATCACAAGGTTTTTTTTTCATAATTACTGAGGGCGCTCCATATTGTTATCGAGACGTGAGATGAAAAAAATTAATGGCGAGTCAATTTACACGCAAAGTACTAGTACAACATTGCACTTAGGAATTGAATACCTTAATTAAGCCACTCATGAAAAGAATACCTTAATTAATTAGCCGCGCGGCGACCTCCACCCAGCAGACAGAGAAGCGCGATGCGGCGGCATGCCAAGACAGCAGGTCGAGGAGCAAAGCTTAGTGCGGCTGCTGCCTGAAGTTCGACCTCCACTATCCCGCCATCGACCGCGATGGATGTGCTCGAATCACGCTGCCGCCGAACTCGATGGTTGAGCTCCTCCTATCTCCCGTCGCAGACCAAGGATTGACCTCCTATGATGCCGCCATAGCCCACCGACCGAGGATTGACCTCTTCTCCGGTAGCCGCTGCCTAGTCTGTCGCCGCCATCTCTATATGCAGAGCGGCTTTTTTTATGGATATCCGCAGAGCGGCTGTTTACATGGTATCACTGTAACTCAATGATATGTATAGGGTAGTACATCGCATACGGTTATGTAACGACAACCGTGTCTCACCTACGTTGTCTTCTCACACGGTTTGGTGCGGAAATTGTGTGTGACATTGTAATACCTAACACAAACGACATGTATAAACAGTGTGCTATATACAACATATAGTGCCATAAGTAGTTCCCGACCGTTAGCTTATGCCCACAGTTTCCCCATTTCCCCCAAATCACTAGATAGCCTCCAAATTTCCTCATGTGGCGCTGTCATTGGGGGAATGTGGACGAGTGATGCTGATGGTTTCGGTGCGGCTACTCCTGCCCGTATCACCGTCGAGCACTTGCCTAAGGTCATCAGAAGGCAGGTGTACTACGGATCCGAATCATCCTGTGAGGTTCCAACCTATCCCGATCTTTTTTAGCATGTCGATAGTAGCTCCTTGCTGAATCCGTCCTGAATGAACCCACCCCCCAGGAAAGTGATCTGCAGCCGGATCTGGAGCATGGCTCCAGACTCCCGCAACACGAGTTCGACTCCGAGTTTTGCGCCACCGAGAAGTACCAAAAGCTGAGTTGTGTGCATGGACACACTCTCGCTCGACGTGTATGCACGGAGGGATTCGACATTGGCAGGCGGTTTCTCAGTTGCCCCGTAGAGGTTAGTGCTAAAGTTTACCATTTTACTTGAGTTAATGCCACCGCTCATCCTGAATACTATTTAACATTGGCAGGGATATGAGGCTTGTGCCTTTGTTAACTGGCTGGATGAAGAATGGCATGGCAGGGCTCGGAGTGTTATCACCAAGCTCGCAGAAGATAACATAAAGATGAAGAAGAAACTGGCTGATCTGGAATGTACAATCAGTACGATGAAGCAAGAAAGAATCAATCACATGCAACAGATAAAAGCAAGAGACAAGAAGGAACTAGCATGTGTAGTTGTGGTTGTCGCATTAGCCATGTTCTATCTGTTGTTTGCAATGATGATTAGGGGTTTTGTTCGATAGTATTGCTAAAGCACATCTAGATGTGCTCTAAGTAATGCACATCTAGGTCCTGTGCTATTGGTGTTACACGAAGATTCGTGCAGATATCTTCCTTTGTCTTTTTTTCTTTTTCTTTATAGTTTGATTATTACTGGATTTATCAATAAGAAGAGCTCAATGTATTGCTTGCCAACTGTCCTACTCTATTTGTACCGGTACCGGTGCATAATCCCAAAACTCATTCCTTGTTTTTGTCCTGAAAAAAGAAACCAGCCAAATAGCCAATAGGAGTCCTGGGCAACCCCGGGAATTTGGAGCGACTGGGTACAAATAATTGCGGTTGATTATATCAACGGTTAGATAATTCGTCAACCCCCGCTTCAATTCACATTTCCTCTTCTCTGCATACCCCGCTTAAATGTCCACCATCTTCATCGTCCCCGGCAGGCCGTGCTACACACTGGCGCACACTCTGCAGCCATGTCAAGCGACAACGAGGACGACAGTTCGGCTAGCAGTTTGGCGCCCGATGATAGGTCAACATCGGAATCATCCCGCTCGTCTTCCATGAGTCCGGCATCGAGCCCAGACCTCGATTATATCAGGATCATGGAAGGGCCGCCGCCTTTGGAGTCGTCAGACGACAACTAGACGGAAGAGGAGCCGTCGGAGGACGAAGAAGAGGACGACGATGATGAGGAGGAGGAATGGTCGAACGAGGAGGAGGAGGACGAGGACAGAAATGGCGACGACGACGGCGGCGGTGATGAAAAGCCAACGGTCAGCGGCAAGAAGCGTCCTCGCCAAGACGATGTCGCGGGGCCATCCAACAACAACAACAACAACAACAAGAAGGACTAAATTAAGCAGACTATATATATCTTTGTTTCAATTCGCTCATATTAATTTGTTATCTCTATTTATCCTGTCAATCTCATCGCAAACAATTAGTAATACATATTCAACAGAGATCTTCTACATTATCACCCACAAGTTGGTTTGTTGAACTGTGTTCCCTGACGAGCACACAATTCACAAAAAATACTGTATGGGCTGTCTATAATGATCGCACACAAGTCTGATTACCGACCTGTTTGCCCGGTATCACACACATCTTGATACGCCGAATCATTTGTGTTCACCTTGATCATCACAAATGGTTCATCGGATCAAACTATATGTCGTATATCGCACACACACCTTGATCTGGCTGCCCATTTCTGTTGTTCTGTCTCATCGCAAACGGTTCGTATGGATCAACCGTATGCCCAACATCGCACACGAAACTAGAATCTGAACCGTGTTTGATGTATCATTCATCGCAAACATTTTGCGTCTTCTTGACGGTTTTTTACATCACCATTTTCAATTAATGCATCGCACGCAGTTTCGTCAAAGGGTCTCTGATCATAATGTCACATTAGCAGCAACCTGCAGTAGTGGAAGAAGCCATCTAGCTACTAGCTATGGACCCGTAGGTCTGTGGTAAACTACTCACACATCAATGGAAGGGCAACATGGTTGATGTAGAAGCCCTCCATGGTCGAATCCCCCTCCGGCAATGTACCAGAAAAGGTTTCCAGATGGGATCTCACGAGGACAGAAACTTGCGGCAGTGGAAAAAGTATTTTTGGTGTGCCCTCTGGTCTACAAGGAATATTTGGGTATTTATAGAAGAAGAAAAAGGGTTAGAGGAGCCACAGGGGGCCCACAAACCTGGGGGGCACGCCCCCCTGGGCGCACCCTACGAGCTTGTCATCACCTCGTGGCCCCACTAGCCTCCTCCCAAAGCTTCTAGGGTGTCTTGTGGTCCAAGAATAATCATCAAAAAGTTTCGTTCCGATTGGTATTGATTTTCTATAAAGGCAAAAACAAGGAAAAACAACAACTGGCACTTAGCACAAGGTTGATAAGTTAGTCCCAAAAAATGATATAAAATAGCATAATAATGCATATAAAACATCCAAGATGGATAATATAGTAGTATGGAACAATAAAAAATTATAGATACGTTGGAGACGTATCACTCTCCCCGCCAGATCCATATCCCCTACTCCAGACAGTCGCAGCCTAAGGCCGACCATGTATCCCGGGGAGCCCGACGAGCGTACGACCAAAAAGAGGTTTATCATGGTCTCTCTGGCGGACGATGGCGAGGTGGCCGCCATTTGTCCCGATCTGTCAATCCCAAAGCAACACCTCGCCGCAGAAGCCGGCGAGGACGTTGACTACGTTGCCATGCCAAAGGCTTCACGTCAGCGGGCTTGCATATTACTGTATCTCGGGAGAGCTGGCTACAACATCAAGCTCGTCGACAGCAACGACTTCACGCGGGCCATGTCACGGGTTAAGTGGTCCATCCCCAACCCATCTGGTTCAACCGCCGTCGATCTCTTCGAAGGCCCTGCCGCTGATCTCCTCTACCATGCGGTCAAGGATTTGCGATCCTTGTACGCCATCGAGCCCATTTTTTAATTTATGAAGGACATGTTCCACGGCGGTGTGTCGGTGTACAAAAGTAGTGGCGCACCTTTGTACCCCTTTACTTGTGCACGGGCAGTCAGAGCCACGCGCCACGGCCAAACGTAGCAAGACAAAGGAGGGAAGCCGTAGAGAAGCCGAAGCCCAACACAAGACGATCAAGGCAACGCCAAGGCCAAGAACACAAAGAAGCAGAGGGACAGAGTAGTCTCCCCCGGCAAGACCCTTGCAGGGGGCAGCCTCAGCAGCCCCGGCAAGATCCTTGCTGGGCCAGCACGCCCAAACACCAACAGAGTGAGCCGCCCTTGAGCCATAGGTTCCAACCCAACCGGCTACGATTGGGCCAAGGCTCAGGAGGCACCTTTGTGGTGGCATGCAGATCTTTGTCAAGACCATAGATATATGAGATCAAGATGAGGACCAGAAGACAGCAACCCTCGGCAGGATCCTTGCCGAGGAAAGCCACAAGACCCCCGACAAGATCCTTGCCGGGGACGACTGCGCATCGCGGCAAGACCCTTGCCAAGAACGCTAGCGGGGCCACCGCCAGGGGCTGCACTAGCCAAGCTGATGCGGAGCATCCCTCGCTCGTCCCCATGGGCGCACCTACATCTTCCTCAACACCACTTGGACCCATGACTCGAGCTCGAGCTAAGGCTATCGAAGATAAGGTGAACTCGCTCCTCTCCGAATTTCCTCTCTCTACTCACGAGACTTGGCTACAACCTCATATGGACACTCTGTGTATGATCAGGTACCTGGAGGAGAGCCACGGGACAGCTACACCCAATGGCCAAGGTGGCAAGGACGCCAAGCATGGACATCAAGAAGAAGGGCCATTTGTGAAGCTACAGCACCGGACGACCGGCCGGTCCCGGACGTCCGAGCCACAGGAGATGCTACTGGCGAGGAACGGAAGAGAGACAGAGCTACAGAGCCACGGACGATCGACCAGGCCCGGACGTCCGATGACTCCATGTATTGCATTTACCGACGCCCTCGGACGTCCGCAAGCGGGCACCGAATGGAAATCTCACGGACGCCCAAAGCGGACGGACGACCGGGCGACAAGCGATCGAGCGAATCTACGGACGACCGCCTTCACCGGACGTCCGACACGTCCACGGCAGAACCGAATCTACGGACGTCCGAGCCCGGCCGGATGTTCGGACCGTCCACGAAGCCTCCGGACGTCTGGACGCCTTCCGGACGTCTGCACTGAGTGATCGCGCCCATGGCTGGAGCCCTTGTACCCCTTCACTTTGACTTCCATATGCACTATGACTATAAATAGGTCTCTCCCACCTCCTAGCTAGGGTTAGCATTGGTTTAGCTCATATTTTGTGCGAGAGCCTTGCTCATCCACTTGGTTACTTCTCCTCGGAGCTCAGGACCTCTTCGGAGAAGATCCCCCAAGCGGATTCAAGACCCCTTCAAGGGAAGACAATCAAGACCTCCTCACGGAGAAGAACGGCTACTCATGTATCTTTCCTTTGTTGATTTTGAATCTTGTGCTACCTTATGTGTTCGGTGATCTAGCCCTTGTGTGATCGATTACTTGTCGGTTTAGTGATTCTCTTGTGTGTTTTCCCTTGTGTTCTTCCGCTCGTTCGTCGTGTTTCCCCGTAGGATCCCCTCCAAACATGAAAGATCCCCTGTTAGGGTTCCTCCCTACATCATCTTGGTATCATGAGCCACGTTGATCACGTTTTTGGAGCTCCTACCCCGTGTTTTCTAGATTGATTTTGTTGTTTTCTTCCTAAATCCAAAAATTCCCCACCAAAAAATAGCCCCAATTTTTTTTGTGATTTGTTGGTGAGTCGAGATTTTGTTGGATTTGGTCCATGGATTTGAGTTTCTACGTGTGGATCTAGCTTTACCCGCCCTCCCCACCCTTTTTCATCCACCAATCCACTCGATTTCGACCTCACCATCTTCTTCCACCCCGAAATCGCCCGGTTCTTCCTGCGTTGACCCCGACCACCGGACGTCCGGCCTTTCCCGGACGACCGGAACCCCTGACCCTATTCAAAATTACGGACGACCGGACCCTGCCGGACGTTCGATGACCGGACGACCGTAAAAACCGAACGTCCGTGAAACTGTGACGAAACTGAATTTTTCAGTTCAGGCACCACCACAACCCCACCTTCCACCACATCTTCCAAACCCACATACACCACCATCCTCCCCAATACCTCATATGAGATTTTGACACATTTTGGTCCTTGAGATTTTGAGTTGTGGTTCCCGTGTCCTATTGTGTTTCGGCTATCTAGGTACGGTTCGACATCGTCATCACCGCACTCATCTTCGCAAGGGTCTCATCATCGCCAAGGACGGTAACATCGTCGACATCTTTGTGATACCTTGCAATTGCATTGATACCCACATGGCCTTAATTTTGCGTAGCTTACCCATCGAGACTAGCCATTGAGTATTTCCGACAACGTGACTTGTGCACATTAGTGATCATACTCCATAGCATACATACCATACCACCGTGGTGCATATCTTGGGATCCACTTGTGTGTCACAAAGTTGTCATAGCATACACAATTACTATCTTGGTTCATGAAGTTTTGCATGAGAAAAGAGCTCAAAAGTGAAAGAGCCACCCAAGCTTTTAAGCAAAGAGGAAAGATAAGCAAAGAGCTTATGAGAAAGAACCATAGCATCTTACCACATTAAGATTGTCATATTGGATCATCTTGGATCATAGCACCGAAATACCATACATATAGCATACGTGGGATAGAGATAGTTGCATTTTTGCCTAGTAGGTTGTGCACAAGTTACGTATCCGCCTATTGTGCAATCGTGCTAGCGTCTCTCTAGTATTGTGCAACAAGAGCATTTTCGTGGATTCCACAGTTTGGCTCACTTTTGGCTTGCACAATCCCACTTATCTATTTGCGTGTGTGTTTCCGTGTACCATTATTTGCTTGGTCTACTTGTTGCATTTGCAAATTTGTGAACCTTTTCCAACATTATTGACGCTCACTTACAATTGCATCAAATTTTGTGCCTTCATCCTCACCAAGCTCCACCATAAGCTTTTACTTGTGTAGGTATGAGGACCGACAAGGATTGGTACCAATAGTGCTATTTCATTGTCCGCATTTGAGTGAACTTGATTCACCATCAACATCGTTCAAGGTACATTGGTATAAGTTCTTCTCCTTCTACCACTCACATTTTGCTTGGAATGATGGATAGGCCGAGTACTTCTACCAACCCACTCTTCCTCGAGCAAGACGACGACATGTCATCATATCGTCACCAAGAGCCACCTCTTTGGTGCACTGAAGCGTTGCACCAAGAGCAACAAGCAATGAGCGACCGCATCGACAACCTCGCCACCAACTTGCGACTCTCCGAGCAACGTACAAGAGACTACTTTGATAACAAGTTCGACGCTCACAAGCAAGAGAATGATGCAAGAATGGACGAGATCCGCGCCTTGATGAGGAACCGGCATCATTCCACTTCTTCATCCTCAAGACGGAGCCGCTCGAGTCGACACTCCGACGACACCTTCTACGACTCAAGTACACTGTCATCGAACACTTTTCGACGAGCCGCGCGTCAAGACCGTCATAGATCTCGCAACCCGCTACATGACAAGCATTCACAAGAGCAAGTCGATGAGCAAGTCCCTCATCCTCAATCAAACCAAGTCGCTTTTGCCCAAGCTCAAGAACGACAACGACTACGGTGCCAAGAGGAAGAACGAGCTCGTCTACACCAAGAAGAACAAGACGCCAAGGCGCAATGTCTTCAACAACAACAACGAGAAGCGCAAGTTCTTGAGGCGCAACGTGCCCTCCATGAATCAAGTCGAGTCATTGCCAACCGCAATCGCGAACAGCGTAATCAAGAGGAAGCCCTTCGAGAAGAAACCCACGAGTGGAACTACCAACCCCATGTGCAACGTCAAGTTCCTCAAGCTACTCCACAATCTCGTCAAGCTCCACCTCAACCTCAAGTTCACCAAGAGCAAGTTGATCATGGTCTTCCCCCACGCCAAGAGCAACATGAAGACAATTTCAATCCACGTCAAGGGCGTCATCATCACCATCACCAACAACACAATGAAGAGCAACGCTATGGAAAGCTCAAATTCACCATGCCCAAGTTCAATGGAAGCAATGACCCCGAAGAGTACCTTTCATGGGCATTGAAGGTCGACAAAATCTTTCGTTTGCACAACTATGAGGAAGAGAAGAAGATCGCTATGGCATCACTTGAGTTCCAAGACTATGTGCTCATATGGTGGGAACAAATCCTTGAGCGACGACAAGCAAGAGGTGAACCTCCAATCACCACTTGGGCTCAAATGAAAGATGCGAGCACGTTTTGTGCCCACTTACTACAACCGCGACCTCTTCAAGAAACTCCAACTCCTCAAGCAAGGAACAAAGAGTGTTGAAGAATACTACAAGGAAATGGAGATAGCCATGATTCGAGCCAATGTAAAGGAATATGATGAGCAAACAATGGCACGTTTCTTGAATGGACTCAATCATCCCATCAAGAAGATCGCCGACTTCCAACTCTACTCCAACCTCATTGAGCTCGTGCATCACGCTACAAAGGCGGAACGTCAAGTGCAAGATGACTTCAAGTACACCAAGTACTCGTCCAAGACCTACGGCTTCCCCAACAACTAACCTTCAACAACTCCTCCAACATCTAGATCAACCAAACCTTCTACAAGCAAAGACGACAAGTCAAGTTACAAGAAAACTTCGACAAGTTCAAGTCGTCCTCCTCCTACTACAAGCAACTTCAAGCCGCGTGCTTCATCATCTACTCCGACCGATGAGACCGTCAAGACAAGCTCCTTCAAGTGTTTCACTTGCGGCGGCCGAGGCCACAAGTCCTACGAATGCACCAACAAGCGCACCATGATCCTCAACGACGATGGCACCTATGACTCAATGAGTGAAGAGGAGATGGAAGCTCTTGAGCAAGTGGCCATGCACCGGCGAGTGAACGAGGATGAAGATGACCAAGTCTTTTGTGATGAGGATTCGAGCCCCGCTCTCGTTGTCTCCAAGGTCTTGACTCTTCAACATCAACAAGAAGAAGACCAAAGATGCAACATCTTTCACACAAAGGCCGGCATCAATGGAAGTTCCGTCAAGGTCATCATCGACGGAGGTAGTTGCCACAACTTGGCAAGTGAAGAACTATGCTCCAAGCTTCAATTGGTCAAGAGGAAGCACCCGCACCCCTACAAGGTTCAATGGCTAAGTGACTCCAGCACTATACGAGTTGAGCATACGGTCCAAGTCTCTTTCAAAATTGGCGCATATGAGGATACTTTGGAGTGTGATGTGGTCCCAATGACCGTTTTCCACCTCCTTCTTGGTCGACCATGGCAATTCGACCGTGGTGTCTTCCACAACGGGCGTACCAATCACTATAGCTTCAAGACGAAAGGGAAAGAATATGTGCTACGAGCTATGTCTCCTAGTCAAGTGATAGTCGACAAGAAGCCACCCATCATGGTGAGACGAGTGAGAAAGTGATCCACCAAAAAGCGAGTGAGAGCCACAAGCCAAACTTGAGCGTCTCTTCGCCTAGAGAGAAAAACCTCATACGGTTTGCCACAAAAAGTGAGATGAGAGAAGTGTGTGAGAACCCATCGAGTGTGATGCACTTTGTCCTTGTGTGCAAGGATGGAGAGCCAACAACTAACACCTCTCATGAGCTACCTTTAGTGTCTCAATCTTTTTTGCAGGAATTCCAAGATGTTTTCCTCGATGAGCTACCTCCGGGTCTACCTCCTCTTCGAGGCATTGAGCATCGAATCGACCTCATCCCCGGAGCTCCCAAACAAAGCTCCATACCGAGTCAATCCTGAAGAAACCAAGGAGATTCAACGGCAAGTACAACAACTCATCGACAACGGTCATGTACGTGAAAGCCTAAGCCCTTGTGCCATTCTCGTTATACTTGTGCCTAAGCCCGATGGAAGCTTCCGCTTGTGTTCCGATTGTAGACCTATAAATGCTATTACCGTTCGCTATAGGCATCCCATTCCTCGCTTAGATGATATGCTTGATGAACTTAGTGGAGCCAACTTTTTCTCAAAAATTGATCTTAAAAGTGGCTATTATCAAATCCGCATTCAAGAGGGTGATGAATGGAAAACTACTTTCAAAACCAAATTTGGCTTATATGAGTGGTTAGTGATGCCTATGGGTCTATCGGAGGCTCCCAGTACTTTCGTGCACCTTATGCATTATGTGCTTCGCCCTTATATTGGACTCTTTGTTGTGATTTACTTCGATGATATCCTTGTGTTTAGCAAAACCATGAAAGAGCATCTTAATCATGTTAGGGCTGTTTTGCAAACCCTTCGCAAGGAACGTCTTTATGCAAACATGAAAAAAATGCACGTTTGGTGTTGACAAAGTGGTTTTCTTGGGTTTTGTTGTATCCTCAAAGGGTGTCCATGTTGATGAATCTAAAATTTAAGCAATTAAAACTTGGCCCCATCCAACCAATTTGCAACAAGTGCGTAGTTTTCTTGGTCTTGCGGGTTTTTACCGTCGCTTTGTGAAATACTTTAGCACTATTGCCGCTCCTTTGCATGCTTTGAGTAAGAATAATACTCCTTTTGTTTGGGGATCTTTGCAATCCACCGCTTTTGACGAGCTCAAGTCTTTACTTACTCATGCTCCGATTCTTGCTTTGCCTAATTTTGACAAAACTTTTGAGGTTCATTGTGACGCAAGTGGTACCGGAATTGGCGGAGTTTTGATGCAAGAAAAACGAGCCATTGCATATTTTAGTGAAAAACCCTCCGGTGCTCAACTTAACTATCCCATATATGACAAAGAATTGTATGCTACATGTTTGGGAACATTATCTTAGACCTCATGAGTTTGTCATACATACCGATCATGAAACGCTTAAGTACTTGAAAGGTCAAACTAAGTTGAACAAGCATCATGCCAAATGGAGTGAATTTATTGAATCTTTCCCCTATGTGATCAAGTACATTAAGGGTAAGGAAAATGTAGTTGCGGATGCACTTTCACGCATATGCATGCTTGTCACTAAACTTGAGTTGAATGTTATTAGTTTTGAGCACATCAAAGACTTGTATGCTAATGATCCATCTTTTGCTATTCCTTATGCTAAGTGTTTGACGCATACTTCTTGGGAACAATATTATATCAAGGATGCTTATCTTATGAAAGCTGACAAACTATGCATTCCCGAGTCTTCTCTTCATTTGCTCCTTTTGCAAGAGGCTCATGGAGGCGGACTCATGGGACATTTTGGACGAGATAAGACATTCTCCACGCTCTCCAAGAACTACTTTTGCCCCAAGATGTTTCGAGACGTCTCACGCTTCACCACCCGATGCTCTACATGTCGCAAAGCTAAGTCTAAAGCGCAATCTCATGGTCTTTACATGCCTCTTCCTATTCCTTATCAACCTTGGGAAGACATTAGCATGGATTTTGTACTTGGTTTTCCTAGAAATCAAAATGGAAAGGATTTCGTGTTTGTTGTTGTGGATAGATTTTCTAAGATGGCACATTTCATTCCTTGCAACAAGATAGACGATGCTTCACACATTGCAAACCTCTTTTGTAGGGAAATATTGCGACTCCATGGAGTACCAAAGACAATCGTCTCTGATCGTGACATCAAGTTCTTGAGTTACTTTTGGAAGACCCTATGCGCCAAGCTCGGAATCAAGCTCTTGTTCTCATCCGCATACCATCCTCAAACCGACGGCCAAACGGAGGTGACGAACCGGACACTCTCCACTCTACTTCGCGTCTTGATCAAGAAGAACATCAAGGAGTGGGAAGCATGTCTACCCATCGGCGAATACGCCTACAACCGTGCAAGACATTCGACTACCGGCAAGTCCCCCTTCGAGGTCGCCTACGGCTTCAACCCATTGTCCCCATTGGACATTCTACCTCTTCCTCTACAAGAGCGCACCAACATGGATGCGAGTGCACGGGCAAGCTACTTCAAGAAGATGCATGAGGATACAAAACACACCATCGAGCGCCAAGTACAACGACTAGCGACCAAGCTCAACGTCAACAAGCAACCCATGGTCTTCAACATTGGTGATCTAGTGTGGCTACACCTTCGCAAGGACCGATTCCCCAACGAACACAAGTCCAAGCTTCTCCCTCGAGCCGATGGACCTTACAAGGTGCTAGCACGCTACAACGACAACGCCTACAAGATCGACCTACCACGAGACAAGTACAATGTGAGCGACACCTTCAACGTCAAGGACCTCGCGCCATACCATGAAGATGAAGCTTTTGATCCGAGGTCGGATCTCTCCCAGGGGGGGGGGAGATGATGCGGAGCATCCCTCGCTCATCCCCATGGACGCACCTACATCTTCCTCAACACCACTTGGACCCATGACTCGAGCTCGAGCTAAGGCTATCGAAGATAAGGTGAACTCGCTCCTCTCCGAATTTCCAATCTCTACTCACGAGACTTGGCTACTACCTCATATGGACACTCTATGTGTGATCAGGTACCTAGAGGAGAGCCACGGGATAGCTACACCCAATGGCCAAGGTGGCAAGAACGCCAAGCATGGACACCAAGAAGAAGGGCCATTTGTGAAGCTACTGGCACCGGACGACCGGCCGGTCCCGGACGTCCGAGCCCTGGGAGATGCTACAGCGAGGAAAGGAAGACACGACAGAGCTACAGCCCACGAACGACCGACCAGGCCCGGACGTCCGATGACTCTAGGTACCGGACGACCGATGCCCTCCGGACGTCCGGCAGCTGGGCACCCGAATGGAAATCTACGGATGTCCGAGGCGGACTCGACGACCGTGCGACAAGCGACCGAGCCGAATCTACGGATGACCGGCCTTCTCCGGACGTCCGACACGTCCACGACAGAACCGAATCTACGGACGTCCGAGCCCGGCCGGATGTCCGGACCGTCCCGAGCCTCCGGACGTCCTTACGTCTTCCGGACGTCCGGCACCTGAGTGACCGCGCCCGCGGGCTGGAGCCCTTGTACCCCTTCACTTTGACTTCCATTTGCATTACGACTATAAATAGGTCTCTCCCACCTCCTAGCTAGGGTTATCATTGGTTTAGCTCATATTTTGTGAGAGCCTTGCTCATCCACTTGGTTACTTCTCCTCGGAGCTCAGGACCTCTTCGGAGAAGATCCCCCAAGCGGATTCAAGACCCCTTCAAGGGAAGACAATCAAGGCCTCCTCACCTAGAAGAACGGCTACTCGTGTATCTTTCCTTTGTTGATTTTGAATATTGTGCTACCTTATGTGTTTGGTGATCTAGCCCTTGTGTGATCGATTACTTGTCGGTTTAGTGATTCTCTCGTGTGTTTTCCCTTGTGTTCTTCCGCTCGTTCGTTGTGTTTCCCCGTAGGATCCCCTCCAAACATGAAAGATCCCCTCTTAGGGTTCCACCCTACATCATCTTGGTATCATGAGCCACGTTGATCACGTTTTTGGAGCCCCTAACCCGTGTTTTCTAGCTTGATTTTGTTGTTTTCTTCCTAAATCCGAAAATTCCCCACCAAAAAATAGCCCCAATTTTTTTTGTGATTTGTTGGTGAGTTGAGATTTTGTTGGATTTGGTCCATGGATTTGAGTTGCTACGTGTGGATCTAGCTTTACCCAACCTCCCCACCCTTTTTCATCCACCGATCCACTCGATTTCGACCTCACCATCTTCTTCCACCCCGAAATCGCCCGGTTCTTCCTGCGTTGACCTCGACCACCGGACTTCCGGCCTTTCCTGGACGACCGGAACCCCTGACTCTATTCGAAATTACGGACAACATGCAGCTCCCAGACCAGACCAGCATGCACATGCGTGGCGGCATGCAGATCTTCGGGAAGATCCTACCGCCATGCCACCTCAGCTGCTTGCCTGCCTACATGGCGCCGCATGCACCGCTGGCCAGGGCGCGTGTCAGAACGAGGAGAAGCAGCGACGGACGGGAAGGGCTCCGTTCCCGTCCCCGATAAAGCATAGCGATACCTCAGGGATGCATTAAATGCATCTTGTCCTGTAATATGGGTGATAAGCTCATAGTAATGTATGCCTTTCCACCTCCCGTGTGCCACTATGGCAGCCCCTTTCGACTATAAAAGGAGGCCCTTGGCATACTGGAGGGGGATTCGGCTCTTTGAAACCACGCATCCACCATAGCTAGTTCGAGAGCTTAATAACTCTCTGAAATACAACCACCAAAGCAGGACTAGGGTATTACGCATCCTCGCTGCCTGAACCTGGGTAAACGATCCTTATGCTGACTACTAATCCTGCTCTTCTCACAACCCTGCGCTCCGACAACCGTAGTAGGGATTCTTGTGATCCCATAGGTGTCGTTCAACACCGACATCTTTGGCGCGCCAGGTAGGGGGCGCAATTGTGAGAATCTAGTCTAGTAGTTAGCCTAGCGGTTCTTCATCGTCATGTGATGTAGGGTGGAACCCTAGATGGCCGATCTTTCACGGAAGGAGCAAGATCCCTCGAAGAACACGACGAACACGGGGAAGAACGGAGAGAAATCACAAGGGGAAACACTCAAGAACAAGTCCGATCACACATCCACTAGACAGTCAAACACACAAGATCTACAAGGTACATGAACAACAAAGGGAAAGATACAAGGTAGAGTTCATCTCCATGAGGAGGTCTTGAAGGGGGCCGCCCAAGAGGGGGTCTTGATCGATATATCCCGCAGGATCTTCTCCTAGATGGAGGTCTTGGCCTCCAATGGAGTAGTGGTCTCTCTCTCTCAGGAGTAGAGATAGGTAGGAGCAAAGCTCACATACAAATGAGCTATCATATTTGCTTTTTTTAGAAAGGAGGTGGAGGAGGTCTATTTATAGTCTAGTGGGCGAAGGGGTAAGTGAGGGGGCGAAAGGGTACACGGGCCTCGACCCAAGTCATGCACGCAGACAAGGGCCGGATGATCCAGATGGGGGTCCGGATGATCCGGGACCTCATTCGGATGATCCGGTTTCCCCGAGCAGATTCTGCAAGGTTCAGCCATCGCGGTGTATGGATTACCCGGATGATCCAGGGGTCAGCCCGGATGATCCGGACGGTGGTCCGGATGTCCGGCCTGGTTCCAGCAGCCGCTTCGTCTTCTTCTTCTCCTTTCTTCCTTCTTCTCTTCCACGCCACCCTCGCGGATGGTGTAGACGTACACTTGCGCTCGCACTCCTCCTCGACATCCGTGATGTTCTGACAATACCTATGCATGCACACGGAAGGAGTGTCAAGTAGTATACCATCCTCGAGAGGGTCAAGTGAGCACTGAAGGAAATATGCCCTAGAGGCAATAATAAAGTTATTATTTATTTCCTTATACCATGATAAATGTTTATTATTCATGCTAGAATTGTATTAACCGGAAACATAATACATGTGTGAATATATAGACAAACAGTATGTCACTAGTATGCCTCTACTTGACTAGCTTGTTAATCAAAGATGGTTATGTTTCCTAACCATGAACAAGGAGTTGTTATTTGATTAACAAGGTCACATCATTAGTTGAATGATCTGATTGACATGACCCATTCCATTAGCATAGCACCTGATCGTATAGTTTGTTGCTAGTGCTTTTCTTCATAACTTATACATGTTCCTATGACTATGAGATTATGCAACTCCTGCTTGCCCGAGGAACACTTTTGGTGCTACCAAACGTCACAACGAATCGGGTGATTATAAAGGTACATTACAGGTGTCTCCAAGGTACATGTTGGGTTGGCATATTTCGAGATTAGGATTTGTCACTCCGATTGTCGGAGAGGTATCTGGGCCCTCTCGGTAATGCACATCACATAAGCCTTGCAAGCATTGCAACTAAATGTGTTAGTTGTGAGATGATGTATTACGGAACGAGAAAAGAGACTTGCCAAGATGTAGATTGAACTAGGTATTGGATACCGACGATCGAATCTCGGGCAAGTAACATACCGATGACAAAGGGAACAACGATGTTGTTATGCGGTCGACCGATAAAGATCTTCGAGAATATGTAGGAGCCAATATGGGCATCCAGGTCCCGCTATTGGTTATTGACCGAGAGGTGTCTCGGTCATGTCTACATAGTTCTCGAACCCGTAGGGTCCGCACGCTTAACGCTTCGATGGATGTTATTATGAGTTTATATGATATTGATGTACCGAAGGTTGTTCAAGTCCCGGATGAGATCACGGACATGACGAGGAGTCTCGAAATGGTCGAGACATAAAGATTGATATATTGGAAGCCTATGTTTGACTCGGAATCACTCCGGGTGAAATTGGGAATTTTATCGAGTACCGGGGTTACGGAACCTCCCGGGGTCAATGGGCCTTGATGGGCCTTAGTGGGAAAGAGAAAAGGGGCCATAGTGCTGGTCAGACCTTTCCCCTTCCCTAGTCCTATTAGGACTAGGAGAAGGCGCCTCTCTCTCTCTCTCCCACTTGGGAAAACCTAGTTGGACTAGGATTGGGGAATCCTACCCTAGTAGGAGTAGGAAACCCCAGTGCGCCTCCTCTCTGGCGGCCAGCCCCTCCCTTCCCTCCTTTATATACAGGGCAGGGGCACCCCATGACACACAAGTTGATCATTGAGATCGTTCCTTAGCCGTGTGCGGTGCCCCTTCCACCAAACTACACCTCGAATATACCGCTGCGGAGCTTAGGCGAAGCCCTGCGCCGGTGGAACATCATCATCGCCACCACGCCGTCAGGTCGATTTAAACTCTCCTCAACACTCGGCTGGATCGGAGTTCGAGGGACGCCATCGAGCTGAACGTGTGCAGAACTCGGAGGTGCCGTGACGCTCGGTACTTGGATCGGTTGGATCGGGAAGAAGTACGACTACTTCCTCTACGCTGCGTCAACGCTTCGCTTCTGGTCTCACGAGGGTACGAGACAACACTCTCATCTCGTTGCTATGCATCACCATGATCTTGCGTGATCGTAGGAAATTTTTGAAATTACTACGTTCCCCAACAAAGTGGCATCCGAGCCAGGTTTTATGCGTTGATGTCATGTGCACGAGTAGAACACAAGTGAGTTGTGGGCGATACAAGTCATACCGCCTACCAGCATGTCATACTTTGGTTCAGCGGTATTGTGAGATGAAGCGGCCCGGACCGACATTACGCCAGACGCTTACGCGAGACTGGTTTCACCGCCCGAGCACTCGTTGCTTAAAGGTGACCGGCGGTGTCTGCTCTCTCACTTTAGTTGAATCGAGGCTACGCCCGGTCCTTGAGAAGGTTAAAACGGAGTCTATTTGACGAAGTATCGCTGTGGTTTTGATGCATAGGTAAGAACGGTTCTTGCTCAGCCCGTAGCAGCCACGTAAAACTTGCAACAACAAAGTAGAGGACGCCTAACTTCTTTTTGCAGGGCATGTTGTGATGTGATATGGTCAAGACGTGATGCTATATTTTATTGTATGAGATGATCATGTTTTGTAACCGAGTTATCGGCAATGGCAGGAGCCATATGGTTGTCGCTTATTGTATGAAATGCAACGCCATGTAATTGCTTTACTTTATCACTAAGGAGTAGCGATAGTCGAGAAGCAATAGTTGGCGAGACGACAACGATGCTACGATGGAGATCAAGGTGTCGCTACCGGTGACGATGGTGATCATGACGGTGCTTGGCGATGGAGATCACAAGCACAAGATGATGATGACCATATCATATCACTTATATTGATTGCATGTGATGTTTATCCTTTATGCATCTTATCTTGCTTTGATTGACGGTAGCATTATAAGATGATCTCTCACTAAAATTATCAAGAAGTGTTCTCCCCGAGTATGCACCGCTATGAAAGTTCTTCGTCTTTGAGACACCACGTGATGATCGGGTGTGATAGGCTCTACGCTCAAATACAACGGGTGCAAAACAGTTGCGCACGCGAATACTCAGGTTAAACTTGACGAGCCTAGCATATAACAGATATGGCCTCGAACACGGAGACCGAAGGTCGAACGTGAATCATATAGTAGATATGATCAACATAGTGATGTTCACCATTGAAACTACTCCATCTCACGTGATGATCGGACATGGTTTAGTTGATTTGGATCACGTAATCACTTAGATGACTAGAGAGATGTCTATCTAAGTGGGAGTTCTTAAGTAATATGATTAATTGAACTTTAATTTATCATGAACTTAGTCCTGGTAGTATTTTGCAAATTATGTTGTAGATCAATAGCTCGCGTTGTTGCTTCCCTATGTTTTTATATGTGTTCCTAGAGAAAATTGTATTGAAAGATGTTAGTAGCAATGATGCGGATTGGATCCGTGATCTGAGGTTTATCCTCATTGCTGCGCAGAAGAATTATGTCCTTAATGCACCGCTAGGTGACAGACCTATTGCAGGAGCAGATGCACGTTATGAACGTTTGGCTAGCTCAATATGAGCGAATCTGACGTTATGAACGTTTGGCTGGCTCAATATGATGACTACTTGATAGTTTAGTGCACCATGCTTAACGGCTTAGAATCGGGACTTCAAAGACGTTTTGAACGTCATGGACCATATGAGATGTTCCAGGAATTGAAGTTAATATTTCAAGCAAATACCCGAGTTGAGAGATATGAAGTCTCCAACAAGTTCTATAGCTAAAAGATGGAGGAGAATCGCTCAACTAGTGAGCATGTGCTTAGATTGTCTGAGTACTTCAATCGCTTGAATCAAGTGGGAGTTAATCTTCCAGATAATATAGTGATTGACAGAATTCTCTAGTCACCATCACTAAGTTACTAGAACTTCGTGATGAACTATAGTATGCAAGGGATGACGAAAACGATTCCCGAGCTCTTCGTGATGTTAAAATCGGCGAAGGTAGAAATCAAGAAAAAACATCAAGTGTTGATGATTGACAAGACCACTAGTTTCAAGAGAAGGTCAAAGGGAAAGAAAGGGAACTTCAAGTAGAAAGACAAGTAAGTTGTCACTCCTGCAAAGAAGCCCAAAGCTGGACCAAAGCCTGAAACTAAGTGCTTACACTGCAAAGGAAATGGTCACTGGAAGCGGAAATGCCCTGAATATTTGGTGGATAAGAAGGATGGCAAAGTGAACAAGAGTATATTTGATATACAGGTTATTGATGTGTGCCTTACTAGTGTTTATAGTATCCCCTGAGTATTTGATACTTGTTCGGTTACTAAGATTAGTAACTCGAAACAGGAGATACAGAATAAACAGAGACTAGTTGAAGGGGAAGTGAAGATGAGTGTTGGAAGTAGTTCCAAGATTGATATGATCATCATCGCACACTCCCTATACTTTCGGGATTAGTGTGGAACCTAAATAAGTGTTATTTGGTGTTGAGCATAAATATGATTTGATCATGTTTATTGCAATACGGTTATTCATTTAAGTAAGAGAATAAATTGTTGTTCTGTTTACATGAATAAAACCTTATATGGTTACACACCCAATGAAAATGGTTCATTGGATCTCGATCATAGTGATACACATATTCATAATATTGAAAACCAAAAGATGCAAAGTTAATAATGATAGTGCAACTTATTTATGGCACTGCCGTTTAGGTCATATTGGTGTAAAGCGCATGAAGAAACTCCATGCTAATGGATTTTTGGAATCACTTGATTATGAATCATTTGATGCTTGCGAACCGTGCCTTTTGGGCAAGATGACTAAAACTCCGTTCTCCGGAACAATGGAACAAGCTACTGACTTATTGGAAATAATACATACCGATGTATGCGATCCAATGAGTGTTGATGCTCGTGGCAAGTATCATTATTTTCTGACCTTCACAAGATGATTTGAGCAGATATGGGTATATCTACTTAATGAAACATAAATCTGAAATAGTTGAAAGGTTCAAAGAATTTCAGAGTGAAGTGGAAAATCATCGTAACAAGAAAATAAAGTTTCTGCGATCTGATTGTGGAGATGAATATTTGAGTTACGAGTTTGGTCTTCAATTGAAACAATGTGGAATAGTTTCACAGCTCACGCACACGGAACACCACAACGTTATGGTGTGTCCGAACGTCAGAATCGTACTTTATTTTGATATGGTGCGATCTATGATGTATCTTACCGATTTACCACTATCGTTTTGGGTTATGCATTAGAGACAGCTGCATTCACGTTTAATAGGGCACCATCTAAATCCGCTGAGATGACACCGTATGAACTATGGTTTAGCGATAAACCTAAGCTGTCGTTTCTTAAAGTTTGAGTTGTGATGCTTATGTGAAAATTTTTTCACCGATAAGCTCGAACCCAAATCGGAGAATGCGTCTTCATAGAATACCCAAAAGAAACTGTTGGGTACACCTTCTATCACAGATCTAAAGGCAAAACATTCGTTGTTAAAATGGATCCTTTCTAGAGAAGAAGTTTCTCTCGAAAGAAGTGAGTGGGAGGAAAGTAGAACTTGATGAGGTAATTGTACCTTCTCCTTATTGGAAAGTAGTTCATCACGTAAATCAGTTCCAGTGATTCCTACACCAATTAGTAAGGAAGTTAATGATGATGATCATGAAACTTCAGATCAAGTTGCTACCAAACCTCGTAGGTCTTCCAGAGTAAGATCCGCACCAGAGTGGTACGGTAATCATGTTCTGGAAGTCATGTTACTAGACCATGATGAACCTACGAACTATGAGGAAGCGATGATGAGCCCAGATTCCGCAAAATGGTTTGAGGCCATGAAATCTGAGATGGGATCCATGTATGAGAACAAAGTATGGACTTTGATGGAGTTGCTCGATGATCGGCAAGCCATGTTATATAAATGGATCTTCAAGAGGAAGACAGATGCTGATAGTAGTGTTACTATCTACAAAGCTCGACTTGTCGCAAAAAGGTTTTCGACAAGTTCAAGGTGTTGACTACAATGAGATTTTCTCAACTGTAGCGATTCTTAAGTCTGTACGAATCATGTTAGCAATTGCCACATTTTATGAAATCTGGCAAATGGATGTCAAAACTACATTCTTTAATGGATTTATTAAAGAAGAGTTGTATATGATGCAACCAGAAGTTTTTTGTCAATCCTAAAGGAGCTAACAAAATGTGCAAGCTCCAGCGATCCATCAATGGACTGGTGCAAGCATCTCGGAGTTGGAATATACGCTTTGATCAAAGCATATGTTTTTATACAGACTTTTTGGAAAGGCCTGTATTTACAAGAAAGTGAGTGGGAGCACTACAACATTTCTGATAAGTATATGTGAATGACATATTGTTGATCGGAAATGATGTAGAATTATTCTGCAAAGCATAAAGGAGTGTTTGAAAGGAGTTTTTCAAAGAAGGACCTCGGTGAAGCTGCTTACATATTGAGCATCAAGATCTATAGAGATAGATCAAGACGCTTGATAAGTTTTTTCAATAAATATATACCTTGTCAAGATTTTGAAGTAGTTCAAAATGGAACATTCAAAGAAAAGTTCTTGCCTGTGTTGCAAAGGTGTGAAATTGAGTAAGACTCAAATCCCGACCACGGCAGAAAATAGAAAAGAGAATGAAAGTCATTCCTATGCCTCACCATAGGTTCTATAAAGTATGCTATGCTATGTACTGGACCTATTGTATACCTTGCTCTGAATTTGGCAAGGAGTACAATGGTGATCTAGGAGTAGATCATGGACATTGGTCAAGAACATCCTTAGTGAGGACTAAGGAAATATTTCTCGATTATGGAGGTGATAAAAGGCCCGTCGTAAAGAGTTACATCGATGCAAGCATTTTACACTAATCCAGATGACTCTAAGTCTCAATCTGGATACATATTGAAAGTGGGAGCAATTAGCTAGAGTAGCTCCGTGCAAGAGCATTGTAGACATAGAATATTTGCAAAATAGATACGGCTCTAAATGTGATGCAGACTGCTGACTAAGCTTCTCTCACGAGCAAAACATGATCATACCTTAGTACTCTTTGGGTGTTAATCACATAGCGATGTGAACTAGATTATTGACTCTAGTAAACCCTTTGGGTGTTGGTCACATGACGATGTGAACTATGGGTATTAATCACATACGATGTGAATATTAGTGTTGAATCACATGATGATGTGAACTAGATTATTGACTCTAGTGCAAGTGGGAGACTGAAGGAAATATGCCCTAGAGGCAATAATAAAGTTATTATTTATTTCCTTATACCATGATAAATGTTTATTATTCATGCTAGAATTGTATTAACCGGAAACATAATACATGTGTGAATATATAGACAAACAAGATGTCACTAGTATGCCTCTACTTGACTAGCTTGTTAATCAAAGATGGTTATGTTTCCTAACCATGAACAAGGAGTTGTTATTTGATTAACAAGGTCACATCATTAGTTGAATGATCTGATTGACATGACCCATTCCATTAGCATAGCACCTGATCGTATAGTTTGTTGCTAGTGCTTTTCTTCATAACTTATACATGTTCCTATGACTATGAGATTATGCAACTCCCGTTTGCCCGAGGAACACTTTTGGTGCTACCAAACGTCACAACGAATCGGGTGATTATAAAGGTACATTACAGGTGTCTCCGAAGGTACATGTTGGGTTGGCATATTTCGAGATTAGGATTTGTCACTCCGATTGTCGGAGAGGTATCTCTGGGCCCTCTCGGTAATGCACATCACATAAGCCTTGCAAGCATTGCAACTAAATGTGTTAGTTGTGAGATGATGTATTACGGAACGAGAAAAGAGACTTGCCAAGAACGAGATTGAACTAGGTATTGGATACCGACGATCGAATCTCGGGCAAGTAACATACCGATGACAAAGGGAACAACGTATGTTGTTATGCGGTCGACCGATAAAGATCTTCGAGAATATGTAGGAGCCAATATGGGCATCCAGGTCCCGCTATTGGTTATTGACCGAGAGGTGTCTCGGTCATGTCTACATAGTTCTCGAACCCGTAGGGTCCGCACGCTTAACGCTTCGATGATGGTTATTATGAGTTTATATGATATTGATGTACCAAGGTTGTTCAAGTCCCGGATGAGATCACGGACATGACGAGGAGTCTCAAATGGTCGAGACATAAAGATTGATATATTGGAAGCCTATGTTTGACTCGGAATCACTCCGGGTGAAATTGGGAATTTTACGAGTACGGGGTTACCGGAACCTCCCGGGGGTCAATGGGCCTTGATGGGCCTTAGTGGGAAAGAGAAAAGGGGCCATAGTGCTGGTCAGCACCTTCCCCTTCCCTAGTCCTATTAGGACTAGGAGAAGGGGCCTCTCTCTCTCTCTCCCACTTGGGAAAACCTAGTTGGACTAGGATTGGGGGAATCCTACCCTAGTAGGAGTAGGAAACCCCGTGCGCCTCCTCTCTCGGCCGGCCAGCCCCTCCCTTCCCTCCTTTATATACAGGGCAGGGGCACCCCATGACACACAAGTTGATCATTGAGATCGCTCCTTAGCCGTGTGCGGTGCCCCTTCCACCAAACTACACCTCGAATATACCGCTGCGGAGCTTAGGCGAAGCCCCGCGCCGTGGAACATCATCATCGCCACCACGCCGTCGGTCGACGAAACTCTCCTCAACACTCGGCTGGATCGGAGTTCGAGGGACGCCATCGAGCTGAACGTGTGCAGAACTCGGAGGTGCCGACGCTCGGTACTTGGATCGGTTGGATCGGGAAGAAGTACGACTACTTCCTCTACGTTGCGTCAACGCTTCGCTGCTGGTCTACGAGGGTACGAGACAACACTCTCATCTCGTTGCTATGCATCACCATGATCTTGCGTGATCGTAGGAAATTTTTTGAAATTACTACGTTCCCCAACAAGCACGTGTAAAGGAGATGATTCACCTTTGTGTATGTGAAGTAGATGTCGCACGTGTCACTTGCCAAATGGACTCTTGACATGGTGATGTCCATAGGATGCTTCGCATCATCCCCTCCCCCTTGGGAAAGATCCGACCTCGGATCGAAATCCAAATCACCATGGGAAAGAGATGGCGTCACCGTGTATAATTGGTCGATCACCAAGTTCTCGTCATCTTGAAGCTTGAAATGGCCACTCTACAATGTGGCACCGTCTCGTGATTCCGTCAAAAGGGGCAAGGAGGACAAACACTTGGAAAAACAAATGCGGTTAGCGTTAGTGCAAAACCAAGCATTCAAGAGGTGATTTACCCAACAAGTGTCGTCATCATGCAAAGCATATGGTGTGACAAAGGATTGTGACATAGCGTGTAAGTATACGAATTGAGCACAAGCAAAGATATCATGTGGACAAGCATGTAAATGTGAGGTAGAGATGTGAATATGTTTGACAAGAGAATAGGCATCTACCTCAAGTTCATAGCAAGCATGCATAAAGCGCTCAACAAACGGTCTATGGTAAGCATAGGAAGCATTCACCACACCAAATAAAATGAAGTGTCTAAACACATGAGTCAAGTGCAAGACAATCCAAGCATAACGTGCATAGGGAGTAGTGAAAATAGTGTGGCACTCAACAAATTAGAAAGAGCAATTGTTCATCATGTGTGAGGCGATCAAGTCAAGCATGTAGCAATCAATGGGACATGGTATATGTGAAGAAGTGACATTGTTGTAACCAAACATATGATAGGCGCAAGTAATCCAAGAATTGGATGCAACAAGGTAAGCAATAGTAATCAAGTCGTGCAAACTAGTGGAGCGAAGATGCAACACACTAGAGGAAATCATGGCAATCATGTCATGTGAGCAAATAATAGGCATAGACAATGCACATGACATTTCGCTAGCACGAACACATAGCAAGATGGAAGTATCATCATAGGAATGGTGCACAAAAGGAGCATGGCAAGAAGAAGCAATATCTCCACCAAGCTTGCAGATACACATATAAGTACTAGAATCAATCATCATGTGTAATGCAAAGCATGGGTCACAAATGCATGTCAAAGGCATAGGAATAAGCATATCGTGCAAAGTGAACATGGCAAGATGGGCATATGATATGTAACGGACAATAACCCATAGCCAAGTGAGGGCCATGTAGAAGAAATGCACGAAGTCGTTGCGCAAAGAGAGTGGTGGGAAAGACAATCCATGGGATCCCAAGTCATCATTGCTCTCTAGAGCTCGTTTTGTCAACTCGTGAGATTGAGAGGTTGACAAGTATTCATGGGTACCTACACAAAAGAGACACAATCCAAAGAAATTGTGCGTGTGGTAAATGTACACATCATCCATCATGATGTGCATGTGCATGTGTGAGTTAGCACAAGATAAGCATCGCTCAAAGAAATTTGATGCATGGTATAAGAACATGTCATCCATCATGAAAGAATAGTTATTGTGTATGACACGATGGGGATGCAAATTGAGCATACAATTATATGGCACATCAATAGCATTTTCATTCATGGGAAGCATATTGTGGACGCAAGTATTGGGATCATGCAATGGGTAGGATGAATCCAAATCTCCTAACATGCATGAGGAAACTATGGGGGTCTCCTCATGAGAAATATTTGAAACATCATATGCAGAAAATGGACAACATCCAAAACAATGCATATCCGAAGCTAGGTGGTCATGGCATGGCATATGAGATAAATGATGCAAAGGAAGCATATCAATATCATCACAAGAAAAACAAATGCCAATAACCATGGGCTTGTCATCTATGCCATAAGTGCAAATTGGGTTCATTTTAATGGCATATGCATAGTCACTACGATGAGATTGTAAATATGACATGTGATTGATCTCATGCATAGCATATGACAAGTCAAGCAGATTGTCAAACATGATGTGACCTAAATAATTGTCACAAGAAATCCTATGTAACATGGCATCACAACTAATAGACTCCACATGGTAATCATCAAACTCATCATAAATGGGCAAATCATCACATGGGGAAGTTGCACTAGCATGAAGCATGGTAATAGGTTGATCAACATCATGCAAGCAATCAAAGGCAAGAATGTCCACTAGTGGGGCTAGAGCATCACCGTCACCTATGTTACCTTTGTCATTCCACTCAAGTGATGTTGGTGAGGTGGGAAAGACCAAATGGTGGTCATCTTCATCTTGATGGAACCATGTGGGGGGGGGGGTGCATCATATTCCACCATGGCCATCGTCTTGTCCAAAGGTAGGATGAAGTCGTCGCGAATCGGCGCGTCAACATATATGGGACCTAGCACCAAATGAGAAGACACAATAGAGGTAGAGGTCAAGTTGTTAGAAATGCAAATGGCCTTACTCTCTCTATGTGGTGGCTCACTCACTCCCTCAGTGTAGGTGCACTCAATCTCACGTATGGTGGAGTCACTCATCTCACTCAAGTGGTGGGGGTTGTGGCTCTCCTCACATGGGAATTGGGCAACACATCATATATGTGGCTAGTGGTGAAGTCACTCTCACTCTCAATATGGTGGCTAAAGTAAATCAAGTCATCATACTCGATCATCTCGTCATCGTCGCCGTGGATGAAGGCCGAAGATGGCACAACATCACTCTCACCTCCTAAGATGGAAGCATCATCCTTGCTCATCACCATGTCGTTCGCCTCCAAAGCTTGGTCCTCAAATGTCTCCGTAGTCGTACTCGTCGCCGCACCGTCTTGAAAAAGAGTCATGGAGGACTAGGCATCATCAATGCCACAAAGAGGGATGGCGGTGAAGTCGGACTTGGGAGCATCGTCTTGGAGCTCGTCGGGCTTGGACATCTTGGTGGTGCTATCCTCATGCTCGTTCTCATGGAGCTTGGTCATCGCGAAGTGAGCTTGGGGTGGAGAAACCTTGGCCTTCATGAGTTCTTGTTCCGCCTTGAGAGCACCAATGTAGTTGTCGTCGAGGGACTTGTAGTTCTCAAGGAAGATAGTCTTGGAGATGTCGGTGTTCAATCCCATCATGAAGTGGAACTTCATTGACATGGGGTCATCCACGCCGGCTCGTCGCAAGGCATGCTTCATCTCCTTGAAGTACTCGTCGATGGACTTGGATCCTTGTATGGTATTCTCCAATTGGCGTAGAAGTTGTTCCGTGTAGGTTGGAGGCACAAACTCTCACCAGAAAGCTTTCTTTGTCTTGGGCCAACTCATGTCGTAGGTCTCCGAAGGTGTGTGAAGCCACCATGTCGAGGCGTAGTCGTGGAAGTTTCTTGTGGCGCACTTCACTTGATCTCCGGGAGGAACTTGATGTAACTTGAGGTAGTCGTCCATCAAACGCTCCCACTCGAGATACTCCTCAGGTTCTAGAGTCCCATAGAAAGGAATCTCACGGTCGGTTTCGAGGTCGTAGTAGCTCGTGGAAGTCGCGGACTTGAGCTTGGGGAGCTTCTCTTGAGCGTAGTCTTGAGGTGCTTGTTGGCGAAGATGACGTATGTCCGTAGGCGAAGATGCCAAGGGTGATGGTGAAGTCGTTGAGCGGTTGTTGGTGTTGAGCTCTTGACCTTCACGTTCTTAGTGGTGATGGTGTCGATGCCGATGTGATCTTGGCGGAGATGGTAGCTCGGAAGCATGTACTCTTGAGTGTCTTCTCGAAGATGAGGAAGATCTCTTGTAGGACTTGATGAGGGCTTTGATCTCCTCCATGCGCTTGTCCATCTTGGCGTCGGAGTTGTTGTTCGTGGCATCGAACTCGTTATTGTTGTTGTAGACCGAAGGTGAAATGCCTTGCCTATCCATCACAAGATTCAAGTAGAGGTGAGTAGGAAATGAGATAAACAATACGAAGTTACCTTTTCCCAAAGTTGAGGATGTATCCCGTTTCACTCAATGTGAGATGAAAGAATAGTGGAATTGGTACCGGACTTGTTCACTCACACCTATCAATGTGAGATGAAAGAATAGTGGAATTGGTACCGGACTTGTTCACTCACACCTATCAAGTAAAGCTTATGGTGTAGCTCGGTGAGGATAGTGGCACAAAAATTTAATGCAAAATGTTAGCAAGACTCAATAATGTTGAAAGAGATTCACAAATTCGCAAGTGAAACAAGTAGACCAATAGCAAAGAATGGCACACGGAAACACACACACGGATAGATAAATGGGGCCGTGCAACCAAGGAATGAGCTCAAAATGTGGAATCCACCAAAACGCTCGTGTTGCACAACTCAAGAGATACGCTAGCACGATTGCTTAATAGGCGGATACGACACTTGTGCATAACCTATAAGATGCAAAATGGATAAACGTTCTATCCCAAGTATGCTATATATGTATGGTTCCCGGTGTTTCTCTCAAGATGATCCAAGATGATCGGATATGACAATCTTATGCAATGTGGTATGATGCTATGGCTATTGCTTACAAGCTTCTTTGCTCTTTTTTTTTGCTTAAAATCTTATTCTCTTTTTTTTTCTTTTGATATGGCCACAATGCGAAATGCACAAACCAAGATAGCAATTGTGTGTATGCGGGAACAAGCTTGTGACACAAGGGATGCTATGATGATACCAAAATGTTATGGTATGTATGCTATTGAAGGGATGATCACTAATGTGCACAAGTAACGTTGCCGGGCAATACTCAAATGGCTAGTCTCGATAGGCAAGTGACGCAAAATGGGCTAGGGGTTATCAATGCAATTGCAAGGGGAATATACAAAGGTGTCGTCGAGGTTACCGTCCTTTGCAATGATGAGTGGCGGTGTTCTTGATGAGGATACCAAGATGATGGAGACTTGTCCCTAAGTAGCCGGAACACCTTAGGAAACGGAAAAAACCACAATTCAAAATCTCAAGGACAAATGTCAAATGGTGGTAGCGGAAAGCGGTGGTGTTGCACTAGGCAATGCGGAAGTGGAGGTTATGGTGGTGGACTATACACGGTGTATGGTGGGTAAGCCTATGCGGAAATGTTGGTGGTGGTGGATGAGGAAGCAACCGTCCCTAAGTAGCCGAAACACCTTAGGAGACTCAAATCACTAGTCAAGCAACCACATATACAATGGGGAACAAAATTGGTTAGGTTGCGAAAGTCGGTGGTGGTAATGCGAGTGATATGGTGGAGGGCCTAGGGAAACTTGCCAAATTTCAGAATATTTGATGGAGTCAAATGATGTTGGTGGTATTTTTGTGGGATGGGGGATGTCAATAGCTTCAAAACGAGCTAAAGAACGTCAAAAAAGGACTCCGGATGAATTAGTTATGGCAGAAACAAGAATTCAGCACACTTAGTTTCAGGGTTAGCCGGATATCCGGGAGTAGGTCCGGATGATCCGGGTTCGTCAACCGGATTTCTGTTGTGTGGGGCGTCCGGACATCCGGGAGATGGTCCAGCTGATCCGGGTGGATCCGGATGATCCAGGAGCACTTCCGGATGATCCGGGCAGGTCAAACTGCTCGGGATTTCCTCTCAGGGACGAATTTTTTGGCGGAAATGGGGGATTTTCGGTGCAAATTTGAGGAGATTTCGTGTATGGAAGGTGGGGAAACTTGGGGAGATGCTAGATCCACTCGAAACCAAGCAAATCCATGGATCAAAATCAACAAAACATCATCAAAACTCACAAATCACAAAAAAATTTGGGCTATTTTTGGTGGGGATTTTCGAATTTAGGACGAAATCAAGCAAAAGAAGGCTAGAAAAAGAGGGGTGGGGGCTCCAAATTTGTGATCAACCTTGCTCTGATCCAAGATGATGTAGGGTGGAACCCTAGATGGCCGATCTTTCACGAAAGGAGCGAGATCCTCAAGAACACGCATTTAACACGGGAAGAACAGAGAGAAATCACAAGGGAAAACACTCAAGAACAAGTCCGATCATACATCCACTAGACAATCAAACACACAAGATCCACAAGGTACATGAACAACAAAGGGAAAGATACAAGGTAGAGTTCATCTCCATGGGGAGGTCTTGAAGGGGGCCGCCCAAGAGGGGGTCTTGATCGATATATCCCGCAGGATATTCTCCTAGATGGAGGTCTTGGCCTCCAATGGAGTAGTGGTCTCTCTCTTTCAAGAGTAGAGATAGGTAGGAGCAAAGCTCACATACAAATGAGCTATCATATTTGCTTTTTTTTAGAAAGGAGGTGGAGGAGGTCTATTTATAGTCTAGTGGGCGAAGGGGTAAGTGAGGGGGCGAAAGGGTACACGGGCCTTGGCCCAAGTCATGCACGCAGGCAAGGGCCGGATGATCCGGATGGGGGTCCGGATGATCCGGGATCGTCTGGATGATCCGGGCATCGTCTGGATGATCCGAGACCTCGTCCGGATGATCCGGCTTCGCCGAGCAGATTCTGCAAGGTTCGGCCGTCGCGGTGTATGGATTACCCGGATGATCCGGGGGTCGGCCGAGATGATCCGACTGAGCCCGGATGATCCGGACGGTGGTCCGGATGTCCGGCCTGGTTCCAGCAGCCGCTCCATCTTCTTCTTCTCCTTTCTTCCGTCTTCTCTTCCACGCTTCCCTCGCGGATGGTGTAGACGTACACTTGCGCTCGTACTCCTCCTCGACATCCGTGATGTTCTGACAATACCTATGCATGCACACGGAAGGAGTGTCAAGTAGTATACCATCCTCGAGAGGGTCAAGTGAGCACGTGTAAAGGAGATGATTCACCTTTGTGTATGTGAAGTAGATGTCGCACGTGTCACTTGCCAAATGGACTCTTGACATGGTGATGTCCATAGGATGCTCCGCATCACCATGGCTCCCAAGAAGAAGATGGCCACGGCGATCGGCTCGTCGGGGGCCGAAAGGCCCGTGCCAGTACGGGCGAGCAGCGGCTCGGTCGCGGACAGGATCCGGGCCGCGGTCCGCAAGCACCAGCATCGCCCTGGCAGTCAGAGCCTGGTGAGCGGCGCCGTTCGTGTGCCAGGCGACGGGCCACACGCCACCAAGTCCAAAGACGGGGCTGGCCCCTCAGCGGCGCGGGCCCTCCAGAGTGTCGCCAGCGCCACGGTGGTGCAGCGACCTCCAAGACGCCCACGCCGGCGACCACTGCGCGCTCTTCCCATGGTCTGCGCGACGAGCAGTGTCACCACGCCGGTGACCCTGGACACCGCCGTGGGAAGAGCCTTGTGCGTCGTCCGTGGGACGAAGGAGTTCAGCATGCCCGCCGAAGTGCTGGTGAAAATGGCGCGCAGCCGCTGGATTGTGATAGAGCTCCTTCTAACGTGGTTAGAAGTCGAAGCGCGCCACGATCCACGCAGCTGTCACCGCCACCCACGCCAGCAGAAGCTTTGGCGCGCGCAGCTGCTCCATGACTTCCCTCCTGCTGCGGAGAAGCTCGACGAACCATTCGGAGCCTCGTCGCCGTCGCCAACAAAGATGATCCGTGACCGGCGGGACCCTCGGGCCGGCGCTCCACCGAGCCACCGCATGCCAGTGCTGGGAGGACCGGGGGTGCTGCAGTCACCGTGCACTCTCCTCCTCCACGCCAGCCGCCACGGGCGTCGGCCCGTCGTGACGACACTTGTGATAACATCTCTATAGCGTCGTCCGACCCACGGACCCACCGCGACCAGCGCCAAGTTCTTCGAGAACGAGCTCACAAAGATGCTTGAACCACTATCGAGCGCCGGCGTGATACACGCCACTAGTCGGACAAGCGGGCGGGGCCCGCTATGGACCACCCAGCACCGGGGGGCTCCAGCGGCCTACCTTACGAGGTGGGCTGCCCGGCCTTTACCCGCGAGCTGCGGCAGTTCCAGTGGCCGTCCCACCGCACGTTCAAGCCCGACATCAACGAGAAGTACACCGGCAAGACCTATCCATCCGAGTTCCACATCATCTACACAATCGCGATGCAGGCTGCCGAAGCTCGCGACGACAAGGTGCTTGCCAATTATTTCCCGCTGGCACTGAAGCCCAATGTTATGTCTTGGTTGATGCACTTGCCGGCGGATTCCATTTCTTCTTGGTCGGATCTGTGCCATGATGGTGTAGGGCGGAACCCTATGGGGCCGATATTTCACATTTGGAGTGGATCCTATGGGGAAACACGAAGAACGCGCGGAAGAACACAAGGGAAATCACAGGGAGGAACGAGAGAAACACTCAACCGACAAGGAATCGATCACACAAGGGCTAGATCACCGAAAGCACAAGGTAACACATGATCCAAAATCAACAAAGGAGGTATACAAGGGTAGCCGTTCTTCTCCGTGAGGAGGTCTTGGTTGTCTTCTCCAGATGGAGGCCTTGAATCCGAGTGGATCTTCTCCGAAGAGGCACGGTCCCTCACATGGAGTAGATCCGGAACGGATGAGCAGAGCTCTATCTCTAAATGAGCTATCACAATGCTAACCCTAACTAGGAGGAGGCGGGGGAGTATATATAGTGCTAGCCCACGAAGGGGTAAGTGAGGGCGAAGGGGTACATGGGCTCGACCCAATACACTGTGCGCAGACAGGCCGGAAGTTCCGGGCTCCGGAAGTTCCGGGCAGGTTCCGGCCGGGTTCCGGGCTATCCAGAGAGTTGGCGCGCTCGGGGCTGGTCTGGACTCCGGGGCCCGGAGGTTCCGGGCAGGCCGGAAGGTCCGGGGGCCGGAAGTTCCGGGCTTTCCAGAAGCTTGTCCCTGCTTCTTCATCCTTCTCCTCTTCCATGCTTGGCCTTGGTCCTGGGATCCTCCATGGTCGTCTCGGTTGTACCTGAGTGTATGGAAGGTCCATGCATGAGGTAGTAGCCATGTCTCACATGTGGAAAGTGAAGGTTCGAAGAGGAGTGAGTTCACCTTGTGCCCAATGGCGTATGGTCGAGGTCTCGTCATATGTCCTCTTGGGGCTTGGAGAGTAGTCGGAGTGTACATGGGGATGAACGTGGGATGCTCCGCATCATCTCCCCCCTTGGGAAAGATCCGACCTCGGATCATGATCCTCATCACCATGGAAACGGTTGTCGTGGACGGAATTGTAGTTGGAATATAAGATCACAACAAATTTGCTAAGGAAGTGCACAAGCTCATATATCATGGATGACATTGGAATATAAGATGCAACAAGGCAATCATAATGTGAGTCAATCCATGCATGGGGTGCAAACTTGTGGTGAGTATGATATGTCCATCGAGCATGACATGTATGAGCACAATCAACAAATATGGAGGTGTTGGTGTACCAAAGCTCGATGTTGAGGCATGAGTGGAGTTCCTAAGGTGCATCCAATAAGTGCGAGCGCTCCTCAATGTGAAGGTCCATAGAGTCAATCTCCAATGTTGCTCCTCCATCCAATAGATGTAACATGTAGACAACAAGAAGGAAACAACAATGAAAGAGTGACCTATCCAATATGCGTATTTGAGGATGGCTCAAAGGGAAGGAGTTCACCTTTCTGAGAATGTCGAAAATGTTGGTGTCACACATCATGTAGACCTTTGCATGACCAATATGGCTCATGATGGTACCGCCTTGTGAATCCTTCAAAATGAAAGAACATGACAAACACTCGGAAAAACAAATGAGGTTAGCGGAAATGCAAAACCTATCATTCGTGTGGTAAAATTCCCAACAAGGGTATGCATCATGCTCATCATAAGAAAGGACAATGGAGCATTTCATTGTATGGAGGCATATCATGCGAGAACAACCAAATACAATAGGCTCATGTAAACAAGCATGCATCACAAGTAATATGGCCATGTCTCCAAGATCAATAAGCATAGATGCAACAATTGAAGGCAATCGACAATGAACAAGATATATCATGTGAGAGGCATGAACATATATGTCATCAACCCAAGAAAGCGAGTAAGAGTGGAACATGGGTGATGCAACCAAGCAAGTAATCATAGCGATCAAGTCAAGCAAGCTAGTAGTGCGAAGATGCAACATACTAGAGGGAATCATGGCAATCATGCCATGTGTGCAAATAGTGGGCATGAGTAATTCACATGACATAGCACAAACATGAAAGCAAGATATGAGGACAATAGCATGAATGTATTGGTGAGAAGCCATATGTAAGTAGCAACGGGACATCATGACTCTCCCATCACAACAAGCATCAATAGCATGGGGCACATGATAAACATGGCAATAGCAACAAGGATCTCCACCAAGCATGCAAATACACATACGAGTAGCATAATGGTGAATCATGGGTAGATGCAAGCAAGGGTCACAATTGCATGGCAAAGGTATAGAAGCAAGCATAGCATGCAAAGTGAACACGGTAAAATGAGCATGAAGCGACAAGTGATATATAGCCCATAGCCGTGTAAAGAGCCAAGTAGAAGAGATGCGCGTAGTCCTTGCGCGGAGGGAATGGTGGTAAGGATAGTCCACGGGATCCCAAATCGTCATTGCTCTCAAGATCTCGTTTCGTCAACTCTTGGGATTGAGAGGTTGACGAGTATACATGAGTACCTACACAAGACAAAGACAAAGGAAAAATTGTGTGTGCGTGGTAGATGTACACATCATCCATCATGATGCGCACATGCATGTGTAGGTTAGCACAAAATAGCCAATACTCAAATAAATGAGATGCGTGATATAGAAACATGTCATCCGTCATGATAGGTTTGTTGTTATGTATAGCATAATGGAGACTCAAATTGTGTAATGCGTCACGAGCAATATCTAGAGCATTGTTATTCATGGAATGCATATGGTGTACACTATCATGGGAATCATGCAAAGTATGAAATGCATCAAGATCTCCTAATATGTATGAGGAAACTATTTGGGTCTCCTCATGAGCATGAGTAGCAACATCATATGGAGAATATTGACAACATCCAAAACAATGCATATTTGGAACAATGTGATCATGGCATGGCATCGTAGATGAATTTCCCAAATCATGTAAATGAAGCCTGGCAATATCATCACATGAAAAACAAAAGCCAATGACCATCATCTCGTCATCTATGCCATAAGTGCAAATGGGATTGATTTTAATGGGGCATGCATAGTTACTATGTTGAGATTGTAATGATGCAATATGGGAGATCTCACTCATAGCATATGACAAGTTCAATGGATTGTCAAACATGATGTGACCAAAAGAATTTTCACATGATATCCTATGGAGCATAGCATCACAACTAGGCAAATCAACATGCTCATCATCATATTCATCATAAATAGGTAAGTCAAGGCATGAAGAACTCTCACTAGCATGAAGCATGGGAATAGGTGGGTCAACATCATGGGAGCAATCAATGTCAAGAGCGTCCACTAGTGGGACAAGAGAAGCACCGTCACCTATGTTACCTTTGGAGCGTCGCTCATGTGTTGTAGGTGAGGTGTCGTAGATCCACTTGTTGTCATCGTCTTCTTGATGGAAACATGTGGGGGGTGTATCATCGTCCACCATGGCCATCATCGTCTCCATTGGAGGGATGGACTCGTCGAGGATAGGTATGTCGTCATGTAGGAGATCTAGCACCAAAGAAGAAAACACACTAGGAGTAGAGGTTAAGTCGTTAGAAATCAAAGTGGCCTCACATGCCGTGTCAACTATCTCACTCGCTAAGTGTTGTGGCTCACTCACTCCCTCAAGGATGCTCTCACTCATCTGGTTGGTGGAGTCACTTAAATGGCGCTCAACCTCACATAGGATGTGTTGCATGCTCTCATGTGTGGGGCTAGTGGTGGTCACACTCATCCTCTCAAAGGAAATGCTCTCAATGTCACATATGGTGGAGTCACTCATCTCTCTCATGGGTTGGTGGCTCTCCTCACATGGAACTTGGGGCATCTCGACATATGTGGGTGTCAGAGAGATGTAGGTGCAAATGTCTCCATGCGTGGTCGCATAGCTTGACTCGGAGTATGAGTCCAATGTGGGCGCCGTCTTCATGGTGTTGAAGAGGTTCACGCTCGTCGCCATGGTCGAAGGGGATGGCCCTTGCTCGACCGTCTTGTCACCGTCTTGGTGTGGGAGGCCCATATGATGTAGCACCTCGTAGCTCGTCTCCATGACCGAAGGGAGTTTCCCATGCTCGGCCATCTTCCTTGGGGGGCTTCCAAAGATGGAAGTGTCACCCTCGCTCGTAGGTAGTCGCCTTGGACTTGATGAAGTCGATGTAGGCGTACAAGTGGGAAGTAGGCGAAGATGCCGTACGCCCAAAGGCGAAGATGACATGATAGCACTTGGCGAAGATGCCAAAGTGGTTGTTGTAGCCGTAGCACCGTCTTGGTTGTGGTCGTCTCGCGGTCTTCTCTTTTGCTCATGAAGCTTGGACTTGGCGTGAAGTAGGGCTTGTTGGGACTTGTGCATTTGCACTGGTGGAGGATCTTCATGATGATGATGTCGTTGTCGTGCTTGAGCTCGTAGTAGATGTCGTTCGTCGTCGTCGTGCACATGATGCTTGGAGGTGACTTGCCCTTCATGACGATGTTGATCACGAACATGATGGTGATCGCCATGTAGATGTGGACGAGGACGATTTGCACTTGCATCGTTTCCACGCTCCGAAGACTTGTGTCTTGAATGTCGCCACCTTGAAGATGACGAAGGGGAAGAAGACTTGATCAAGGCTCTAATCTCCTCCATCCTTGCATCTTGCTCCTCTTTATGTGCGGAAAGCTTCTTGTCGATGTAGTCTTTTTTCCTTGCTTCGGAGTGACGAATGTCGATGGAGATGTTCTCGATGCGCTCTCGCAATCTTGATTGTGCGCCTTGCATTTGTCGTTGTAGATCGAAGATGGACACTTTGGAGATGTAGTTGTTCACGCCGTCGTTGTTTTCGTAGACCGGAGAGGAAATGCCTTGCCTATCCATCACAAGACTCGAGCAAATATGAGTGGGAGAAAGAGAAGAACTTATACCAATGTACCTTGACCGATGTTGATGATGAATCAAGTTCACTCAAATGCGGACAATGAAATAGCACTATTGGTACCAATCCTTGTCGGTTCTCACACCTACACAAGTAAAAGCTTATGGTGGAGCTCAGTGAGGATAGTGGCACAAAAATTTGATGCAAAATGCTAGCAAGAGTCAATAATGTTGAAAGAGATTCACAAATTCGCAAGTGAAACAAGTAGACCAATAGCAATGAATGGCACACGGAAACACACACATGGATAGATAAATGGGGCCGTGCAACCAAGGAATGAGCTCAAAATCTGGAATCCACCAAAACGCTCATGTTGCACAACTCAAGAGAGACGCTAGCACGATTGCTCAATAGGCGGATACGACACTTGTGCACAACCTATAAGATGCAAAAATGGATAAACTTTCTATCCCAAGTATGTTATGTATGTATGGTTCCCGGTGTTTGATCCAAGATGATCGGATATGACAATCATAATGCAATGTGGTATGATGCTATGGCACTTGCTTACAAGCTTCTTTGCTCTCTTCCTGTTGCTTAAAATCTTATTCTCTTTTTTTTGTATGGCCACTTTTGCACAATGCACAAACCAAGATAGCAATTGTGTATATGCGGGAACAAACTTGTGACACAAGATATGATAGCAATATATTCACCACGATGATATGGTATGTATGCTATGGGAAGTATGATCACTAATGTGCACAAGTAACGTTGCCGGCAATACTCAAATGGCTAGTCTCGATAGGCAAGTAACGCAAAATGGGCTAGGGGTTAACAATGCAATGGCAAGGGGAATATACAAAGGAGGGATACCACGATACCAAGATGATATGGAGGTTACCGTCCGGCGATGATGAGTGGTGGTGTTCTTGATGTAGAAACCAAGATGATGGAGTCTCGTCCCAAAGTAGCCAAAACACCGTAGGAAACGGAAAAACCGCGAACTCAAAATCTCCAAAGGCAAATGTCAAATGGTGGTAGCGGAAAGCGGTGGTAGTGTGCACTTGTCAATGCGGAAGTGGGATGATGGGCTATACACGGTGCCGGAGTTGGTAGCACGGTCCCTAAGTAGCCGAAACACCTTAGGAGACACAACTCACAACACAAATAAAATTGGGTTAAGTTGTGGTGGCGAAAGTGTATGGTGGTCAAGCCTATTCGGAAGTTATGGTGGTGGTTGATGAAGAAGCAACCGTCCCTAAGTAGCCTAAACACCTTAGGATACTCAAGTCACTACTCAAACAACCTCAAATTCTATGGGGAACAAAATGGGTTATGTTGCGGAAGTCGGTGGTGGCAATGCGGATGTTATGGTGGAAGGCCTAGGAAAAGATGCCAAAGTTTCAAAACTTTTATGGAGTCAAATGGTGTTGATACCTATGTATATGGATGGGGGATGTCAATAGCTACTCAACGAGCTAAAGAACACGAAAATCGGACTCCGGATGTGAAAGTTATGGGCAAAACGGTGAAAGAGGCTGATGCTGAAATTCTGTGCAATGTCTCTGGTTAGGCCGGAAGTTCCGGGCCTAGGGCCGGAAGTGCCGGGCTCCGGAAGTTCTGGGGGGTGGTCGGAAGTTCCGGGGGTCGCGGAAAAAGTGCGGTGAGTCTGGGGATTTTGGGGGTAAACTTTCTGCTTAGCCCGGAAGTTCCGGGGCTCGGACGGAACTTCCGGGGGACGGAAGTTCCGGGGGTCGTGGAATTTTGTCCGGGACGAACCCTAAATTCCAGATCTGAGAACAGGGGCGGAAAAACTCGATTTCCCGGGGCGAAATTGAGACGATTTCGTGGATGGAAATGGGGGAAAAGAAGGGGAATGCTAGATCCACTCGAAACCAAGCAAACCCATGGATCAAAATCAACAAAACATCATCAAAACCAACAAATCGCAAAAAACATTTGGGGCTATTTTTGGTGGGGAATTTTCGGATTTAGGACGAAAACAACAAAATCAAGCTAGAAAACACGGGGTAGGGGCTCCAAAGACGTGATCAACGTGGCTCATGATACCAAGATGATGTAGGGCGGAACCCTATGGGGCCGATCTTTCACGTTTGGAGTGGATCCTACGGGGAAACACGAAGAACGCGCGGAAGAACACAAGGGAAATCACGGGGAGGAATGAGAGAAACACTCAACCGACAAGGAATCGATCACACAAGGGCTAGATCACCGAAAGCACAAGGTAACACGTGATCCAAAATCAACAAAGGAAGGATACAAGGGTAGCCGTTCTTCTTCGTGAGGAGGTCTTGGTTGTTTTCTCCAGATGGAGGCCTTGAATCCGAGTGGATCTTCTCCGAAGAGGCACGGTCCCTCACGTGGAGTAGATCCGGAATGGATGAGCAGAGCTCTATCTCTAAATGAGCTATCACAATGCTAACCCTAACTAGGAGGAGGCCGGGGAGTATATATAGTGCTAGCCCACGAAGGGGTAAGTGAGGGCGAAGGGGTACATGGGCTCGGCCCAATACACTGTGCGCAGACAGACCGGAAGTTCCGGGCGGGGCCGGAAGTTCCGGGCAGGTTCCGGCCGGGTTCCGGGCTATCTAGAGAGTTGGCGCGCTTGGGACTGGTCTGGACTCCGGGGGCCGGAGGTTCCGGGCAGGCCGGAAGTTCCGGGCTGAGGCCCGAAGTTCCGGGCTTTCCAGAAGCTTGTCCATGCTTCTTCTTCCTTCTCCTCTTCCATGCTTGGCCTTGGTCCTTGGATCCTCCATGGTCGTCTTGGTTGTACCTGAGTGTGCAAGGTCCATGCATGAGGTAGTAGCCATGTCTCACATGTGGAAAGTGAAGGTTCGAAGAGGAGTAAGTTCACCTTGTGCCCAATGGCGTATGGTCGAGGTCTCGTCATATGTCCTCTTGGGGATTGGAGAGTAGTCGGAGTGTACATGGGGATGAACGTGGGATGCTCCGCATCACATGAGTTCGTTGGCGCCTTCACAAGAGGCCACCAAGCTCATGGCCAGGCCAGTGATCTGCATATCATTCCCTAGAAGGAAGGGGAAACCCTGCGCAAGTACATCCAGAGATCAGCCGGGTGCAGTACAGCATCCCCGACGTTCATCCCGCCGCCGTGATCAGCGCGTTCCATCAGAACATGTGCAATCGCAAGATGCGCGAAGAGCTGGCGATGGCCAAGGTTAAGGATGTGGCCGAACTCTATGTTCTGGCCGATAGGTGCGCCCGGGCTGAAGAGGGAAGGAAGTACCCCGGCGAAGACGCCGGCGCAGAAACCGACTCTACTGATGAAGACACCGCTGCCCCGACGAAGAAGGGGCGGCGTCGCAACAGGAAACGCAAGGGCAAGGCTGCGATTGCCGTTGAAGGATCTGACGACGCCGACGTTGCCAAGAAGGTCAAGGCAGATGAACCCGGCAAGGAGATCGCCGGGTGCGCCGCCTACCGGGCCTTAGCAGCTGCCGACAAGCCAGGGGGCTCCGGCAAGCAGTACTGCAAGATCCACTGCACCAAGGGCCACGACCTCCAGAACTGCCGACAAGTCGAGCTTCTTGCTGAGAAGCAAAAGGACGAGTATGAGAGGCGGGAGAAGGAGAAGGGCCAGGACGGTGCCGAGGGATCTGGCAAGAAGCGTGGCGGCCAAGGAGGCCGCCGTGGCAAGGACAGCCAGCAAGAGAGGCCCGCTCGGGGCCGTGATAAGAAGCAAGAAGACGATGATCATGACGAGGACGACGAGTCCGGCGAGCAAGAGTTCCAGAGGGCTACAGAGACCATGTGCGTCAATGGTGGCGTCTCGCTACATACTTCTCACCGCCAGCTCAAGCAGTGGGCGCGAGAGATTACAGCAGCGGAGCCGTCGTTCGACGCTCAGAAGCCGCTGAAGTGGTCCAGTACGCCCCTCATCTTTGACGCCGAGGACCACCCTGACCGCACAACTGCGGTCGGGTGTTTGCCGTTGTTGGTCTCACCAATGATACGCAACCTCTAGGTGAACAAGATGTTGGTCAACGGCGGGGCCGTCCTGAACTTGATCTCGCCCGTCGTGATCAAAAGGCTGCAAATTCCTGATGGAGACCTCGAGGAAACGGGCACGTTTCAAGGGGTCAATTTGGGGAGGAGCCAGCCAAAGGGGAAGGTCACACTGCCCATGACGTTTGGAGGAGAGTTGAACTACAGGACGGAGAGGATCATTTTCGACGTGGCTGAGATCCTCTTGCCCTACAGCGGGGTCCTCGGCCGCCCAGCACTAGCAAGTTCATGGCGGTGTCACACTACGCCTACAACATGCTAAAGATGCCCGGGCCGTTGACCATCATCTCCGTCCCCTCAGACAAGAAGGACGCGCTGATTTGCGCCGACCAACTCTACTGGGAAGCAGTTGCAGTAGCTACCGTGAAGGCACTTGCTCCTGCCGCTGAAGGCCCGGGAGGGAAGAAGAAGCCCGGCAAGACCTCTCGCACCCACTCCGGCAAGCGCACCTCCTCAGAGTGTTGTGCTACCATCAAGGACGTGCCAGAGAGCTCTGCCGGCAAGAGCGAGAAAACCAGAGCTGAGCCACCGCAGACCAAGAAGGTGTCCGTCAGGGAGGATGGCACGGGAGGGGCCTTCACCATAGGCTCCACCCTCGACAGCAAATAGGAAGGTGTGCTCGTCACCTTCCTGTGGGCGAATGTCGACGTGTTTGCGTGGCAAGCATCCGACATCCCCGGAGTTCCCAGGGAGGTGATTGAGCACCACCTAGCTGTCTGTCCTCATGCGCGGCCCGTCAAGCAGAAGGTCAGAAAGCAGGCTCTAGAGAGGTGGGAGTTCATCACAGAGGAGATCAGGAAGTTAGAAGCAGCAGGTTTGGTGAGAGGAGTGCTCCATCCGACGTGGTTGGCCAATCCGGTAGTGGTGCGCAAGGCAAATGGGAAGTGGAGGCTGTGTATTGACTATACAGATATCAATAAGGCTTGTCCTAAGGACCCCTTCCCATTGCTGCGCAGTGACCAGATTGTCGACACCACGGCCGGGTGTGATCTGCTGTCATTCCTCGACGCCTACTCGGGCTACCACCAAATCTTCATGACAAGAGAAGATGAAGAGAAGACAGCATTCATCACCCCATGTGGTACGTATTGCTTTTTACGGATGCCTTTCGGGTTGAAGAGTGCTGGCTCGACGATTGCAGGAGCAGTCCAAATTGGTTTTGAACCCCAGCTCCATAGAAATATGGAAGCATACATGGATGACATAGTGGTCAAAACCAAGGCCGGGGCAACTCTTGTGCAAGATCTGGAAGAGACATTTTCCAACCTGCGCAAGGTCAACCTTAAGCTAAACCCTGAGAAGTGTGTCTTCGGTGTTCCGTCCGGCAAGCTTCTCGGATTCTTTGTGTCGCAGCGCGGGATCGAGGCAAACCCAGACAAAATCAAGGCTATTGAGCAGATTGAGGCGCCCAAGCAGATCAAGGATGTGCGTCGGCTCACCGCCTGCATCGCCGCCATGAGCCGATTCATCTTCAAGTCCGCCGAGCGCGCCCTTCCCTTCTTCAAGATCTTGAAGAAGGCAGGCCCAATGGAGTGGACCCCAGAAGCCAAGGCGGTGTTGCAGGATTTGAAGAAATACCTTTCCTCCATGCCAATACTGGTTGCGCCTAAACCACAAGAGCCGTTGCTGCTGTATCTAGCAGCAACGAATCAAGTGGTCAGCGCCGCACTGGTGGAATAGAGGGAGGTTGACGAGGAGGCAGTGGCAACGGCAGAACTAGCGGATGGCAAGCCAAAGATTACCTTGGCAAGGCCTGGTGCCGGCAAGGCGAGGCCCCCTGCAGAGCCTGACGCAACCAGGGCAGTGCCCGCGCAGTCAAGTGAAGTGGTGCAGAAGAAGATGATGATGCAGCACCCGGTTTACTTTGTCAGATCCCTCTTGCAGGGGGCTAGGTCGAGGTACTCCGGTGTCCAGAAACTGCTCTTCGGCCTCCTTATGGCCTCGAGGAAGCTGCGTCATTACTTCCAAGCCCACGAAATCACTGTCGTCACTCGCCTCATACTGCATAACCCAGATGCGACCGGAAGGATTGTGGAATGGGCTCTGGAGTTGTCGAGCTTTGGGTTGAAGTTCGAAAGTACCTCGACAATCCAGAGCAGAGTCTTGGCGGAGTTCATTGCAGAATGGACCTCAACGCCCGACGAAGAAATCCAGGAGACCGCTCTCCCCGGCAAGGAAGCAGACCGCGACTGGATCATGTAATTTGATGGTGCTTTCTCGCTGCAAGGCACCGGTGCCGGTGTGCTGCTTATCGCACCCACCGGAGAGCACCTCAAGTATGTGATCCGGATGCACTTTCCCAGGGAGATGTCCACAAACAACACTGCTGAGTACGTGATGAGGACATCAATACCATTGTTACACCCACAACCCCTACTGCTACATATACTGGACCAATTACTAGAGCTCGCGCACGCCAATTAAATTATCAGGTACTTTCGTTTCTTGGTAATGATTCTAATGTTCATGAGAATATGATGCTGCCTGAATTGGATACATTTGTTTTGCTTAAAAATGAAGGCCCTAGCTTGGAGAAGGATGGACATTGGAGCAAGAACAAGCATGGAGATAATGCCATGCGCAAGGGGAACAAGAACGGAGTTACAAGTGATGATTTCAGGACTTTGAAGCCACCATAATGGGTGCATGAAGCCTTGGACGAAATATACAAGATGCTACTTCATAAATGTCGTCCTGAGGCTATTCTAGGTGCTGCGTCACCTTATTAGTGGGCCAGGCCCATGTAATTTCGAAATACTTAAGTATAGGCTGTTTTAGAGTCCGTATGTGTGGGGAAACAAGAGTTAGGGTTGATTTGGACCCTCCACCAAGGGCCACGAAATTCCCCCTCTTCCTCCATATATACAGCCCTTAGGGCACCGTTTAGACCTGGGGTTTTGTTTAGATTAAAAGTTCGCCATAGCTGCAACTTGGCGTGCCGTTTGTGTTCAACGACCGGACAAAGGCGCCACAGAACCCCACCTTGATCAATAAAGCTTTCATCTTATATTCGCAATATCCAGATTGCAATCTCAGTTTCTTGCTTGTTCTTCGTTTGCTCGCAGAAAGCAGACCCTCGTGGTCGTTGATCGTGCTCGGCGTGGTCAATAACCTCTCGGAGTTGGTTTAGCGATTGCTAAAGCGCGACGTCCTCAAGACGTTCGTAGTCGGATCGTCAAAGTCGACTTCCTCCAAAGCGAAACCAACATCTCATCGAAAGGCGGGACACCTTTGCCTCTATCAAGTGGTATCCGATTTTCAGGTTGCTCGGTGAGATTTTACAGTTTTTCGTAGATTAGATCGAGTCTGTTCTTCATACCTAAAGTCCACGAAAAAGCCACAAAAAAATTAGGGTTAGTTCATCATATCCGAACCAATCTGAGCCTTTGCATAATCTTTTAGGGTTTTTGCTTTGTTGAATTTGTGGTTGCATCGTCGTGTCAAGTTGCTGGTCTTAGAGTCTAGTCTTTTAGAGTTTGAGTTCTAGTCATAAGTTGTCACGCCGCCGCACCATCATCATCGCCTTGCCATCTACCACCATTGCTTATCCGCCACCGCTCTGAATCCGTATCCATATACCACCACCAATCCGTATCCATATACCACCACCGCTACCATATACCACCACTGCTGTCATATACCACCACCATACATCCACCACCAATCCGAGTTCCTTGCATATTAGGTTTGTTTTGAGATCCATCTAGTTTCCGTTTTGTGTTTTCCTTGCGGAGTAGGTTTGGAAAAAAAGAGTCTGAAACCACCCTCCGTTTAGGCCCAAAATTTTCGAAAACGCACTTGTCGAAAAATTTTCTGGCTATCCTATTTTAGGTGTTTCTAAGCGTATTGAGACGATCGCCATTATAGAAAGTTTTTTGACCCGTTTCAGTTTTTGGGTCGGGCGAAAAAAAAAAAAATTTGGTCGAAAAATTTCGTGCCCATCCTGTCGGTTTGACACAGGAAGAGTTTTGAGACACTCGCCATTATAGTGATTTTTCGCAAAAAAAAAGAGCAGCGCAAAAAAAAAAAAGCAAAAAAAAAAAAAAGCGAAAAAAAATTATTCCAGTGTGCTTTTCCGTTGTTTCCGTGCAGCGCCGTGATTTTGTTAGTGTTCTAGGCTCGCGTCTCTAGCACGGTCTAGCCTAGGACCAAGACAAGACCGTCGTTGAGCATTTATTCAACTTTGCATCTCTGAATTGATTATTGCTGACCCTTTTTGCTACCATATTATAAGCCTTCCCAGCTGCACATACATCTACATCGTCGTTTGACTCTCCCCGTAATCGCTCTATCCAAGCTTTGAGAGTTTTGACTACATCGGTTGCCGATCACCGCCTGCTGCTGGGTAAGAACTGGTAAGACTTTGAGATTTGCTTGACGGATTTGTGACTGTCCACCACACCACCACCACCACTTCCTAGTAGTCTGTCGAATCATATTCTTGTGTGTTTCTATTGCTGCTAACCATGGCAGGATCACAAGCCGACGAGACTGACTGGGAGAACATGACAAACAAAGCGCTACATGATAAGTTTCAACAAATGATGAGTGGGCAGGTGGACGATGTGCTAAATAGATTTGAAGAGGCCATGGAGAAGTTAGATGGCATTGAGAAGGCGTTCGAAACAAAGCTCGATAACAAGTTTCATGAATTGCTCGCGCGTCTACCACCACCACCACCGGCTGCACCTAACGCACCTCTACTACAACAACATGGACTACCTCCACATCGTGAAACAGCCCTCCGCCGAGCTTCCCGTGTCCCTCTTCAGCCTGGCCAAGCTGCTGGTGCTGCTGTTGATACTTCTGTGGCTCCTGCTGCTGCGGTGGGGGAGGATGATTATGTGAGAGATTACGAGGATGAGGTTGATCAACATCAGAACTACGTGCAACCACCAGCACCACAACCACCAGGTCGTCCACATGCAAATAATGGCAATGTTCGGGCTCCCCTTCAGGTACGAGATCATGACCATCTCCCTAAACTGAAATTGAATATTCCACCATTTGAGGGTAGATATGTTCCTGATATATATCTTACTTGGGAGTTAGAAACTGAACAACGATTTACATGTTTACAATATCCTGAGGAGAGACGTGTTCCTGCTGCCGTTTGTGCTTTCACTAGCTTTGCATGTGTTTGGTGGTCTGAACATTGTAGATTATATCCTGTTCCAGCTACTTGGGCTGCTTTGAAAACTGCTATGCGTACTCGTTGGGTTCCACCATATTATCAACGTGAATTACTTCAAAATTGCAGCGCTTAAGACAAGGAAAAATTCGGTGAAGAAGATTATCAGGAATTACAAACTGGCTTGATTAGATGTGGTATTGTTGAGGAGAATGAAGCTATGCTTGCACGTTTTTGGGTGGATTAAATAGAGATTCAGACCATTCTAGACTACAAGGATTATAATAATATCACTCGATTATTCCATCTTGCTTGTAAAGCTGAGCGTGAAGTGCAGGATCGGCAGGCCTTGGCGCGGACTAACTTTTCTCGCAGGTCGACCTTCATCATGGACACCACATGCATCATCTGCTTCCACACGTTCTACCACACGGCACCTCCGTCGGCTGCCACCTCCAACCGTGATACAAGAAAGCAGGCACAACCACCACTATCTCGCCAAGAGTACACTGCTTTGGGCCTACACAGAGCTCTTCTTCTTCCATGGCGTCAACAGGGCACACAAGTGATATTATTTGTCGTCGTTGTAAGGGAAGAGGACATTTTTGAGAGAATGCACATCTCAGCGTGTGATGATTGCTCACGAGGATGGTGGGTATGAGTCGCTAGTGACTATGATGAAGAGACTTTGGCTCTTATTACACATGAAGAACACGGTGGAGATGATTCTGATCTGAGACGCAATACATGGCTGCTGAAGATCTTGACAGGTATGAATGTTTAGTTGCTCAACGTGTTTTGAGTGTGCAGGTTACACAAGCTGAGCAAAATCAGAGGCATAACTTGTTCCATACAAAGGGAGTTGTGAAGGAACGTTCTATTCAGCGTCATCATAGATGGAGGAGCTGCAACAACTTGGCTAGCATGGATATGGTGGAGAAGCTTTCTCTCACCACAAGACCACATCCACATCCTTACTACATCCAATGGTTCAACAACAGCGGCAAGGTTAAGGTAACACGTCTTTGTTCGTGTGTATTTTAGTATCTCTACATATGCTGATTATGTTGATTGTGATGTGGTACCTATGCAAGCATGTTCCTTATTACTTGGTAGACCATGGCAATTTGATAAAAATTCTGTACACCATGGTAGAAACAATAAGTATACTCTTGTTCACAAGGATAAAATATTACTTTGCTTCCTATGACTCTGATTCCATTTTGAAAGATGATATTAATAGAGCTAATAAAGCAAAACAGGAGAAAATAAGAGTGAAAATCAGATCTGTGGCAAAAGAATTTGAGCAACAAATGAAGCCTAATAATAAACCATCTAATGTTGCTTCTGAAATTAAACTGAAAAGTGCATGTTTATTTGCCACCAAATCTGATATTGATGAGCTAGATTCTAGCAAATCTGTTTGCTATGCTTTTGTGTGCAAAGAGGCATTATTTTCATTCGAGGACGTGCCTTCCTCTTTGCCCCTGCTGTCACTAACATTTTGCGGGAGTTCGCCGACGTCTTCCCACAAGGCGTGCCACGGGATTACCACCTATTCGAGGATTGAGCATCAAATTGACTTAATTCCGGTGCATCGCTACCCAACCGCGCACCATACCGCACCAATCCAGAGGAGACGAAGGAGATTATCGTCAAGTACAGGAGCTGCTCGACAAAGGTTATATACGCGAATCTCTTAGTCCTTGTGCTGTTCCTATTATACTAGTGCCTAAAAAGGATGGTATGTCGCGTATGTGTGTTGATTGTAGAGGCATTAATAATATTACTATTCGTTATCGTCATCCTATTCCTAGGCTAGATGATATGCTTGATGAATTGAGTGGCTCTACAATATTCTCCAAAGTTGATTTGCGTAGTGGATACCATCAAATTCGTATGAAATTGGGAGATGAATGGAAAACAACATTTAAAACTAAGTTTGGATTATATGAGTGGTTAGTCATGCCTTTTGGGTTAACTAATGCACCTAGTACTTTCATGAGATTAATGAACGAAGTTTTACGTGCTTTCATTGGACGATTTGTGGTAGTTTACTTTGATGATATACTGATTTATAGCAAATCTTTGGAAGAACATTTGGAACATTTACGTGTTGTTTTTAATGCTCTACGTGATGCACGTTTGTTTGGTAACCTTGGGAAGTGCACCTTTTGCACCGACCGAGTATCTTTTCTTGGCTATGTTGTTACTCCACAGGGAATTGAAGTTGATAAAGCCAAGATTGAAGCTATTGAGAGTTGGCCGCAGCCCAAAACGGTCACACAAGTGAGGAGTTTTCTTGGACTCGCTGGTTTCTATAGGCGTTTTGTGAGAGACTTTAGCACCATTGCTGCACCTCTCAGTGAGCTTACAAAGAAGGATGTGCCTTTTGTTTGGGGTACCGCACAGGAAGAAGCCTTCACGGTATTGAAAGATAAGTTGACACATTGATGTAGGGCGGAACCCTACGTGGGCGATCTTTCACGTTGGAGCGGATCCTACGGGGGGAATCACGAAGAACGAGCGGAAGAACACGAGGAAATCACGGGGAGGAACGAGGGAAACACTCAACCAACAAGGAATCGGTCACACAAATGCTAGATCAAAGAACACAAAGGGAGATACATGATTCAAGGTCGACAAAGGACGATACAAACGGTAGCCGTTCTTCTCCGTGAGGAGGTCTTGATGATGGTCTTCTCCGCAAAGGGAGGTCTTGAATCCAAGGTGGATCTTCTCCGAAGAGGGGCCTCGGTCTCTCTCGTGGAGTAGATCCGGTATGGATGATGACTCTATCTAATGAGCTAAATCAACGCTAACTCTAACTAGGAGGAGGTGGAGGAGTATATATAGTGCTAAGCCACGAAGGGGTAAGTGAGGGCGAAGGGGTACACGGGCTCGGCCCAATACACTGTGCACAGACAGGGCGGTAGTACCGGTCCTTCGGGCGGTAGTACCGCTTGAGGTAGCATAATGTAGTACCGCTATGATGGGCGGTAGTACCGCTCTGGAGCCGCTCGAACTCAAGTTTGTCGGACTTTGCGGAAGTGGAGTGGATGTAGAGCGGTAGTGCCGCTTGTGATGATAAGCGGTAGTACTGCTGGGCCTGGGCGGTAGTACCGCTTGCTCCCAGCTTCTTCTTCCTTCTCCTCTTCCATGCTTGGCCTTGGTCCTTGGATCCTCCATGGTCGTCTCGGTTGTACCTGAGTGTATGCAAGGTCCATGCATGAGGTAGTAGCCATGTCTCACATGTGGAAAGTGACGGTTCGAAGAGGAGTGAGTTCACCTTGTGCCCTATGGCGCATGGTCGAGGTCTCGTCATATGTCCTCTTGGGGCTTGGAGAGTAGTTGGAGTGTACATGGGGATGAACGTGGTATGCTCCGCATCATCTCCCCTCCCTTGGGAAAGATCCGACCTCGGATCGTGATCCTCATCACCATGGAAACGGTTGTCGTAGACGGACTTGTACTTGGACGAAGTTGAAGACATGGCGCAATCCAAGTAGTCCAAGGTGTCGCCGGAGTGATAGACATGCAAAAAGAGCAAACACCAGCAACACTCGGAAATACAATGGTTAGCGCACGCAAAGTGTCCATCATGTAAGAATGAGTCCGTGCGGCAATATAGTTCGTGACAAAGCGCATGAAGCTTATCAAAATGATATAGAATGGTATGCAAAGCATTCATGGGAACAAATGCAATCATTATGCACACAATTGTGTTATGAGTATGGGCAATGCAACCACGGTGCAAAATGATGTCATAGTGAGACGGTGCATCAAAAGCATGAACATAGCAATGGATGCTCAATATGATTATGTTATCATGCAATTGATGATAGGCAATATGATCACGATGTATGAATATGCCATCAAGAAAGATCACAACAAATTTGCTAAGAAAATTCACAAGCTCATATATCATGGATGACATGGGAATACAAGAAGCAACAAGGCAATCATGATGTGAGTCAATCCATGCATAGGGTGCAAACTTGTGGTGAGTATGATATGTCCATCGAGCATGACATGTGTGAGCACAATCAACAAATATGGAGGTATTGGTGTACCAATGCTCGATGTCGAGGCATGAGTGGAGTTCCGAAGGTACCTCAATGTGAAGGTCCATAGAGTCCATCTCCAATGTCGGTCCTCCATCCAATATATGTATCATGTAGACAAGAAGAAGGAAACAACAATGAATGTATGGCCCATCCAATATGCAAACTTGAGGATGGCTCAAAGGAAGGAGTTCACCTCAAGAAAGTTCCCAAAGATGTTGGAGTCGTACATCATGTATGTCTTCACATATCCAATATGTCGATAACGGCACCGCCTTGTGAATCCTTCAAAATGAAAGAACATGACAAACACTCGGAAAAACAAATGAGGTTAGCGGAAGTGCAAAACCTATCATTCGTGTGGTAAGATACCGAACAAGTGTATGCATCATGCTCATCATAAGAAAGTACAAGGGAGCGTTTCATAGTATGGAGGCATATGATGCAAGAACAACCAAATGCAATAGGCGTAATCAAACAAGCATGCATCACAAGTAATATGTCAAAGTCTCCAAGATCAATAAGCATAGTATGGTTGCACTCAATACAAGTGGATATGAGAGAGGCAACTAATGGACACAAGAGACCATGATCAAGATATATCATGTGAGAGGCATGAGCATATATGTCATCAACCCAAGAAAGGGTAATAGTGGAACATGGGTGATGCAACATAGCAAGCAATCATATCAATCAAGTGAAGCAAGCTAGTAGTGCAAAGATGCAACGTACTAGAAGGAATCAAGGCAATCATGTCATGGGTGCAAATAGTGTGCATGAATACTTCACATGACATGTCACAAGCGTGAAGGCAAGATATGAGCAAAATAGCATCAATAGCATGGGGCACATGATAAACATGGCAAAAGCAACAAGGATCTCCACCAAGCATGCAAATACACATAGGAGTAACGTAATGGTGAATCATGGGTATATGCAAGCAAGGGTCACAATTGCATGGCAAAGGCATAGAAGCGAGCATAACATGCAAAGTGAACACGATAGAATGGGCATAAGGTAACAAGTGGTAAATAGCCCAAAGCCGTGTGAGAGCCAAGTAGAAGAGATCGCGTAGTCCTTGCGCAAAAGGAATGGTGGGAATGAAAGTCCACGTGATCCCAAGTCATCGTTGCTCTCAAGAGCTCGTTTAAATCAACTCTTGGGATTGAGAAGTTGGCGAGTATGCATGAGTACCTACACAAAACAAAGACAAAGGAAAAATTGTGTGTGCATGGTACATATACACATCATCCATCATGATGCGCACATGCATGTGTCGGTTAGCACAAAATATCCAATGCTCAAATAAATGAGATGCGTGATATAGAAACATGTCATCCATCATGATAGGTTTGATGTTATGTATAGCATAATGGAGACTCAAATTGTGTAATGCATCATGAGAAATATGTAGAGCATTGTTATTCATGGAATGCATAAGGTGCAAGCAATTATGTGAATCATGCAAAGTATGGGATGAATTAAAATCTCCTAATGTGTATGAGGAAACTATGGGGTCTCCTCATGAGCATTAATGGATACATCACATGGAGAATATTGACAACATCCAAAACAATGCATATTTGGAACAATGTGATCATGGCATGGAATAGTAGATGAATTGCATAAATCATGTAAAGGAAGCATGGCAATATCATCACAAGAGAAGCAAAATCCAATGACCATCATCTCGTCATCTATGCCATAAGTGCAAATGGGATTTATTTTAATGGGGCATGCATAGTTACTATGTTGAGATTGAAATGAGGCAATATGGGAGATCTCACTCATAGCATATGACAAGTTCAATGGATTGTCAAACATGAAGTGACCAATCGAATTTTCACATGATATCCTATGGAGCATGGCATCACAACTAGGCAACTCAACATGCTCATCATCATATTCATCATAAATAGGTAAGTCAAGGCATGAAGAAGTTTCACTAGCATGAAGCATGGTAATAGGTGGGTCGACATCATGGGAGCAATCAATGTCAAGATTGTCCACTAGTGGGACAAGAGAAGTACCATCACCTATGTTACCTTTGGAGCATCGCTCATGTGTTGTAGGTGAGGTGTCAACGATCCATTCGTTGTCATCTTCATCTTGATGGAACCATATGGGGGGTGTATCATCGTCCATCATGGCCATCATCGTCTCCAATGGAGGAATAGACTCATCAAGGATAGGCATGTCGTCATGTAGGAGACCTAGCACCAAAGAAGAAAACACACTAAGAGTAGAGGTTAATTCGTTAGGAATCATAGTGGCCTCACATGCCGTGTCAACTACCTCACTCACTAAGTGTTGTGGCTCACTCACTCCCTCAAGGATGCTCTCACTCGTATGGTGGGTGGAGTCACTCAAATGGCGCTCAACCTCACATAGGATGTGTGGCATGCTCTCATCTGTGGGGCTAGTGGTGGTCACACTCATCCTCTCACGGGAAATGCTCTCAATGTCACGTATGGTGGAGTCACTCATCTCTCTCATGGGGTGGTGGCTCTCCTCACATGACAAATGGGGTAGCTCAACATGTGTGGGTGTCGGAGAGGTGTAGGTGCAAATGTCTCCATGCTGTGGTCGGTTAGCTTGACTCGGAGTATGAGTCCAATGTGGGCGTCGTCTTCATGTTGTTGAAGAGGTTCGCGCTCGTCGCCGTGGTCGAAGGGGATGGCCCTTGCTCGACCGTCTTGTCACCATCTTGGTGTTGGAGGCCCATATGATGTGGCACCTCATAGCTCGTCTCCATGACCGAAGGAGTTTCCCATGCTCGGCCATCTTCCTTGAGGGCTTCGAAGATGGAAGTGTCGCCCTCGCTCAGAGGTGGTCGCCTTGGACTTGATGAAGTCGATGTAGGCATACACGTGGGAAGTAGGCGAAGATGCCGTACGTCCAAAGGCGAAGATGCCTTGAGAACACTTGGCGAAGATGCCAAAGTGGTTGATGTAGCCGTAGCGCCGTCTTGGTGGTGGTCGTCTCGCGGTCTTCTCTTGTGCGTATGAAGCTTCGACTTGGCGTGAAGTAGGGCTTGTTGGGACTTGTGCATTTGCGCTTGTGGAGCATCTTCATGATGATGATGTCGTTGTCGTGCTTGAGCTCCTTGGCGTTCGTCGTCGTCATGCACATGATGCTTGGAGGTGACTTGCCCTTCATGACGATGTTGATCACGAATGTGATGGTGGTCTCCATGGAGATGTGGACGACTTGCGCTTGCATCGCTTGGGCGCTCCGAAGACTTGTGGCTTGAACGTCGCCGTCTTGAAGATGACGAAGGGGAAGAAGACTTGATCAAGGCCCGAATCTCCTCCATCCTTGCATCTTGCTCCTCTTTATGTGCGGCAAGCTTCTTATCGAAGTAGTCCCTTCTCCTTGCTTCGGAGTGATGAATGTCGATGGAGATGTTCTCGATGCGCTCTCGCAATCTTGATTGTGTGCTTTGCACTTGTCGTTGTAGATCGAAGAGAGATGCTTTGGTGATGTAGTTGTTCACGCCGTCGTTGTTGTCGAACACCGGAGATGAAATGCCTTGCCTATCCATCACAAGACTCGAGCAAATATGAGTGGGAGAAAGAGAAGAACTTATACCAATGTACCTTGACCGATGTTGACAATGAATCAAGTTCACTCAAATGCGGACAATGAAATAGCACTATTGGTACCAATCCTTGTCGGTTCTCACACCTACACAAGTAAAGCTTATGGAGGAGCTCGGTGAGGATAGTGGCACAAAAATTTAATGCAAAATGTTAGCAAGAGTCGATAATGTTGAAAGAGATTCACAAATTCGCAAGTGAAACAAATGGACCAATAGCAAAGAATGGCACACGAAAACACACACACGGATAGATAAATGGGGTCGTGCAACCAAGGAATGAGCACCAAATGTGGAATCCACGGAAAACGCTCGTGTTGCACAACTCAAGAGAGACGCTAGCACGATTTCTCAATAGGCGGATACAACACTTGTGCACAACCTATAAGATGCAAAATGGATAAACTTCTATCCCAAGTATGCTATGTATGTATGGTTCCCGGTGTTTCTCTCAAGATGATCCAAGATGATCGGATATGACAATCTTATATGCAATATGGTATGATGCTATGGCACTTGCTTACAAGCTTCTTTGCTCTTTCTCTCTTTTGCTTAAAAGCTTTATTTCTCTTCTTTTTTTTCTATGGCCACTTTGCACAATGCACAAACCAAGATAGTAATTGTGTATATGCGGGAACAAACTTGAGACACAATGGATGATATGATACCAATATGATATGGTATGGTATGTAATGGAAGGTATGATCACTAATGTGCACAAGTAACGTTGCCGGCAATACTCAAATGGCTAGTCTCGATAGGCAAATAGCATAAAATGGGCTAGGGGTTATCAATGCAATTTGCAAGGGGAATATACAATGGTGTCGTCGAGGTTACCGTCCTTTGCGATGATGAGTGGCGGTGTTCTTGATGTAGATACCAAGATGATGGAAACTTGTCCCTAAGTAGCCGAAACACCTTAGGAAACGGAAAAACCGCGAACTCAAAATCTCAACGTCAAATGTCAAAATGGTGGTAGCGGGAATGCGATGGTGGTTTGCACTTCGCAATGCGGAAGTGGAATGATGGGCTATACACGTGTCGGAGTTGAAGTTGCCGTCCCTAAGTAGCCGAAACACCTTAGGAGACACAAGCCACAACTCAAACAAGCTCAAAGAACTATTCGGTTAAGTTGGGTTGTCGGAAGTGTATGGTGGGCAAGCCTATGCGGAAGTTATGGTGGTGGTGGTGGTTGATGAAGATGCAACCGTCCCTAAGTAGCCTAAACACCTTAGGAGACTCGAATCACACCTCAAACAACCTCAAATGCAAAGGGGAACAAAATTGGCTAGGTTGCGGAAGTCGGTGGTGGTTATGCGGAGGATGTGGTGGAAGCCCTAGGCAAAGATGCCAAAGTTCCGAAAATTTGATGGAGTCAAATGGTGGTGGAAGTATTTTTATGGGAAGGGGGATGTCAATAGCTTCAAAACGAGCTAAAGAACGTCAAAATCGGACTCCGGATGAATTAGTTATGGCGAAAACGGTGAAAGTCGGAAGGCTGAAACTGGCTAGGGCGGTAGTACCGCTGGGGAGGGCGGTAGTACCGCTCGAGCGGTAATACCGCTTGGAACGGGCGGTAGTACCGCTCGTGTCGGGTTTTTTCGCAAAATCTGGCTCTGGGAGGGGCGGTAGTGCCGCTTGGAAGGGCGGTAGTACCGCTTGGAGGTGCTAAGCGGTAGTACCGCTTGGAAGGGCGATAGTACCGCTCGTGTCGGGATTTTTCAAATCCGGGTAGAGGGCGCGATTTTGGGGCGGAAATGGATGATTTCAGGGTCAAAATTGAGAGATTTCGTGCATGGAAAGTGGGAAACTTGGGGAATGCTAGATCCACTTGAAACCAAGCAAATCCACGGATCAAAATCAACAAAACATCATCAAAACTAACAAATCACAAAAAATTTGGGGCTATTTTTGGTGGGGATTTTCGGATTTAGGACGAAATCAACAAAATCAAGCTAGAAAAAGAGGGTAGGGGCTCCAAAACGTGATCAACCTAAGCTCGACCCATAGATGATGTAGGCGGAACCCTCGTGGGCGATCTTTCACGTTGGAGCGGATCCTCACGGGGAATCACGAAGAACGAGCGGAAGAACACGAGGAAATCACGGGAGGACGAGGAAACACTCAACCAACAAGGAATCGGTCACACAAATGCTAGATCAAAGAACACAAAGGGAGATACATGATTCAAGGTCGACAAAGGACGATACAAACGGTAGCCGTTCTTCTCCGTGAGGAGGTCTTGATGATGGTCTTCTCCGCAAAGGGAGGTCTTGAATCCAAGGTGGATCTTCTCCGAAGAGGGCCTCGGTCTCTCTCGTGGAGTAGATCCGGTATGGATAATGACTCTATCTAATGAGCTAAATCAACGCTAACTCTAACTAGGAGGAGGTGGAGGAGTATATATAGTGCTAAGCCACGAAGGGGTAAGTGAGGCGAAGGGGTACACGGGCTCGGCCCAATACACTGTGGACAGGCGGTAGTACCGGTCCTTCGGGCGGTAGTACCGCTTGAGGCGCGCAAGCGGTAGTACCGCTATGATGGGCGGTAGTACCGCTCTGGAGCCGTTCGAACTCCGAAGTTTGTCGGACTTTGCGGAAGTGGAGTGGATGTAGAGCGGTAGTGCCGCTTGTGATGATAAGCGGTAGTACCGCTGGGCCTGGGCGGTAGTACCGCTTGCTCCCAGGCTTCTTCTTCCTTCTCCTCTTCCATGCTTGGCCTTGGTCCTTGGATCCTCCATGGTCGTCTCGGTTGTACCTGAGTGTATGCAAGGTCCATGCATGAGGTAGTAGCCATGTCTCACATGTGGAAAGTGACGGTTCGAAGAGGAGTGAGTTCACCTTGTGCCCTATGGCGCATGGTCGAGGTCTCGTCATATGTCCTCTTGGGGCTTGGAGAGTAGTTGGAGTGTACATGGGGATGAACGTGGTATGCTCCGCATCACTTCCTGACTTTAATAAGACTTTTGAGCTTGAATGTGATGCTAGTGGAATTGGATTAGGAGGTGTGTTATTACAACATGGCAAACCTGTTGCATACTTTTCTGAAAAATTGAGTGGGCCTAGTCTGAACTATTCTACTTATGACAAAGAATTATATGCTCTTGTTCGGACTTTAGAGACATGGCAACATTATTTATGGCCCAAAGAATTTGTTATACATTCGATCATGAATCTTTGAAACATATTAAAAGTCAAGCTAAACTGAATCGTAGACATGCTAAATGGGTTGAATTCATTGAGACTTTCCCTTATGTCATTAAACACAAGAAGGGTAAAGAAAATGTTATTGCTGATGCTTTGTCTCGTCGCTATACTATGCTTTCACAACTTGACTTCAAAATATTTGGTTTGGAGACCATCAAAGATCAATATATGCATGATGCTGATTTTAAAGATGTAATGCGGAATTGTAAAGAAGGAAGAACATGGAACAAGTTCGTTATTAATGATGGTTTTGTGTTCCGTGCTAACAAGCTATGCATTCCTGCTAGCTCTGTTCGTCTTTTGTTGTTGCAGGAGGCGCATGGAGGAGGATTAATGGGACACTTTGGCGTCAAGAAGACGGAGGATATACTTGCTACACATTTCTTTTGGCCAAAGATGAGGCGGGATGTTGAGCGTTTTGTTGCTCGCTGCACTACATGTCAAAAAGCTAAGTCACGACTCAATCCTCATGGTTTATATATGCCTTTGCTCGTGCCTAGTGTTCCTTGGGAGGATATATCTATGGACTTTGTTTTAGGTTTACCTCGAACAAAGAAGGGAGGATAGCATATTTGTTGTCGTGGATAGATTCTCGAAAATGGCACACTTTATACCATGTCATAAAAGCGATGATGCTGTTAATGTTGCTGATTTGTTCTTTCGTGAAATTATTCGCTTGCATGGTGTGCCAAATACTATTGTTTCAGATCGTGATACTAAATTTCTTAGCCACTTTTGGAGATGTTTATGGGCTAAGTTGGGGACTAAACTGCTTTTAGTACTACTTGTCACCCCAAACTGATGGACAAACTGAAGTAGTCAATAGAACATTGTCTACTATGCTTAGGGCTGTTTTGAAGAATAATAAGAAAATGTGGGAAGAATGCTTGCCTCATATTGAATTTGCTTATAATCGTTCATTGCATTCTACAACTAAGATGTGCCCTTTTGAAATTGTGTATGGCTTCCTACCTCGTGCACCTATTGATTTGTTGCCTCTTCCATCTTCGGAGAAGGTTAATTTTGATGCTAAAGAACGTGCTGAATTGATTTTAAAAATGCATGAGATAACTAAGGAAAACATTGAGCGTATGAATGCTAAATATAAACTTGCTGGAGATAAGGGTAGAAAACATGTTGTCTTTGCACCTGGAGATCTTGTTTGGTTACATTTGCGTGAGGATAGGTTTCCTAATTTGCATAAATCAAAGCTAATGCCACGTGCTGATGGTCCATTTAAGGTGTTAGAGAAAATAAATAATAATGCATATAAACTTGAGCTGCTCGCAGATTTTGGGGTTAGTCCCACTTTTAACATTGCAGATTTGAAGCCTTATTTGGGTGAGGAATATGAGCTTCCGTCGAGGGCGACTTCATTTCAAGAAGGGAGGATGATGAGGACATCAATACCATTGTTACACCCACAGCCCCTCTTGCTACATATCTTGGACCAATTACTAGAGCTCATGCGCCAATTAAATTATCGGTACTTTCGTTTCTTGGTAATGATTCTAATGTTCATGAGAATATGATGCTGCCTAAATTGGATACATTTGTTTTGCTTACAAATGAAGGTCCTAGCTTGGAGAAGGATGGACATTGGAGCAAGAACAAGCATGGAGATAATGCCATGCTAAGGGGAACAAACGGAGTTACAAGTGATGATTTCAGGACTTTGAAGCCACCATAATGGGTGCATGAAGCCTTGGACGAAATATACAAGATGCTACTTCATAAATGTCGTCACGAGGCTATTCTAGGTGCTGCGTCACCTTATTAGTGGGCCAGGCCCATGTAATTTCGAAATACTTAAGTATAGGCTGTTTTTAGAGTCCGTATGTGTGGGGAAACAAGAGTTAGGGTTGATTTCGGACCCCTCCACCAAGGGCCACGAAATTCCCCCCCTCTTCCTCCATATATACAGCCCTTAGGGCACCGTTTAGACCTGGGGTTTTGTTTAGATTAAAAGTTCGCCATAGCTGCAACTTCGCGTACTTCGTTTGTGTTCAACGACCAGACAAAGGCGTCACAGAACCCCACCTTGATCAATAAAGCTTTCATCTTATATTCGCAATATCCAGATTGCAATCTCAGTTTCTTGCTTGTTCTTCGTTTGCTCGAAGCAGACCCTCGTGGTCAGGTTGATCGTGCTCGGCGTGGTCAATAACCTCTCGGAGTTGGTTTAGCGATTGCTAAGGCGCGGCGCCCTCTCGACGTTCAGTAGTCGGATCGTCAAAGTCGACTTCCTCCAAAGCGAAAACCAACATCTCATCGAAAGACGGGACACCTTTGCCTCTATCAGTACGAGGGGCTGCTTGCCGGTCTCAGGATCACGGCAGACCTCGGGGGTGAAAAAGCTCATCGTCAGGGGTGACTCGCAGCTTATCGTCAGACAAGTCAACAAGGATTACCAGAGCCCATTGATGGAGGCCTACGTAGATGAAGTGAGGAAGATGGAGGAGCTCTTTGACGGTATCCAAGCGGAGCACGTTCCCCGAGCAGAGAACGACATCACCGATTACCTTTCGAAGCATGCTGCATTCAAGCTACCTGTGGAACCAGGTACCTTTTTGCTCTGGTTAACTCAGCCATCCGTCGAACCGTCAACGGGGCAGAACAAGTGGAGGAAGTCAGGTCCCGGCAAGTACTTTCCCACCGAGCCCCCTGGGGCTGCCGGCAAGGATGTTGCCGTGCACACTGAGCCTGCCAAAGAGCAACTGGCTCTGACATGGCGTCAAGCCCTGGCCGTGGAGACAGCCGCTTCCATGGCAGAAGAGATGCCTTTGGTCCTTGCCGTCGAGCCCCAGGCTCCGGCGTGGGCGCAACATACCATCTGATTCCTCCAAATAGGGGAACTTCCTGAGGAGCAGGAAGAAGCGGAAAAAGTAGCCCGTCGGTCTGCCTGCACCGGTTAAATCGACAACGCCCCTGCATGAGGAGAAGGCCAAATGGTGTGAAATTGAAGTGCATCCCCCGGGAGGAAGGTCTGGAGCTGTTGGCGGAGATACACAGAGGCATATGTGGCTCCCACATAGGGTCGATGGCCCTTGCCGGCAAGGCGTTCCGGCAAGGTTTCTTCTGGCCCACCGCCCTCCAGGATGCAACAGCACTAGTAACCAAGTGTGAAGCGTGTCAGTTCCATTCAAATAAGCTTCATCAACCAGCTCAAGCCCTCCAAACAATCCCTCTCTCCTGGCCATTTTCGGTCTGGGGGCTCGACATACTGGGCCCCTTCCTCCCGTGCTATCGGGGGCTTTGAGTACTTGTACGTTGCAATCGATAAGTTCACAAAGTGGCCGGAGGTGGAACCGGTGAGGAAGGTGACAGCACAGTCAGCCGTCAAGTTCTTCAAGGGACTGGTCTGCCGTTTTGGTGTGCCAAACAGAGTCATCACCGACAACGACACGTAGTTCATGAGCAACACCTTCATGCAATGCATTCAAGACCTCGGCAGCAAGGTCTATTTTGCTTCCGTGGCACATCCACGGAGCAACGGCCAGGCGGAGAGGGCAAAAACTGAAGTGTTGTGAGGCCTGAAAACGAAGACTTTTGACAGGCTGCACAAGAGCGGAAGGCGCTGGATTGATGAGTTGCCGGCAGTTCTTTGGTCAATCAGGACGACACCAAATCGAGCCACCGTCCAGACACCCTTTGCCTTAGTATATGGGGCAGAGGCAGTTCTCCCCACGGAACTCATATACGGGTCACCTCGAGTGCTCGCTTATGATGAGCTTGAGCAAGAGCAGTTTCTACAAGATGACGCAACGCTCCTTGAGGAAGATCGTCTTCGGGCGGCTGTGAGAGCTGCACGCTACCAGCAGCCCTTGCGCCGCTACCATAGCCGCAAGGTCCATGCCCGAAGCTTTGTGAAAGGCGACCTTGTTCTTCAGCGCGTTCAGTCGGCCAAGAATTCCAACAAGTTGACGCCGAAGTGGGAAGGCCCGTGTCGTAATCTGAGTCACCGGGCTGGGCGATCTGCTTGGAGATCAAGATGCTGTCGATGAGCAACTCCTGGAACATCGAGCATCTTCATAAATTTTACCCATAAGGCTTGCCGGGCCTCCCGGCAAGCCACCTTTTGTACAAGCTTTGCCGGCAAGGCATGTAACCCTCTGTACAAAGCCAGGCGTAGACCCAGAGCATAAATAAACGAAGCGCTGGCGCCCTAAGTTATAGCATGCATGCTAGGTTGAGTCTCTTCCTCGGTTAGGGTTGATAGTGCTTAGCGGCGACTAACCCCTAGCCTAGAGGTCGAGTGTGCGTCTTTTCTGTTTTCTTTGGTTCGCAGGGCACTTCTGCTGAGCCACTTGGGAAAAGGAGAACAAACTGGCGCTCCGGCCCCGGCAAGGCAAGGTTGCCGGGTTCTGAAGATGTAAGGGTCCAACCACGGCGAGCCAAGGTTGCCGGGGGCTGCAGATTCAGATAAGTCTTTCATCCCCCTGCTATGTGTTTCTGATACGGGGTTGCCCAAGCTTCACGGAGGATCTGCTCTATGTTGTGAATCAACGCCACCTGAAGGGTACGAAGGAAACCCTCGACCCCAACCTACAATGCTGTCGGGTAAAGGATAACTAGTGCAACCTGACGAGACCGAAGCTAACTATTGCAAATGCAACAACCAGCGACAAGTATTCGCCCAACCACACTCTTAGTTCCAATCCACGCAACCACGCACGAAGTTGGAAGCACGAACTGGTCACCACCTCAACGGCTGCTGTTGTAAAATCACAAAGTGAGTTTACCCTCTCACAAGGCAAGATTACAAGAGCTAAGGAGGAAGTGAACTCTCAAACAATATTTTGGTTGCACTTAGCTAACCTATGCTGAAATCAAATTGCCAAAGAGTTGTGGCTGAAGTGGGGGAAGGGGTATTTATACTAGGAACAGCCCTCCTAGTTTAGGTGTGAAACCAGGCCAAAAGAGGGGCTCAAATTCGTGCTAACCAGCTGGTCAAAGGAGCAAACTCATGGAGCCTCGCGCAGCAATTAATGCCCTAGACAGCTTGCATTGGAACTCTCATATCCTTTGACTCAGGACTCCAAATGATGCACCGTTTGATTTTCCTGAAAGTAGACTTCATATGCCCTCCATTTTGTACTCCCACACATGCTGGATGCTCATATATATATTTGTGTTCCATGATTCAGCAAGTTCTGGGACGAATTCTGGAACTGCACATGCAACAATAGAGTGTTGAGATGGCTTGCTATTCTTCCTTGCGGTGTAACTAGTTGTCCTTGTCACCAAAACAAGGCTTTCATCAGAGTTGAAACTTGTTCTCTTTAAACTTGTTCTCTTTAAACTTGTTCTCTTTAAACTTGTTGTATGGGCTCCAAAACTTGGTTCTTCATGTGCTGAATGTTGTTGGTTGTCCTCGACACTGTACCTAAGTAAAATCAGCACACGAGATTTAGGCAGTATAAAGTTCTCATGGTCATTTGAATTATGATAAGCTAGGAGCGCGTTCACCTCTTGTGCTATTTGTTTGGCACGGCTCCTTGTCATGGGACCCAAATAGATCTTCTTTGTAGAAGCTTCACTTGATGGCTGAGATTTATCATCATGAGAAGATGATAAACAAGGTGAACCTGGGATGTCCTCATCATCCTCCCCCTCTTTAAAAGGAGTCGTGATGCGGAGCATACCACGTTCATCCCCATGTACACTCCAACCACTCTCCAAGCCCCAAGGATACATAAGATGAGACCTCGACTATTCGCCATAGGGCACAAGGTGAACTCACTCCTCTTCGAACCGTCACTTTCCACATGTGAGACATGGATACTACCTCATGCATGGACCTTGCATACACTCAGGTACAACCGAGACGACCATGGAGGATCCAAGGACCAAGGCCAAGCATGGAAGAGGAGAAGGAAGAAGAAGCCGGGAGCAAGCGGTACTACCGCCCAGGCCCAGCGGTACTACCGCTTATCATCACAAGCGGCACTACCGCTCTACATCCGCTCCACTTCCGCAAAGTCCGACAAACTTCGGAGATCGAACGGCGTCAGAGCGGTACTACCGCCCACCAAGCGGTACTACCGCTGAAGCCCCTCAAGCGGTACTACCGCCCTGTCTGCGCACAGTGTATTGGGCCGAGCCCGTGTACCCCTTCGCCCTCACTTACCCCTTCGTGGCTTAGCACTATATATACCCCTCCACCTCCTCCTAGTTAGGGTTAGCGTTGATTTAGCTCATTAGATAGAGCTTCGCTCATCCATACCGGATCTACTCCACGAGAGACCGAGGCCCTCTTCGGAGAAGATCCACCTTGGATTCAAGACCTCCCTTTGCGGAGAAGACCATCATCAAGACCTCCTCACGGAGAAGAACGGCTACCGTTTGTATCGTCCTTTGTCGACCTTGAATCATGTATCTCCCTTTGTGTTCTTTGATCTAGCATTTGTGTGACCGATTCCTTGTCGGTTGAGTGTTTTCCCTCGTTCCTCCCCGTGATTTCCTCGTGTTCTTCCGCTCGTTCTTCGTGATTCCCCGTGAGGATCCGCTCCAACGTGAAAGATCGCCCACGAGGGTTCCGCCCTACATCATCTATGGATCGAGCTTAGGTTGATCACGTTTTTGGAGCCCCTACCCTCTTTTTCTAGCTTGATTTTGTTGATTTCGTCCTAAACCAAAATCCCCACCAAAAATAGCCCCAAATTTTTTGTGATTTGTTAGTTTTGATGATGTTTTGTTGATTTTGATCCGTGGATTTGCTTGGTCTCAAGTGGATCTAGCATTCCCCCAAGTTTCCCCACTTTCCATCCACGAAATCTCTCCAATTTTGCCCCCGAAATCACCCATTTCCGCCCCAAAATCGTGCCCCTATCCGGATTTGCGAAAATCCCGACACGAGCGGTACTATCGCCTTTCAAGCGGTACTACCGCTTAGCACCTCAAGCGGTACTACCGCCCTTCCAAGCGGCACTACCGCCCCTCCCGAGCCAGTTTTTGCGAAAAAACCCGACACGAGCGGTACTACCGCCCGTTCCAAGCGGTACTACCGCTTACGGTACTACCGCCCTCCCGAGCGGTACTACCGCCCTACCCGATTCAGCTTTTTTCCGACTTTCACCGTTTCGCCATAACTAATTCATCCGAGTCCGATTTTGACGTTCTTTAGCTCGTTTTGAAGCTATTGACATCCCCTTCCCATAAAATACTACCATCACCATTTGACTCCATCAAATTTTGTGAACTTTGGCATCTTTGCCTAGGGCTTCCGCCACATCCTCCGCATAACCACCACCGACTTCCGCAACCTAACCAATTTGTTCCCCATAGCATTAGTGGTTGCTTGAGTAGTGATTCGAGTCTCCTAAGGTGTTTCGGCTACTTAGGGACGATTGCTTCTTCATCAACCACCACCACCACTTCCACATAACCTTGCCCACCATACACTTCCGACAACCCAACTTAACCCAATTGTTGATTGAGCTTTTTCGAGTTGTGGCATGTGTCTCCTAAGGTGTTTCGGCTACTTAGGGACGGCAACTTCAACTCCGACACGTGTATAGCCCATCATTCCACTTCCGCATTGCAAAGTGCAAACCACCACCGCATTCCCGCTACCACCATTTTGACATTTGACGTTGAGATTTTGAGTTCGCGGTTTTTCCGTTTCCTAAGGTGTTTCGGCTACTTAGGGACGCGTCTCCATCATCTTGGTATCCACATCAAGAACACCGCTACTCATCATCACCGGACGGTAACCTCCATATCATCTTTGTATCGTGGTATCCCTCCATTGTATATTCCCCTTGCCATTGCATTGTTAACCCCTAGCCTTACTTTTGCGTTACTTGCCTATCGAGACTAGCCATTTGAGTATTGCCGGCAACGTTACTTGTGCACATTAGTGATCATACCTTCCATTACATACCATACCATATCATATTGGTATCATATCACCCATTGTGTCTCAAGTTTGTTCCCGCATACACACAATTGCTATCTTGGTTTGTGCATTGTGCAAAAGTGGCCATACATACAAAAAAAAAGAGAATAAGCTTTTAAGCAAAAGAGAAATAGCAAAGAGCTTGTAAGCAATAGCCATAGCATCCAAATATATCATATGGTATCATACTTGATCATCTTGGATCATTGTGAGAGAAACACCGGTAACCATACATACATAGCATATTTGGGATAGAAGTTTATCCATTTTGCATCTTATAGGTTGTGCACAAGTGTCGTATCCGCCTATTGAGCAATCGTGCTAGCGTCTCTCTTGAGTTGTGCAACACGAGCGTTTTCCGTGGATTCCACATTTTGTGCTCATTCCTTGGTTGCACGACCCCATTTATCTATCCGTGTGTGTGTTTCCGTGTGCCATTCTTTGCTATTGGTCCATTTGTTTCACTTGCGAATTTGTGAATCTCTTTCAACATTATTGACTCTTGCTAACATTTTGCATTAAATTTTTGTGCCACTATCCTCACCGAGCTCCTCGATAAGCTTTACTTGTGTAGGTGTGAGAACCGACAAGGATTGGTACCAATAGTGCTATTTCATTGTCCGCATTTGAGTGAACTTGATTCATTTTCAACATCGGTCAAGGTACATTGGTATAAGTTCTTCTTTCTCCCACTCATATTTACTCGAGTCTTGTGATGGATAGGCAAGGCATTTCATCTCCGGTCTACAACAACAACGACGGCGTGAACAACTACATCACCAAAGCGTCTCTCTTTGATCTACAACGACAAGTGCAAGGCACACAAGCAAGATTGCAAGAGCGATCGAGAACATCTCCATCAACATTCATCACTCAAGCAAGGAGAAGGGACTACTTCGACAAGAAGCTTGCCGCACATAAAGAGGAGCAAGATGCAAGGATGGAGGAGATTCGGCCTTGATCAAGTCTTCTTCCCTTCGTCATCTTCAAGGCGGCGACATTCAAGCCACAAGTCTTGGCGAAAAAGATGCAAGTGCAAATCGTCCTCGTCCACATCTACATGGCGACCACCATCACGTTCGTGATCAACATCGTCATGAAGGACAAGTCACCTCAAGCATCATGTGCACGCATTTACGACGAACGACATCTACTACGAGCTCAAGCACGACAACGACATCATCATCATGAAGATGCTCCACAGCGCAAATGCACGAGTCCCAACAAGCCCTACTTCATGCCAAGTCGAAGCTTCATAAGCACAAGAGAAGACCGCGAGGCGACCACCACCAAGACGGCGCTACGGCTACATCTACCACTTCGCATCTTCGCCAAGTGTTCTCAAGGCATCTTCGCCTTTGGACGTCACGGCATCTTCGCCTACTTCCCACAGATGCACGCCTACATCGACTTCATCAAGTCCAAGGCGACCACCCTGACGAGCGAGGCGACACTTCCATCTTGAAGCCCCTCAAGGAAGATGGCCGAGCATGGGAAACTCCCTTCGGTCATGGAGGCGAGCTATGAGGTGCCACATCATATGGGCCTCCAACACCAAGGCGGTGACAAGGCGGTAGAGCAAGGGCCATCCCTTCGACCACGGCGACGAGAGCGAACCTCTTCAACAACATGAAGACAGCGCCCACATTGGACTCATACTCCGAGTCAAGCTATGCGACCAGCGCATGGAGACATTTGCACCTACATCTCTCGACACCCACATATGTCGAGATGCCCCAATTGCCATGTGAGGAGAGCCACCACCCCATGAGTGACATGAGTGACTCCACCATACGTGACATTGAGAGCATTTCCTATGAGAGGATGAGTGTGACCACCACTAGTCCCACACTTGAGAGCATGCCACACATCCTATGTGAGGTTGAGCGCCATTTGAGTGACTCCACCAACCATACAGTGAGAGCATCATATTGGGAGTGAGTGAGCCACAACACTTAGTGAGTGAGGTAGTTGACACGGCATGTGAGGCCACTATGATTCCTAGCAATTAACCTCTACTCCTAGTGTGTTTTCTTCTTGGTGCTAGGTCTCCTACATGACGACATGCCTATCCTCGACGAGTCCATCCCTACATTGGAGATGACGATGGCCATGGTGGACGATGATGCACCCCCCACATGGTTCCATCAAGATGAAGATGACAACGAGACGATCTTCAACACCTCACCTACAACACACGAGCGACGCTCCAATGGTAACATAGGTGATGGTGCTTCTCTTGTCCCACTAGTGGACTCTCTTACCATCGATTGCTCCCATGATGTCGACCCACCTATTACCATGCTTCATGCTAGTGAAACTTCTTCATGCCTTGACTTACCTATTTATGATGAATATGATGATGAGCATGTTGAGTTGCCTAGTTGTGATGCTATGCTTCATAGGATATCTTGTGAAAATTCTATTGGTCACTTCATGTTTGACAATCCATTGAATTTGTCATATGCTATGAGTGAGACCTCCCATATTGCATCATTTCAATCTCAACATAGTAACTATGCATGCCCCATTAAAATAAATCCCATTTGCACTTATGGCATAGATGACGAGATGATGGTCATTGGATTTTGCTTCTCTTGTGATGATATTGCCATGCTTCCTTTACATGATGTGTGCAATTCATCTACTATGTCATGCCATGATCACATTGAACCAAATATGCTTTGTTTTGGATGTTGTCAATATTCTCCATGTGATGTTTCCATTAATGCTCATGAGGAGACCCCCTTAGTTTCCTCATGCATATTAGGAGATTTTGATTCATCCCATATTTTGCATGATTTCCATGATTGCTTGCACCTTATGCATTCCATGAATAACAATGCTCTACACATTTCTCATGATGCATTACACAATTTGAGTCTCCATTATGCTATACATAATAACAAACCTATCATGATGGATGACATGTTTCTATATCACGCATCTCATTTATTTGAGCATTGGATATTTTGTGCTAACAAACACATGCACATGCGCATCATGATGGATGATGTGTACATCTACCACGCACACACAATTTTCTCTTTGTCTTTGTTTTGTGTAGGTACCCACATACACTCGTCAACATCTCAATCCCATGAGTTGATTTAAACGAGCTCTTGAGAGCAATGATGACTTGGGATCCCGTGGACTATCGTTACCACTGTTCCCTTGGCGCAAGGACTACGCACCTCTTCTACTTGGTTCTCACACGGCTATGGGCTATTTACCACTTACCACCTTATGCTCATTTTACCGTGTTCACTTTGCATGTTATGCTTGCTTCTATGCCTTTGCCATGCACTTGTGACCCTTGCTTGCATCTACCCATGATTCACCATTATGCTACTCCTATGTGTATTTGCATGCTTGGTGGAGATCCTAGTAGCTATTGCCATGTTTATCATGTGCCTCATACTATTGTTGATTCTTGTGTTTGGAGAGTCATGATGTTACATTGCTATTTACATAGGTCTTCTTGCCAATACCATGAACCTACTTTCCTCATATCTTGCTTTCATGCTTGTGCTATGCCATGTGAATTATTCATGCACTATTTGCACACATGACATGCTTGTCATGATTCCTTCTAGTACGTTGCATCTTCGCACTACTAGCTTGCTTGACTTGATCTCTATGATTGATTGCTTAGTTGCATCGCCCATGTTCCACTATCACTTGCTTTCTTGGGTTGATGACATATATGTTCATGCCTCTCACATGATATATCTTGGGTATTGTCGCTTGCCTCCTATAGTTGCCTCTATGCTTAATGACATTGGAGACTTGGACACTATACTTGTGATGCATGCTTGCTTGATTGAGCCTCTTCTATTTGGTTGTTATCGCATCACATGCTTACACACCATGCCAAATTCCCTTGTCCTTTCTTATGATGAGCATGATGCATACACTTGTTGGGTATCTTACCACACGAATGATAGGTTTTGCATTTTCGCTAACCTCATTTGTTTTTCCGAGTGTTTGTCATGTCCTCTCATTTTGAAGGATTCACAAGGCATTACCGTCATGAGACATATTGGTTACATAAAGGTATACACGATGTGCGACACCAACATTTTCGACATCCTCATAAAGGTGAACTCTTTCCCTTTGAGCCATCCTCAAGTTTGCATATTGGATGGGCCATACTTTCATTGTTATTTCCTTCTTCTTGTCTACATGATACATCTATTGGATGGAGGATCGACATTGGATATTGGCTCTATGGACCTTTACATTGAGGAGCGCTCGGACTTATTGGATGCACCTTCGGTTTTCCACTCTTGCCACAACATCGAGCATTGGTATACCAACACCTCCATATTTGTTGATTGTGATCATACTCATGCTCGATGGACATATCATACTCAACACAAATTTGTGTCTTATGCATGGATTGACTCACATTATGATTGCCTTGTTGCATCTTGTATTCCCATGTCATCCATGATATATGAGCTTGTGCATTTTCTTAGCAAATTTGTTGTGATCTTTCTTGATGGCATCTTCATACATAATGATCACATTGCCTATCGTCAATTGCATGATATCATACACATGTTGAGCATCCATTGCCATATTCATGCTATTGATAAACCGTCTCTCTATGACATCATTTTGCACAATGGTAGAATTTGTCGCTTTGTGCACCATGCTTTGGTTCCCATGAATGCTTTACATGTCATTTTACATCATTTGGATAAGCATCTCATGCCTTGTCATGAACAATTCCTTTGGACGGACTCACTCTTACATGATGGACACTTTGGGTGCGCTAACCATTGTATTTCCGAGTGTTTCTTGTGTTTGCTCTTTTTGCATGTCTATCACTCCGGCGACACCTTGGACTACTTGGATTGCGCCATGTCTTCAACTTCGTCCAACTACAAGTCCGCTCACGACAACCGTTTCCATGGTGATGAGGATCACGATCCGAGGTCGGATCTTTCCCAAGGGAGGGGAGATGATGCGGAGCATACCACGTTCATCCCCATGTACACTCCAACCACTCTCCAAGCCCCAAGGATACATAAGATGAGACCTCGACTATTCGCCATAGGGCACAAGGTGAACTCACTCCTCTTCGAACCGTCACTTTCCACATGTGAGACATGGATACTACCTCATGCATGGACCTTGCATACACTCAGGTACAACCGAGACGACCATGGAGGATCCAAGGACCAAGGCCAAGCATGGAAGAGGAGAAGGAAGAAGAAGCCGGGAGCAAGCGGTACTACCGCTTGGCCCAGCGGTACTACCGCTTATCATCACAAGCGGCACTACCGCTCTACATCCGCTCCACTTCCGCAAAGTCCGACAAACTTGAGATCGAGCAGCGTCGAGGCGGTACTACTACCACCAAGCGGTACTACCGCTGAAGCCCCTCAAGCGGTACTACATACTCAAGAACAGTACTACCGCCTGTCTCACAAGACAAATGTATTGGGCCGAGCCCGTACCCCTTCGCCTCACTTACCCCTTCGTGGCTTAGCACTATATATACCCTCCACCTCCTCCTAGTTAGGGTTAGCGTTGATTTAGCTCATTAGATAGAGCTTGGCTCATCCATACGGATCTACTCCACGAGAGACCGAGGCCCCTCTTGGAGAAGATCCACCTTGGATTCAAGACCTCCCTTTGCGGAGAAGACCATCATCAAGACCTCCTCACGGAGAAGAACGGCTACCGTTTGTATCGTCCTTTGTCGACCTTGAATCATGTATCTCCCTTTGTGTTCTTTGATCTAGCATTTGTGTGACCGATTCCTTGTCGGTTGAGTGTTTTCCCTCGTTCCTCCCCGTGATTTCCTCGTGTTCTTCCGCTCGTTCTTCGTGATTCCCCCGTAGGATCCGCTCCAACGTGAAAGATCGTCCACGTAGGGTTCCGCCCTACATCAAGTCGTCCTCAACTCTTGACCCTCTTGATCGAAGCATGGAGACAAATCAGCAACGTTGAAAGTTGGACTCACATCACAGTCTTTAGGAAGCCCGATTTTTTAAGCATTGTCATTGATCTTGGCCAAGACTTTGAATGGTCCATCTCCATGAGGCATTAGCTTGGATTTGTGCTTCTCTGGGAACCGATCTTTGCGCAAATGTATCCAAACCAGATCTCCGGGCTCAAAAGTTACCTTCTTGTGATTTTTGTTTGCCTTAGCAGCATAGTACTTGGACTTCCTTTCTATCTCTTCTCTGGTCTTCTCATGAATCTTCTTCACATATGCAGCACACTTTGAAGCCTCCATGTTACATCTCTCTTGCAATGGAAGTGGCAGCAAGTCAATTGGTGCAAGTGGTTTGAATCCATATACCACCTCAAACGGGCACATGTTTGTGGTAGAGTGAACTGCCTGATTGTAAGCAAACTCCACGTGCGGCAAACACTCTTCCCACTCCTTCAAATTCTTCTTGATCATTGTATGCAGCGAGGCTGAGAGTGTGCGGTTCACTACCTCTGTTTGCCCATCAGTTTGGGGGTGACACGTTGTTGAAAACAGCAACTTGGTTCCTAATTTTGCCCACAATGTTTTCCAAAAGTAGCTCATGAACTTCACATCTCGATCTGATACAATAGTCCTTGGCATTCCATGCAAGCGAACAACTTCCCTGAAAAACAAATCAGCAACATGCGAAGCATCGTCGTTCTTGTGGCACAGAATGAAGTGTGCCATTTTTGAGAACCTATCAACCACGACAAAAACTGAATCCCTCCCCCTCTTAGTCCTAGGCAGTCCTAAAACAAAATCCATGCTAATATCTTCCCAAGGAGCATTTGGAACAGGTAGGGAGTATATAAACCATGGGGTTCAGTTTAGACTTAGCTTTTGGCATATGATGCATCGCTGCACAAATCTCTCAACGTCCTTCCTCATCTTTGGCCAATAAAAGTGATCGCCAACAGCTCATAAGTTTTCTCACGACCAAAGTGTCCCATTAATCCTCCCGCATGTGATTCCTGCAACAACAAAGGCCTAACCGAATCTGGAACACACAACTTGTTAGCCCTAAAAGGAACCCATCATGCACATGGTATTTATCCCAACCTTTCCCATCTTTACATTTTGCATATGGTTCTGAAAATATATGATCAGTGCAATATAGTTCTTTTAAGCTCTCAAGTCCTGGTACCTTCACTTCTAATTGTGTCAAAAGAACATGCCTACAGGACAAAGCATCAGCAACCATGTTTTCCTTTCCTTTCTTATACTTCACAACATATGGGAAAGTTTCAATGAATTCTACCCATTTAGCATGGCTACGATTCAGTTTAGCTTGGCATTTCAAATGTTTCAAGGCCTCATGATCAGAATGTACAATAAACTCTTTAGGCCATAAGTAGTGTTGCCAAGTTTCAAGCACTCTAACCAAGGCATACAACTCCTTATCTTGAACAGAATAATTCAGTTGTGCACCACTCAGCTTCTCACTAAAATATGCTATTGGTTTTCGTTCTTGCATTAACACACCTCCAATACCTATTCCACTAGCATCACAGTCTATCTCAAATGTTTTAGTGAGATCAGGTAGAATCAGCAAAGGTGCTTCAGTTGATTGTTTCTTAAGCTCAAGAAATGCTTCTTCTTGTGGTGCACCCCATTTAAAGGGAATTCCTTTCTTTGTCAATTCATTCAAAGGTGCAGCAATTGTACTAAAATCTTTCACAAACCTCCGGTAGAAACCAGCAAGGCCATGAAAACTTCTCACCTTGCTTACATTCATTGGAGTTGGCCAATTCTTGATTGCTTCCACCTTAGATTCATCCACTTCAATTCCCTGTCCTGAAACGACATAGCCAAGAAAAACAACCTTGTTTGTGCAAAAGGAGCACTTCTCAATGTTAGCATATAGTTTTTCTGTCCTTAGCACATTCAACACTTGTTTTAGATGTTCAATATGTTCCTCAATGGATCTGCTATAGATTAGGATGTCATCAAAGTACACTACAACAAATTTTCCAATGTAAGCTCTCAAAACATGGTTCATCAATCTCATGAATGTACTTGGTGCATTAGTTAATCCAAAAGGCATGACTAACCACTCATACAACCCAAATTTTGTTTTGAAAGCAGTTTTCCATTCATCTCCTTCTTTCATCCTAATCTGATGGTATCCACTCCTCAAATCAATTTTAGAGAAAACAGTAGAGCCACTCAATTCATCAAGCATATCATCTAACCTAGGAATAGGATGACGATACCTAATAGTTATAATATTGATAGGCCTACAATCCATTACCAATCGCCATGTGTCATCTTTCTTGGGCACCAAAATCACAGGTACAACACAAGGACTTAAGCTTTCACGCACATAAACTTTATCTAAAAGTTCTTGTACCTGCCTTTATATCTCCTTTGTTTCTTCAGGATTGGTGCGATAGGGAGGTCGATTCGGAAGTGATGCTCCTGGAATGAGGTCAATCTGATGTTCTGTAAGTGCATCTAGTGCCACCCCTAGTTTGGTTTTGGAGTATTGACGACAAACGTGGTTGAGGGACTAATGTGTTTGTGAGAATTGCAGGATAACACAGGTAGTAGTCCCTCCTTGATTCGGTTTACCTACCAGAGATGACCCCTAAAAATGTACGAAGACATTGAAGTTAATTGTGGTACGTGAAGACATTCACATTGAAGACTAAGACAGAAGAATACATTGAGTGAAGACTATGGAGCGCGAAGACTTAGCAGTTTCGTTGTTTCTTTTCTTCTTTGTTGAGTCATAGGAACCACCGCACTGTTAAGTGGGGTCCAAGTGAACAAAGTCAGAGTGACTGAAGTGATGCTCAACCAAAATCCTATGTCTTCGAGCGAAGACAATGAGAGCAAATCTTATCCAGAGTCGTATAAGTCAGCTTTACTTGTAGCCCAAGTCAAGCTGTCGCGTGTGTTTGAAATCTGACCGTTGTGACACGTGTCAGTTCCTTAGTGACGCAGGGTCATTTCGAACAAATCAGGTGGGGTTGCCTAGTGGTTATAAATAGCCCACCCCCTACACCATAAATTGGTGGCTGCTCAGAGTTAGTGCACGGCTTTTGTTGTTTGAGAGCAACCCACCTCCGAAGCTTTTGAGAGAGAGAAATCCTTGTGAGGACAAAGCCCAAACACCCAGAGCCAAAGAGTGTTAGGCATCACTGAAGTCTTTCTGTCCGCGTGATCTGAAGACTTGTTACACTTGAGGACTGTGAATCCTCCAGCCGGTTAGGCGTCGCGTTCTGAGCATCCAAGAGTAATTGTGGATTGCCGGTGAACGAAGTCTGTGAAGGTTTGGAAGTCTACCTTGAAGACTTACCAGAGTGATTGGGCGGGGACTGTGTGTCCTTAGCTCAAGGGGAATAAGGTGAAGACAGGGTCTTCTGAGTTCAATCTCAACCTCCCTAACCAGACGTACAATTGTCACACAAGATTGGAACTGGTCGAACAAATCCTTGTCTTCACAACACACGGGTTCTATCTCTTACTCTCCTTACTTACAGTTTGTCTTTGTGAAGTCATTGCCTGATTACTCTACCTATTTGTCTTCACTGTGTGACTACTTGTTCTGATTGGCTTCATACTATCTTCCATCCTGATCCTACTACATAGCTGCTATCAGTCATCATGCTTTAGCTTCATACTTGTTTGATGATGGCTTGTCTAGTGTAGTTCATCTTCCGCTGCATGTTTATAGGTCCAGTTTTCATGTTTGTCTTTGAAACTTTCATGTTTTGAAGACTTCCGTAAAAATCGCCTATTTACCTCCCCTCTAGTCGATAACTAGCACTTTCAATTGGTATCAGAGCAAGGTACTCCCTTGTTTTGTGTGATTCGGTTTAACCACCTGGAGTTTTAGCTATGTAGACTGCAGGGATAATCAAAGTCTCCGCTGCGTGCCCTGTCTTCGATGGCACTGAATATCCCTACTGGAAGAATAAGATGCGTATGCATCTTGAAGCCATTGATGTCGATCTGTGGTATGCCGTCAAGAACGGCGTTCCCATGATCGTGAAGGTGTCACCCCATCGATGTCAAGAAGTTCATTCAACTCGATTCTCTGCGAAGAACATCATTTGTGGTCATCGACCAAAGGGCAGTATGGCGTGTGAGTGCTTTGGAAACATCGGGCTAGTGCGGGACCGCTCTCCAAAGTCAATGAAGGTGTTTCAACTCAGAGAGATCAAAGAATCAGTGTCCTATGCAACCTCTTCAATCGCTTCAAGAGAAATGACAATGAAAATGTCCAGCTCACGTTTGATCGTCTCACTGACATCACAAACGAGCTTCAGGCTCTCGGCGCCACTAAGATCACCAAGCATGAAATCGTCAAGACGCTTCTGAGATCTCTTGACAGCTCATTTGACACTCTAGCTCTTATGATTCAAGAACGCCCTGACTTCAAGACACTCGATCCATCTGACATACTTGAGAGGCTTAACACACATGAGTTCCAGCTATCTGAGCAAAGAGTTATCTATGGTCCCAACTATGGCTGAACTCGTGCTTTGAAGGCAAAGGCTGTTTCCTCATCTGAAGAAGAATCTGACTACAGTTCTGGTGAAGCTGAAGACCTTGGAAAGGAGCTTGCTATGCTTGTGAAGAAGTTCCAGAAGTTCACTAAGAAGAAAGGCTTCAGAAAGTCTTCACGATCCAGTTCAAGAAATGATGAAGCTTCTTCCAATGACCACAAGAAGAGAACCTGTCACAAGTGCAAGAAACCTGGTCACTACATCTCTGAGTGTCCACAGTGGGACAATGAAAAGAAAAAGAAGAAGAGCAAGGAATATGATTCTGATAACAACAAGAAGAAGAAATACTCAAAATCTTCTTCCAAGTCAACTTCAAGTCTTCATCACACAAGAAAAGTTAAATGCAGCAAGGCTCGTGCTTTTGTTGGCAAGGAAATGGATTCAGAGGAGGAGTCTGCTTCTGAGGAGGCAGAAGTGGTGGAATCTGAGGAGGAGTCTGACTCTGGCGTTGCAAGTCTGGCTTTAGCTTCAGCCTACGTTGCCAAGCCCATCTTCAACGCTGAAGACAATGTATCCATCACCAACGCTGATGCGAGTGACAAGGACGACTCCGCTCCCACTTACTGCTTCATGGCATGTGGTGCTAAGGTAAACTCACGTGATGCTTACTTTCAAACATCAAGTGAAGATGATTCTGGTTGTGAATCCAAACCCAGCTACAAAACACTTGCTAAAATTGCAACTGAACAACAGAAAGCTATGGAACATATTCAAAAACTGTTAGACAAAAGCGATGATCTGTTGGATGCTGAAATGACCCGATCTCAGTCCTTAATTGAAGATATAAAAAATCTTCATGTTAAGTACCAAGAGCTTGAAGTTCGTCATCAATCACTCTCAACTACCCATGAAAAGCTTTCCTATGATTATCTTCAAAGTAAGCAAGATCTTGAGAAGTTGAGAGCGGCTCATGAAGATCTTCAAAAGGAAAACGAGTCACTTCGCGCTCAACAGTTCAGTCCCGCTCAGGAAGGATTTGAACCACCATGTTTAAAATGTCTTGAGCGTGATAACGCTAATTCTGTTGCTGAGTGCTCTACTGCTGGTACTGTTTCAATATCTTCAACCGTCAATGTGGTAACTAACCCCTCTGCGGAGGAAGCCACTGCTGTTGCTAACGAAAATGCTAGATTGAAGACATTGCTTGAAACAGGAATGTACAAAAGCCTCAAGGGGCATCAGACACTGTGTGATGTCCTCAAAAAGTAGATCTTGAACCGAAACCCTAGGAAAGAGGGTGTTGGGTTCGAGAGGAAAATGAATGTTGATGGTTCTTACTGGAAGCCTGAGCAGTACCCCAAAACCACATGGGTTGCTGCAAAGGAACCTTCAATGGATCCATCTACCTTATCTGGATTTACTTGTGCTAACACAATTGCTATTAATGAATCCTTTGATGCAAACTATAAACTGTTTAAGAATCAGAATGGTGAAGTGTTTGCCAGGTATATTGGTACTAACTACAGGAATGGACCACCTATGAAGAAGATCTGGGTACCTAAACAGTGTATTGAGAATCTTCCTGTGAATGTCATCATGACACCACCAAGGAAGAAGACAAACCCCAGACCTATGGCTTCATATGGCTCAAAGGCTTCATACAGATACATGACTCACCTGAGTCACCCTAACGCCAATGTTTTGCAGGGAAACCATACTCATACTTATGTATATGAGAGTGTGTCTTCAAATCGCTATGTTCATAGAAGTAAGAACTTTTCTGCTTATTCATATGAGTATCGTTCTTCTTCTGCAAGGCTATTTGCTAGGGCTCCAAAGCCGAAGTTCTCAGATGCTGCACTTAGACTCATTGCTTCTAAGCCACCCCTGAAGATGTGGGTGGTTAAGAAGAATTAACTTTCTTTTGCAGGGAAAGGTCTCCAGCCGGAAATCAAAGGCGTCCGATGTTATTGCTGGTGACCTAAAACACATTATGGGACGCAAATAAAATGCCCAAATGGTCTTACTATGTATTTCGTTCCTGAATCGCTTGCCAGTCATACTATCAGTCCTAACCTTGATCTGAGCTTTGATAATCCTCTTGTGCGTCAAATGTTTATGCTTCACAATACTCTCTGTGAAGCCTATCCTCCTAATTGCACTGTAGGGTACGACACCTCGTGCTTCAGAATGGATTATGGACAGCAGATGCACTAACCACATGACTGGTGATCGAAGTCTTCTCATGGACTCAACCTTACGTCCATGTGATAAAAGTCACATCACATTCGCTGACACTGGTAAAAGCAAGGTATTGGGCCTAGGTAGAGTTGCAATCTCAAGGGATAAACACATGGACAAAGTAATGCTTGTTGAATCCCTTGGTTTCAACTTAATGTCTATCTCAATGCTTTGTGACTTAAACATGATTGTGCTATTTGGAAAATATCGTTGCCTTGTACTAATGGAATCTGACAAGTCTCTAGTCTTCAAAGGGTACAGGAAAGATGATCTGTACATGGTAGACTTCTCAGCAGGACCACAGATGGCCGTATGTCTTCTAGCAAAGTCTGAGTGCTGGCTCTAGCATCGGAGGCTAGGGCATGCTGGCATGAGGAACCTACACACTCTCGCCAAGAAGAAGCACGTCATAGGCATCGAAGGCGTCAAGTTCAAGAAAGATCATCTGTGTGGAGCTTGTGAAGCTGGGAAGATGACAAGGGCCAAGCATCCCTCGAAGACAATCATGACTACATCTCGACCTTTTGAGTTGCTCCACATGGACTTGTTTGGTCCCACTCATTACTCCACTCAAACTGCAACTGCTTATCTCTATGGTTTCGTTATTGTTGATGATTATTCAAGATATACGTGGGTGCACATAATTCTCTTCAAGACTGAAGTGAAGGATGTCTTCAGACGCTTCGCCAACCGCGCCATGAACAACTATGGTGTCAAGATGAAGCACATTAGGAGTGACAACGGCACTGAATTCAAGAACACAGGCCTCGACCTTTATCTTGATACCTTAGGCATCACTCATGAGTTTTCTGCTCCTTACACACCTCAGCAGAATGGCATCATGGAGCGCAAGAACAGAACCCTTATTGAGATGGCTCGGACGATGCTTGACGAATACAAGACTCCAAATTTTTTTTGGCCTGAAGCCATTGATACTGCATGCCATGTCATCAACCGTGTTTATCTTCACAAGCTTCTGAAGAAAACATCCTATGAGCTTCTAACTGGTAAGAAGCCAAACGTAAGCTACTTCAGAGTATTTGGTTCTAGGTGTTGGATCAAGGATCCACATCACACTTCAAAATTTGCACCGAAAGCACATGAGGGTGTTATGCTTGGTCATATGTATACTCCTCCACCTCCTCCTAGTTAGGGTTAGCGTTGATTTAGCTCATTTGTGAGACAGAGGTTCGCTCATCCATATAGGATCTACTCCACGAGAGAGACTGATAGAGGCGAAGGTGTCCCGTCTTTCGATGAGATGGTGGCTATCGTTTAGGATGAAGTCGACTTTGACGATCCGACTATGAATGTGCGAGGACGTCGCGCCTTAGCAATCGCTAAACCAACTCCGAGAGGTTATTGACCACGCCGGAGCACGATCAACGACCACGAAGGTCTTTTCTGCGCAGCATACGAAGAACAAGCAAGAAACTAAGATTGCAATCTGGATATTGCGAATATAAGAGGAAATCTTTATTGATCAAGGTGGGGTTCTGTGACGCCTTTGTCTGGTCGTTGAACACAAACGAAGTACGCGAAGTTGCAGCCATGGCGAACTTTTAATCTAAACAAAACCCAAAGTCTAAACGGTGCCCTAAGGGCTGTATATATGGAGGAAGAGGGGGGAATTTCGTGGCCCTTGGGGAAGGGGTCCGAAACCAACCCTATCTCTTTTGTCCCCACACATACGGACTCTAAAAACAGCCTATACTTATGTATTTCGAAATTACATGGGTCTGGCCCAATAATAAGGTGACGCAGCACCTAGAATAGCCTCTGGACGAAATTTATGAAGTGGCATCTTGTATATTTCGTCCAAGGCTTCATTCACTCCTTATGGTGGCTTCAAAGTCCTGAAATCATCACTTGTAACTCCGTTCTTGTTCCCCTTGCGCATGCCATCAACTCCATGCTTGTTCTTGCTCCAATGTTCATCCTTCTCCAAGCTAGGCCCTTCATTTACCAAGAAACGAAAGTACCTGGTAATTTAATTGGCATGCGCGAGCTCTAGTAATTGGTCCATTATATGTAACAGTAGGGGCTGTGGGTGTAACAATGGTATTGATGTCCTCATCATCCTCCCGTTCTTGAAATGAAGTCGTCCTCGACGGAAGCTCATCTTCCTCACCCAAATAAGGCTTCAAATCTGCAATGTTAAAAGTGGGACTAACCCCAAAATCTGCAGGCAGCTCAAGTTTATATGCATTATCATTTATTTTCTCCAACCCCTTAAATGGACCATCAGCACGTGGCATTATCTTTGATTTGCGCAAATTAGGAAACCTATCCTTACGCAAATGTAACCAAACAAGATCTCCAGGTGCAAAGACAACATATTTTCTACCCTTATCTCCAGCAAGTTTATATTTAGCATTCATACACTCAATGTTGTCCTTAGTTAACTCATGCATTTTTAAGATCAATTCAGCACGTTTTTTAGCATCAAAATTAACCTTCTCCGAAGAAGGAAGAGGCAACAAATCAATGGGTGCACGAGGTAGGAAACCATACACAATTTCAAAAGGGCACGTCTTAGTAGTAGAATGCAATGAACGATTATAAGCAAATTCAATATGAGGCAAGCATTCTTCCCACATTTTCTTATTATTGTTCAAAACAGCCCTAAGCATAGTAGACAATGTTCTATTGACTACTTCAGTTTGTCCATCCGTTTGGGGGTGACAAGTAGTACTAAAAAGCAGTTTAGTCCCCAACTTAGTCCATAAACATCTCCAAAAGTGGCAAAGAAATTTAGTATCACGATCTGAAACAATAGTATTTGGCACACCATGCAAGCGAATAATTTCACGAAAGAACAAATCAGCAACATTAACAACATCATCGCTTTTATGACATGGTATGAAGTGTGCCATTTTCGAGAATCTATCCACGACAACAAATATGCTATCCCTCCCCTTCTTTGTTCGAGGTAAACCTAAAACAAAGTCCATAGATATATCTTCCCAAGGAACACTAGGTACAGGCAAAGGCATATATAAACCATGAGGATTGAGTCGTGACTTAGCTTTTTGACATGTAGTGCAGCGAGCAACAAAACGCTCAACATCCCGTCTCATCTTTGGCCAAAAGAAATGTGTAGCAAGTACGTCCTCCGTCTTCTTCACGCCAAAGTGTCCCATTAATCCTCCTCCATGCGCCTCCTGCAACAACAAAAGACGAACAGAGCTAGCAGGAATGCATAGCTTGTTAGCACGGAACACAAAACCATCATTAATAACGAACTTGTTCCATGTTCTTCCTTCTTTACAATTCTGCATTACATATTTAAAATCAGCATCATGCACATATCGATCTTTCATGGTCTCCAAACCAAATATTTTGAAGTCAAGTTGTGAAAGCATAGTACAGCGACGAGACAAAGCATCAGCAATAACATTTTCCTTACCCTTCTTGTGTTTAATGACATAAGGGAAAGTCTCAATGAATTCAACCCATTTAGCATGTCTACGATTCGGTTTAGCTTGACTTTTAATATGTTTCAAAGATTCATGATCAGAATGTATAACAAATTCTTTGGGCCATAAATAATGTTGCCATGTCTCTAAAGTCCGAACAAGAGCATATAATTCTTTATCATAAGTAGAAAAGTTCAGACTAGGCCCACTCAATTTTTCAGAAAAGTATGCAATAGGTTGATGAGGACATCAGTACCATTGTTACACCCACAGCCCCTACTACAACATATACTGGACCAATTACTAGAGCTCGCGCACGCCAATTAAATTATCAGGTACTTTCGTTTCTTGGTAATGATTCTAATGTTCATGAGAATATGATGCTGCCTAAATTGGATACATTTGTTTTGCTTACAAATGAAGGGCCTGGCATGGATAAGAGGGATGAACATTGGAGCAAGAACAAGCATGGAGTTGATGGCATGCGCAAGGGGAACAAGAACGGAGTTACAAGTGATGGTTTCAGGACTTTGAAGCCACCATAATGAGTACATGAAGCCTTGAACGAAATATACAAGATGCCACTTCATAAACTTCGTCCAGAGGCTATTCTAGGTGCTGCGTCACCTTATTATTGGGCCAGGCCCATGTAATTTCAAAATACATAAGTATAGGCTGTTTTTAGAGTCCGTATGTGTGGGGAAACAAGAGATAGGGTTGGTTTCGGACCCCTTCCCCAAGGGCCACGAAATTCCCCCCTCTTTCTCCATATATACAGCCCTTAGGGCACCGTTTAGACTTTGGGTTTTTCTTAGATTAAAAGTTCGCCATAGCTGCAACTTCGCGCACTTCGTTTGTGTTCAACGACCAGACCAAGGCGTCACAGAACCCCACCTTGATCAATAAAGCTTTCCTCTTATATTCGCAATATCCAGATTGCAATCTTAGTTTCTTGCTTGTTCGTCGTTTGCCTGCAGGAAACAGACCTTCGTGGTCAGGTTGATCGTGCTCCAGCATGGTCAATAAGCTCTCGGAGTTGGTTTAGCGATTGCTAAGGCGCGACGTCCTCGCACGTTCGTAGTCGGATCATCAAAGTCGACTTCATCCTAAACGATAGCCACCATCTCATCGAAAGACGGGACACCTTTACCTCTATCAAGTGGTATCAGATTTCCAGGTTGCTCGGTGAGATTTTACAGTTTTTCATAGTTTAGATCAAGTCTGTTCTTCATACCTATAGTCCACGAAAAAGCTAAAAAAATTAGGGTTAGTTCATCCCATCCGAACCAATTTGAGCCTTTGCATAATCTTTTCTGTATTTGCTTTGTTGAATTTGCGGTTGCATCGCCGTGTCAAGTTGCTGGTCTTAGCGTCTAGTTCTTTAGAGTTTGAGTTCATTCACAGAGTTGTCACGTCGCCGCTGCCATATATCACCACCACATCATCATCGCTGCTGCCATATACCACCACCGCACCAACTTCATCACCGCTGCCATATACCACCACCACATATCCGCCACCAGTCCGAGTTCCACCAGATTCATCTCCGCCACCAGTCGGAGATTCCACCAGATTCCTCTCCGCCACCAGCCCTAGTCCGAGTCCAGTAATTGTTGCTTTGTTTTGGATTTCCAGATCACGCCATACTCCAAGTCGTGACAGAGAAGGACTCCCCAACTTCCATGTTACCCGCAGTGGAAAAAATAGGCAGCGGCGATGATGATGATGCGGTGGTGATATATGGCAGCGGCGACGTGACAACCTGTGAACAGAACTCGAAACTCTAAAGGACTAGACGCTAAGACCAGCAACTTGACACGACGATGCAACCACAAATTCAACAAAGCAAATACAGAAAAGATTATGCAAAGGCTCAGATTGGTTCGGATAGGATAAACTAACCCTAATTTTTTTGGCTTTTTCGTGGACTGTAGGTATGAAAAACAAACTCGATCTAAACTATGAAAAACTGTAAAATCTCACCGAGCAACCTGAAAATGGCTCTGATACTACTCGATAGGCGAAGGTGTCCCGTCTTTCGATGAGATGGTGGCTATCGTTTAGGATGAAGTCGACTTTGACGATCCGACTACAAACGTGCGAGGACGTCGCGCCTTAGCAATCGCTAAACCAACTCCGAGATGGTTATTGACCACGCCGGAGCACGATCAACCTGACCACGAAGGTCTGTTTCCTGTAGACAAACGAAGAACAAGCAAGAAACTAAGACGGTTAGCTCTTATCTTTTAGAATAACTTAGTAAAAAAAAGTAAAAGTAATAAAAAAAATGAATCTGCAATCTGGATATTGCGAATATAAGAGGAAAGCTTTATTGATCAAGGTGGGGTTCTGTGACGCCTTTGTTTAGTCGTTGAACACAAACGAAGTACGCGAAGTTGAAGCTATGGCGAACTTTTAATCTAAACAAAACCCAAAGTATAAACGGTGCCCTAAGGGCTGTATATATGGAGGAAGAGGGGGGAATTTCGTGGACCTTGGGGAAGGGGTCCGAAACCAACCCTATCTCTTGTTTCCCCACACATACGGACTCTAAAAACAGCCTATACTTATGTATTTCGAAATTACATGGGCCTGGCCCAATAATAAGGTGACGCAGCACCTAGAATAGCCTCTGGACGAAATTTATGAAGTGGCATCTTGTATATTTCGTCCAAGGCTTCATTCACTCCTTATGGTGGCTTCAAAGTCCTGAAATCATCACTTGTAACTCCGTTCTTGTTCCCCTTGCGCATGTCATCAACTGCATGCTTGTTCTTGCTCCAATGTTCATCCTTCTCCAAGCTAGGCCCTTCATTTGTAAGCAAAACAAATGTATCCAATTTAGGCAGCATCATATTCTCATGAACATTAGAATCATTACCAAGAAACGAAAGTACCTGGTAATTTAATTGGCGTGCGCGAGCTCTATTAATTGGTCCATTATATGTAACAGTAGGGGTTGTGGGTGTAACAATGGTATTGATGTCCTCATCAGAGACCACGGCCCCTCTTCGGAGAAGATCCACCTTGGATTCAAGACCTCCTTTGCGGAGAAGACCATCATCAAGACCTCCTCACGGAGAAGAACGGCTACCGTTCGTATCGTCCTTTGTTGACTTTGGATCATGTATCTCCCTTTGTGTTCATTGATCTAGCAGATGTGTGGTTGATCTTGTTTGTTTGAGTGGTTCTCTTGTGTTTTTCCCCATGATTTCCCTCGTGTCCTTCCGCTCGTTCTTCGTGTTCCTCTTAGGGATTCTCTCCAAACGTGAAAGATCGCCCACATAGGGTTCCGCCCTACATCATCTTGGTATCAGAGCCACGTTGATCACGTTTTTCGAGCCCCTATCCCTCTTTTTCTAGCTTGATTTTGTGTGTTCTTGCCTAAATTTCGAAAATCCCCACCAAAAATAGCCCCAATTTTTTTTGTGATTTCTTGGTTTTGATGATATTTTGTTGATTTTGATCCATGGATTTGCTTGGTTTCGAGTGGATCTAGCATTTCGCCAAGTTTCCCCATCTTTCATTCATGAAATCTCGTCAATTTTGACCCCGAAATCTCCATTTCCGCCCAAAATCGCGTCCCGAAACTCGCATCTCGCGTTGACCCGGGCCCACCGGACGACCGACGCTTTACGGACGTCCGGAGCCCCAGGAACGACCGGACGGCCGACCTTTCCCGGACGACCAGAACCCCTAACCCGAACCGAATTTACGGATTTCCGACTTTCCCGGACGTCCGACGCCCCGGACATCCGACCTTTACGGACGTCCGTAACCTGTAGTTTCAGACTTCGGTTGATTTTTGTTTTGTCCATAACTAATTCATCCGAACTCCGATTTTCGCGTTCTTTAGCTCGTTGAAAAGCTATTGACATCCCCCTTCCAACAAAAATACCACCAACACCATTTTACTTCATCAAAGTTTCGAAAATTTGGCAAGTTTGCCTAGGCCCTCCACCATATCATCCGCATAGCCATCACCGACTTCCGCAACCTAACCCATTTTTCTAGTGGTTGCTTGAGTAGTGATTCGAGTCTCCTAAGGTATTTTGGCTACTTAGGGACGGTCGCTTCTTCATAAACCACCACCACTTCCGCATAGGTTACCCACCATACACTTCCATCCCAACTTAACCCAATTTTGTTTGTGTTGTGAGTTGTGTCTCCTAAGGTGTTTCGGCTACTTAGGGACCGTGCTTCCAACTCCGACACCGTGTATAGTCCACCATCTTACACCCCACTTCCGCATTGCGTACTCCAAAACCAACATTGCATTTCCGCAATCCCATTGAGCTTCCGCAACCACCACCGCATTACGCCAGCACCATTTGACATTTGTCATTTGAAATTTTGAGTTCGCGGTTTTTCCGTTTCCTAAGGTGTTTCGGCTACTTAGGGATGAGACTCCATCATCTTGGTATCTACATCAAGAACACCGCCACTCATCATCGCCAAGGACGGTAACCTCGACGACACCATTGTATATTCACCTTGCAATTGTATTGTTAACCCCTAGCCCATTTTGCGTTACTTGCCTATCGAGACTAGCCATTTGAGTATTGCCGGCAACGTTACTTGTGCACATTAGTGATCATTGACCTACACCATCCATTGCATACATACCATATCATATTGGTATCATATCTTTTGTCACAAGTTTGTTCCCGCATATACACAGTTGCTATCTTGGTTTGTGCATTGTGCAAAGTGGCCATACAAAAAAAACAAATAAATCTTTTAAGCAAAAGAGAAAGAGCAAAGAAGCTTGTAAGCAAGTGCCATAGCATCATACCACATTGCATATAAGATTGTCATATCCGATCATCTTGGATCATCTTGAGAGGAACACCGGGAACCATACATACATAGCATACTTGGGATAGACAGTTTATCCATTTTGCATCTTATATGTTGTGCACAAGTGTCGTATCTGCCTATTGAGCAATCGTGCTAGCGTCTCTCTTGAGTTGTGCAACACGTGCGTTTTGGTGGATTCCACATTTTGAGCTCATTCCTTGGTTGCACGGCCCCATTTATCTATCCGTGTGTGCGTTTTTGTGTGCCATTCATTGCTATTGGTCTCTTGTTTCGCTTGCGAATTTGTGAATCTCTTTCAACATTATTGACTCTTTGCTAACATTTTTGCATCAAATTTTTGTGCCACTATCCTCACCGAGCTCCAGCAGAAGCTTTACTTGTGTAGGTGTGAGAAACCGACAAGAATTGGTACCAATTGTGCTATTTCCTTGTTACACATTGAGTGATCATTGATCTATTTTCAACATCGGTCAAGGTACATTTGGTATAAGTTCTTCTCTTTCTCCCACTCATATTTGCTCGAGTCTTGTGATGGATAGGCAAGCCATTTCATCTCCGGTCTTCGACAACAACGACGGCGTGAACAACTACATCACCAAAGCGTCTATCTTCGATCTACAACGACAAGTGCAAGGCGCACAATCTACCTTGCAAGAGCGCATCGAGAACATCTCCATCGACATTCGTCACTCTGAAGCAAGGAGAAGGGACTACATCCACAAGAAGCTTGCCGCACATAAAGAGGAGCAAGATGCAAGAATGGAGGAGATTCGGACGTTGCTCAAGTCTTCTTCCCCTTCGTCATCTTCAAGGCGGCGACGTTCAAGCCACAAGTCTTCGGAGCGCCCAAGCGATGCAAGCGCAAGTCGTCCACGTCCACATCTCCATGTCGACCACCATCACGTTCGTGATCCACATCGTCATGAACGGCAAGTCACCTCCAAGCATCATGTGCATGACGACGACGAACGGCATCTACTACGAGCTCAAGCACGACAACGACATCATCATCGTGAAGATGCTCCACAAGCGCAAGTGCACAAGTCCCAACAAGCCCTACTTCATGCCAAGGCCAAGCTTCAAGAGCACAAAAGAAGACCGCGAGACGACCACCACCAAGACGGTGCTACGACTACAACAACCACTTCGGCATATTCGCCAAGTGCTATCAAGGCATCTTCGCCTTTGGACGTACGGCATCTCGCCTACTTCCCACGAGTACGCCTACTACGACTACATCAAGTCCAAGGCGACTACCTACGAGCGAGGGCGACACTTCCATCTTCGGAAGCCCCTCAAGGAAGATGGCCGAGCATGGGAAATTCCCTTCGGTCACGGAGACGAGCTACGAGGTGCCACATCATATGGGCCTCCAACAACAAGACGGTGACAAGAAGGTTGAGCATGGGACTATCCCTTCAACCAAGGCGGCGATAGGAGTTGAGCATGGAGACATTTGCACCAACATCTCTCCGACACCCACATATAAAGAGATGACCCAATTCCCATGTGAGGAGAGCCACCCCACCATGAGTGATATGAGTGACTCCACCATATGTGACATTGAGAGCATTCCTATGAGAGGATGAGTGTGACCACCACTAGCCCCACACATGAGAGCATGCCACACATCCTATGTGAGGTTGAGCGTCATTTGAGTGACTCCACCAACCATATGAGTGAGAGCATCCAAGAGGGAGTGAGTGAGTCACAACACTTAGTGAGTGAGGTAGTTGACACGACATGTGAGGCCACCATGATTTCTAACGACTTAACCTCTACTCCTAGTGTGTTTTCTTCTTTGGTTCTAGGTCTCCTACATGACGACACGCCTACCCTCGACGAGTCCATCCCTCCAAAGGGAAAACCGATGGCCATGGTGGACGATGATGCACCCCCACATGGTTCCATCAAGATGAAGTTGACAACGAGTGGATCTTCAACACCTCACCTACAACACATGAGCGACGCTCCAAAGGTAACATAGGTGATGGTGCTTCTCTTGTCCCACTAGTGGACTCTCTTACGATCGATTGCTCCCATGATGTTGACCCACCTATTCCCATGCTTCATGCTAGTGCGACTTCTTCATGCCTTGACTTACCTATTTATGATGAATATGATGATGAGCATGTTGAGTTACCTAGTTGTGATGCTATGCTCCATAGAATATCTTGTGAAAATTCTTTTGGTCACATCATGTTTGACAATCCATTGAACTTGTCATATGCTATGAGTGAGATCTCCCATATTGCATCATTTCAATCTCAACATGGTAACTATGCATGCCCCATTAAAATCAATCCCATTTGCACTTATGGCATATATCACGAGATGTTGGTCATTGGCTTTTGCTTCTCTTGTGATGATATTGCCATGCTTCCTTTACATGATTTGCACAATTCATCTACTATGTCATGCCATGATCACATTGAACCAAATATGCATTGTTTTGGATGTTGTCAATATTCTCCACGTGATGTTTCTACTCTTGCTCATGAGGAGACCCCCATAGTTTCCTCATACATATTAGGAGATTTTGATGCATCTCATACTTTGCATGATTCCCATAATTGCGTGCACCATATGCATTCCATGAATAACAATGCTCTAGATATTTCTCATGATGCATTACATCCTTTGAGTCTCCATTATGTAATACACAATAACAAACCTCTCATGATGGATGACATGTTTCTATATCACGCATCTCATTTATTTGAGCATTGGATATTTTGTGCTAACCAACACATGCACGTGCGCATCATGATGGATGATGCGTACATCTACCACGCACACACAATTTTCCCTTTGTCTTTGTTTTGTGTAGGTACTCACGTATACTCGTCACACTCTCAATCCCAAGAGTTGACGAAACAAGCTCATGAGAGCAACGATGATTTGGAATCCCGTGGACTATCCTTACCACCATTCCCTCCACGCAAGGACTACGCGCATCTATTATACTCGGCTCTCACACGGCTATGGGCTATATACCATTTGTCCCCTTATGCTCATTTTACCGTGTTCACTTTGCATGTTATACTTGCTTCTATGCCTTTGCCATGCAATTGTGACCCTTGCTTGCATCTACCCATGATTCACCATTATGCTACTCCTATGTGTATTTGCATGCTCGGTGGAGATCCTTGTTGCTATTGCCATGTTTATCATGTGCCTCATGCTATTGATGCTATTTTGCTCATATCTTGCCTTTATGCTTGTGAAATGTCATGTGCATTTTATATGCCCACTATTTGCACACATGACATGATTGCCATGATTCCTTCTAGTACGTTGCATCTTCACACTACTAGCTTGCTTGACTTGATCGCTATGATTGCTTGCTATGTTGCATCACCCATGTTCCACTATCACTTGCTTTCTTTGGTTGATGACATATATGTTCATGCCTCTCACTTGATTTGTCTTGATCATTGTCTCTTGTCTCCACTAGTTGCATCTCTTATATCACCTTGTATTGAGTGCAACCGTACTATGCTTATTGATCGTGGAGCCTTGGACATATTACTTGGGATGCATGCTTGCTTACTTGAGCCTATTGTATTTGGTTGTAGTTGCATCATATGCTTTCATACCATACCACACCTTGTTCCTTCTTATGATAAGAATGATGAAAACACTTGTTGGGTATCTCGCCCCTCGAAAGATAGGTCTTGCATTTGCACTAACCTCATTTGTTTTTCCGAGTGTTTGTCATGTTCTTTCATTTTGAAGGATTCACAAGGCGGTAACATCACGAGACAACTTGGTTATGTGAAGGCATACACGATGCGCAACTCCATCATCCTTGAGAACCTCCTAAAGGTGACCTCCTTCCCTTTGAGCCATCCTCAAATACACATATTGGATGGGTCACTCTTTCTTTGTTGTTTCCTTCTTGTTGTCTACATGATACATCTCGTGAACGGAGGAGCGACATTGGAGATTGGCTACATGGTCCTTCACATTGAGGAGCGCTCGCACTTATTGGATGCACCTTCGGAACTCCACTCATGCCTCGATATCGAGCTATGGTACAACACCACCCATGACAAATTTGCACCCTATGCATGGATTGACACACATTATGATTGGCTTGTTGCACCTATTCCCATGTCATCCATGATATACAAGCTTGTGCATTTTCTTAGCAAATTTGTTGTGATCTTTCTTGATGGCATATTCATACATCGTGATCATATTGCCTACAATCAATTGCATGATAACATAATCATATTGAGCATCCATTCCCATATTCATGCTATTGATAAACCGTCTCACTATGACATTATTTTGCACCGTGGTTGCATTGATCACATTCGCGACACCTTTGTGTGCCCAATGCATGAATTTTCTCTCATGAATGCTTTACATGTCATTTTACATCATTTGGATAAGCATTTCATGCCTTGTCATGAACAATTCCTTTGGACGGACTCACTTACATGATGGACACTTTGTGTGCGCTAACCATTGTATTTCCGAGTGTTGCTTGTGTTTGCTCTTTTTGCATGTCTATCACTCCGGCGACACCTTGGACTACTTGGATTGCGCCATGTCTTCAACTTCGTCCAACTACAAGTCCGTCTACGACAATCGTTTCCATGGTGATGAGGATCACGATCCGATGTCGGATCTTTCCCAAGGGAGGGGAGATGATGCGGAGCATCCCACGTTCATCCCCATGTACACTCCGACTACTCTCCAAACCCCAAGTGGACATATGACGAGACCTCGAACAAACGCCATTGGACACAAGGTGAACTCGCTCCTCTCCGAACCTTCACTTTCTACATGTGAGACATGGCTTCTACCTCCAACGTGTGTCCTATGCATGATCAGGTACTTGGAGGAAAGCCACAGAGCCACCACACCCAACGAACGAGCTAGCAAGGACGCCAAGTACAAGGACCAAGAGAAGAAGCTGCCCGAAGCTACAGCGGCCGGACGTCCGACGACTCCCAGGCTCCGGACGACCGACCAAGGCCGGACGTCCGACGACCATCAGCCACCGGACGACCGACAACATCCGGAAATCCGACAAATCCACACCCGAGCCAAATCATCGGACGTCCGACAAGTACCGGACGACCGGACCCTCGTGAGCCACCGGACGTCCGGTACCCGTCGGACGACCGGCGCCTGTGCGCTGCCATGTGTTGGGCCGCAGTACCCCTTCACTTACCCCTTCGCGGCTCTAGACTATATATACTCCTCCACCTCCTCCTAGTTAGGGTTAGCGTTGATTTATCTCATTTGTGAGATAGAGCTTCGCTCATCCATACCGGATCTACTCCACGAGAGAGACCGCGGCCCCTCTTCGGAGAAGATCCACCTTGGATTCAAGACCTCCTTTGCGGAGAAGACCATCATCAAGACCTACTCACGGAGAAGAACGGCTACCGTTTGTATCGTCCTTTCTTGACTTTGGATCATGTATCTCCCTTTGTGTTCATCGATCTAGCACATGTGTGATTGATCTTGTTGGTTTGAGTGGTTCTCTTGCGTTTTTCCCCGTGATTTCCCTCGTGATCTTCCGCTTGTTCTTCGTGTTCCTCGTAGGGATTCTCTCCAAACGTGAAAGATCGCCCACATAGGGTTCCGCCCTACATCATGAGAGGTGTTAGTTTTTGGATCTCCATCCTTGCACACAAGGACAAAGTGCATCACACTCGATGGGTTCTCACACAATTCTCTCATCTCACTTTTTGTGGCAAATAGTATGAGGTTTTTCTCCTTAGGCGAAGAGGCGCTCAAGTTTGGCTTGTGGCTCTCACTCACTTTGTGGTGGATCACTTTCTCACTCTTTTCTCCATGATGGGTGGCTTGCTTGTCGGCTAGCACTTGACTAGGAGACATAGGTCATAACACATATTCCTTCCCTTTCATCTTGAAGCTATAGTGATTGGTACGCCCATTGTGGATGACACCACGGTCGAATTGCCATGGTCGACAAAGAAGGAGGTGGCAAACGGTCATTGGGACCACATCACACTCCAAAGTGTCCTCATATGCACCGATTTTGAAGGAGACTTGGACCGTATGCTCAACACGGATAGTGCCGGAGTCACTTAGCCATTGAACCTTGTAGGGGTGCGAGTGCTTCCTTTTGACCAATTGAAGCTTGGAGCATAGTTCTTTACTTGCCAAGTTGTGACAACTACCTCCATCGATGATGACCTTGACGGACCTTCCATTGATGTCGGCCTTTGTGTGGAAAATGTGGCATCGTTGGTCTTCTTCTTGTTGATGTTGAAGAGTCAAGACCTTGGAGACAACGAGAGCGGGGCTCGTATCCTCATCACAAAAGACTTGATCATCTTCATCCTCATTCACTCACTGGTGATGGCCACTTGCTCAAGAGCTTCCATCTCCTCATCACTCATTGAGTCATAGGTGCCATCGTCGTTGAGGATCATGGTGCGCTTGTTTGTGCATTCATAGGACTTGTGGCCTCGGCCGCCGCAAGTGAAACACTTGAAGGAGCTTGTCTTGATGGTCTCATCGGTCGGAGTAGATGGTGAAGCACACGGCTTGAAGTTGCTTGTAGTAGGAGGAGGACCACTTGAACTTGTGGAAGTTTTCTTGTAACTTGACTTGTCGTCGTTGCTTGTAGAGGGTTTGGTTGATGTAGATGTTGGAGTGGTTGTTGAAGATTGGTGTCGTAGGTCTTGGATGAGTACTTGGCGTACTTGAAGTCATCTTGCACTTGACGTTCCGCCTTTGTAGCTTGATGCACGAGGTCAATGAGGTTGGAGTAGGGTTGGAAGTCGGCGATCTTCTTGATGGGATGATTGAGTCCATTCAAGAAATGTGCCATTGTTTGCTCATCATCTTCCTTCACATTGGCTCGAATCAAGGCTATCTCCATTTCCTTGTAGTATTCTTCAACACTCTTTGTTCCTTGCTTGAGGAGTTGGAGTTTCTTGAAGAGGTCGCGGTTGTAATAGGTGGGCAGAAAACGTGCTCGCATGACATCCTTCATTTGAGCCCAAGTGGTGATTGGAGGTTCACCTCTTGCTTGTCGGCGCTCAAGGATTTGCTCCCACCATATGAGCACATAGTCTTGGAACTCAAGTGATGCCATAGAGATCTTATTCTCTTCCTCATAGTTGTGCAAATGAAAGATTTTGTCGACCTTCAATGCCCATGAAAGGTACTCTTCGGGGTCATTGCTTCCATTGAACTTGGGCATGGTGAATTTGAGCTTCCCATAGCGTTGCTCTTCATTGTGGTGTTGGCAATGGTGATGATGACGCCCTTGACGTGGATGGCAATCATCTTCATGTTGCTCTTGGCGTGGATGAAGTCCATGATCAACTTGCTCTTGTTGAACGTGAGGTTGAGGTGGAGCTTGACGAGCTTGTGGAGGAGCTTGAGGAACTTGACGTTGCACACATGGTTGGTAGTTCCTCTCTTGGATTTCTTCTCGAAGGGCTTCCTGATTGCGCCGTTCGCGATTGCAGTTGGCGATGGCTCGACTTGATTCTTGAAGGGCACGTTGAGCCTCAAGAGCTTGCGCTTCTCGTTGTTGTTATTGAAGACGTTAAGCCTCGGCGTCTTGTTCCTCTTGGTTTAGACGCGCTCGTTCTTCCTCTTGGCATCGTAGTCGTTGTCGTTCTTGAGCTTGAGCAAAAGCGTCTAGGTTTGAGTGAGGACGAGGGACTTGCTCATCGACTTGCTCTTGTGGATGCTTGACGTGTAGCGGATTGCGGGATGCACGACGGTCTTGACGCGCGGTGCGTCGAAGAGTGTTCGATGTCGGTGTACTTGAGCCGGATAAGGAGTCGTCGGAGTGTCGGCTTGAATGGCTCCGTCTTTAATATGAAGAAGTTGAAGGAGGACGGTTCACCAACAAAGCGCGGATCTCTTCCATTCTTGCATCATTCTCTTGCTTGTGCGTGTCGAGCTTGTTGTCGAAGTAGTCTCTTGTACGTTGCTCGGAGAGTCGCAAGTTGGTGGCGAGGTTGTCGATGCGGTCGTTCATTGCTTGTTGCTCTTGATGCAACGCTTGTTGTGCACCGAAGAGGTGGCTCTTGGTGACGTATGATGACATGTCGTCGTCTTGCTCCAAGAAGAGTGGGTTGGTAGAAGTACTAGGGCTATCCATCATTCCAGGAAAAAATGTGATTGGTAGAAGGAGAAGAACTTATACCAATGTACCTTGACCGATATTGATGATGAATCAAGTTCACTCAAATGCGGACAATGAAATAGCACTATTGGTACCAATTCTTGTCGGTTCTCACACCTACACAAGTAAAAGCTTATGGTGGAGCTTGGTTAGGATGGTGGTACAAAATTTGATGCAATTGAAAGTGGGATTCAATAATGTTCGAAAATATTCACAAATTTGCAAATGCAACAAGTAGACCAAGCAAGAAGGGGGGTACACGGGAACACACACGCAAATTGATAAGTGGGATTGTGCAAACCAAAATTGAGCCAAAATGTGGAATCCACGAAAATGCTCTTGTTGCACAATACTAGAGAGACGCTAGCACGATTGCACAATAGTCGGATACGGAACTTGTGCACAACCTACTAGGCAAAATGCAATGATCTCTATCCCAAGTATGCTATAAGTATGGTATTTCGGTGCTATGATCCAAGATGATCTTATATGACAATCTTAATGTAGTATGGTGCTATGGTTCTTGCTCATAAGCTCTTTGCTTATCTTTCTTCTTTGCTTAAAAGCTTTTGTGGCTCTTTCACTTTTGAGCTCTTTTCTTATGCAAAACGTCACGAACCAAGATAGCAATTGTGTATGCGATGACAACTTTGTGACACACAAGTTGATGCCAAGATATGCACCACTATGGTATGGTATGTATGCTATGGAGTATGATCACTAATGTGCACAAGTCACGTTGCCGGCAATACTCAAAGGCTAGTCTCGATGGGTAAGCAACGCAAAAGATGGGCTATGATGTTTATCAATGCAATGGCAAGGTTTGGACAAAGATGTCGTCGAGATTACCGTCCTTGCTTATGATTGAAGGTTCCAAACGGATGCGAATGTGGATGATGATGTGATGCAATGTCTTCAGTATGTTGGCGAAGATGCCGCTGCACCTTGGTCGGAGTTGCCGAAGTAGCGGGAGTCGTCGAAGATGAGCAACCTTTCTGTCTAGGCTGGAAGTTCCGGGTAAGACGGAAGGTCCGTGGTCCGGAGGTTCCGGGGAAGGCCGGAAGGTCCGGGGGCCGGAAGTTCCGGGCTGGGCCGGAAGTTCCGGTGGTCGTGATTCTGCCAAGAACAGAGACTTCAGAATCGTGGATTTGGGCGGAAAAACTTGGGAAAAAACCCAAATCCGAAGGGGAAAAAGAAGAAATTAGAGGGGAAGAAGGTTAGGGATGCTAGATCCACTCGAAGCAAAGCAAATCCACTGATCAAATCCAACAAAACTTCATCACACCAACAAATCACAAAAAAATTTGGGGCTATTTCTGGTGGGGAATTTTCGGATTTAGGACGAAAACATCAAAATCAAGCTAGAAAACACGGGGTAGGGGCTCCAAAAACGTGATCAACGTGGCTCATGATACCAAGATGATGTAGGGTTGAACCCTGTGGGGTTGATCTTTCACGTTTGGAGTTGATCCTACGGGGAAACACAAAGAACGCGCGGAAGAACACAAGGGAAATCACGGGGAGGAACGAGAGAAACACTCAACCGACAAGGAATCGATCACACAAGGGCTAGATCATCGAACACACATAAGGTAGCACAAGATTCAAAATCAACAAAGGAAAGATACAAAGGTAGCCGTTCTTCTCGGTGAGGAGGTCTTGATTGTCTTCCCTTGAAGGGGTCTTGAATCCGCTTGGGGGATCTTCTCCGAAGAGGTTGTGGGCTCCGAGGAGAAGTAACCAAGTGGATGAGCAAGGCTCTCACACAAAATATGAGCTAAACCAATGCTAACCCTAAAACGTAGGTAGGAGGAAAGTATTTATAGTCTAAGTGAAGAAAGGGTACACGGGCCTCGGCCCAAGTCGCTGCGCGCAGGCTGGGCCGGAAGTTCCGGGCGTCGGAGGTTCCACGGAAGGTCCGGCCTAACCCGAGTGTGGGCGTGAGAGAAGCTGGCCTGGCTACCGGGGGCAGGAAGGTCCGGGCTGGCCGGAGGTTCCAGTGGCCGGAAGGTCCGGGCCTGGTTCCGGGTTAACCAGAAAGTAGGCAGGTCCGGTCTGGTCGAAGACACTGTAGGCCAGAAGCTCCGGTCTGGCCGGAGGTTCCGGGGGCCGGAAGTTCCGGGCTCTGACCGGAAGGTCCGGGCTGTTCAGAGTGTTGACGCCTCTCTCTTCTTCCTCAGTCCTCGGTTCCGAGTCTTGAGTGTTGTACCTGATCACACATAGCATCTCGGACTTAGGCAGTAACCATGTCTCACTTGAAGAGGAGGGAAACTCAAGTAGGAGAGATGTCACCTCGGATTGAATAGCACGAGCCCTACCTCTTGTCATGCGTCTACTTGGAGCTTGGATAGTTCATGTGGTGTCCATGGGGATGATCGTGGGATGCTCCGCATCAGCTGTTTTGAAGAATAATAAGAAAATGTGGGAAGAATTGTGACACCCCAAAATTTTAACCTTGTTTTATCAATTAAAATTTTGCGAGGAACTTAAACTTTTATTTTCTGGATTTTATTTGGATTTCAGGACCATTCTGTTCTTTATTTTTATGGAGTTTTTACCCCAAAGTGAAAACTTTCCAATTATATTATTGGGCTGCTTTACCCTCCCAAGAAAAACACTTCTATTATGAGTGGATTTATTTGCATAAAAGTTTGCTCTCTGAGCTTTATTCCTTAAAGTGATTTTTCATTAGTTTTAAGCCCTATTTGAACTACAACCATTTGATAAAATTTATTTAAAATTCCAACCAAAATTTGGAGATGTCATGTGATGTTTTTAAATCACTTTTATGCAAAAATATCTTCTATTCATTGGAGATTTTGAGCTCTACACCAAATTTTCAAATCTGGTCCAGTGGGCAATTTTGCACTACAACCTATTTAAATATTTCTTTAAAACTTCGACCAAAATTATGGGATGTTAATAGGAGTATATTATTGAACTTTATGCAAAAAACCAGTTAGATTCTTTGAAAAATTTGAGTGAATCAACCTCATTTCCATTCTGGTCCAACTTGATGATTTGTACAGCAAACACATTTTAACTTGCTCCTTTACCCATGATTGTTTTTCCTGCTTGTAGTCCTTCCTGCAAAACCCTTAAGTCCAGGAGCATGAACCCATTGGAATATTTTTAGTCCATGAAATGACAGCCTTTAGTTTCTGCCCAAAATTGGTTTTCTCAAATATTTGCGCTTGCAAGTTTCTATATTTGACAAACTAACCTGGCCACCATCACCCACATCTAAAGAGACCCCAATCTGGAGATTTTGGCCACTCCAAAAACTGCCTAGATGCCTCTAGCATTTTGTCAAACACCTTGTGTGCATGGCCAGATTTGACATGAATATTAGTTTGCAACATGAACTTGATCCACTGACCCAGCAACCTTGTCCACTAAACTCCTAGCTACTCCTAACCTAGGTCTGCTAATTGCCAGCCTCACCCAAGCCCTGTGGCATACATTGGCATTTCGTCGAGCAGCTAGCGTGCGTGCTCTGGGCGCGCCCAGAGCGAACGTTTTGCACGCGCGCGCGCCGAGTCGCCGCCTCTCACCCCCCCCCTGCTCGTTCTGGCCACTACCCTCTCGCAGCCAGCACGGCCGCCTCCTCCCTCACCGCAGAGCCGCCCCTGACGCCCTACATCGTCGCCGTCAGGTCGGCCACGGCGGCTAGTGGCCGGCCACAGAGGGCTCTGCCACGGACGGCGCCGCCCGAGCCACAGCCGCGCGCCAGCTGCCCTCTGGAGCAGTCCGGACTCATCCCCTCGCTCGTCTGCAAGCGCTCGTCGCCGCCACGTCCTCCTGCAGCTACAGAGAGGCGGTTCGCCGGCGACCTTATCCACCGCCGCGGGAACCGACCATTGGCCGCCTATTTAAGGGAGCCCCGAGCTCGCCTAGACCCTCAGGCATCCTCAAGCCAACCCCTTGGAGCTCCCCTAGCCGGCAATCGACCAGGGGAGGCCATCTTCCCCGTCTCCGGCCAGCTCGGCCACCGCCGCCTTCCGGCCCCGTTCATCACAACCAGGCCCCCTCCCGTCCATCCAACACCACCAACCAACTCCCCTTCGTCTTGTGGAGCCGCCCAAACCACCTGCTGCGACAGAGAGCCACCGTAGCCCCAAACCCCCTTTGCTCCCGAAGCCGCCGGCCGCTGCGAAGCTCGTCGACAGCGACTCCCTTCGTCCCCGCCTGCCTTGTGACCACCGGAAGGACCGCCAGGGACTGGCGGATCCATCCCCGCCCTCGGAGCCCCGCGAGGAGCCGCCAAACACCGGCGGTGATCGCCGGAGTCCCGCCTCCGCTCGGGCAGAGGAAGAGGAGGGAAAGAGGACCATTTTCAAACCTGACCAGTGGGCCCCCTGGACCACTGTTAGTGACCCACGTGTTGTCCACGCTGGATAAGTGGAGACGTAAAACCAAAATACGCCTTCGACGTGGTTAGTTTCGAAACATTTTTCTTTTTCGCTGTTTTATTTTAAAAACAGAATTTGACCAAAACTTTGATTGGCTATAACTTTTTAAATATAATTCCAAATGAGTTGATTCTTTTTCCTACGTCTCCCAAATATTGCCTAGTTTATTTTAAGATTTATATGAAAAAAATTCAGACAACTTTTTTGTACCATTTTTAAACTATGCGTTAATTTGAAAATTTTCCAAAAATAGGATTGCCGGAGAGAGAAGAAAACTTTTTTGTACCATTTTTAAACTATGCGTTAATGCGTTAATTCTTGGGTAGACACAGGTTTGTCCCTAGTCCTCCGTCGAGACGGTTGTGTCCGGTACGGCATGATGAGGTATGTCGAGTGGTGATTCTGTCTGTTGGTTGAAGTATATGTTGTTATACTAATCATGCAGGGAATACTTAAGCCTCCTGAGTCGACCTTAGATCGAGTCTTGTTCCGGTAACCCCCATACTTGTTTCGTACTACCACTTGTCCCTGCCATAGGTAGGGTACGGTTCATTAAGTTGTCAACCCTTTCCTAGCACACACCGCATGGAGAGGCCATGGTGGAAGATCTGGGAAGCATCCGTAGGCATGCCACCTGGTCCGGGGCATGGGTGTTTTCGGTTGTAGCCAAGGGGTAGCTCCCCTAGTTTTTGCTGTATAAATTTTGTGATCCCATGCTAAGTCGAGGTTGTAGCCTCCCACTTAGATTTTTGCTTAAGGTGTCGTGGGTGATTCCGCAGACACGGTAAGTTAGGCTGGTGTGTGCGGTTAGGTGTGTTTTCAATTAAAAGACCAGAAGCGGAATTAGTCCCGATGGACTAAAGGAATCCGTTACTCGTGGGTAAAGAGTACACCTCTCAGAGATTAAACATCTATTGAATAGCCGTGTCCATGGTTAAGGACTACGATGCAGGATGGGTCATGTGTCGGTCTTAGTGTCGGTCTTCGGAGGAGAAACTATTAAACCAGAACTTGGATTATGACTTGTGACTTGTGGTGATCATGATTATTATTCATTATGGACTAACCCGTTATATTATTTGAATTATCGAATATCCCTGGGATGGTTCTACCTCCTGGATATTCACTGTGATTATTTATAAGCCCTTTATGTGGTGTCGCACAGACGCCCGACTGTGGCATGCTTGTTATTTATTTTATAAGCCCTTTATGTGGTGTCGCACAGACGCCCGACTATGGCATGCCTATTATACATTTACTATATAAGCCCTTTATGTGGTGTCGCTGAGACGCCCGACTGTGGCATCTTGTTTCTTATTTACTTTATAAGCGCTGTATGTGGTGTCGCTCCGACGCCCGACTGAGGCATCCTGTTTCTACTCTCTAATTGCATCATTCATGTTTTATGTGAATAACTTGCTTACGTGCATCATGAATTTTATTTTTTGACTGACGTGGTAATCATAGAATATTTTAGAGCATGATTATCAGTTGAATAATTATACCTGTGTTCATAATGTTTGCGAGTACATTCAAAAGTACTCACTGGCTTGTCCCTGGCTATTGTCTTGGCCAGATTTCTTGCTTGGAAAGGAGCGTCGCGTTGACAGCCCCGGAACCCACGCACGGGTGACAGCAGTCTCGCGAAGATAGGAGTTAACCTGGTCAGCTGTTCCTGTGGGAAATGGAGTCCCATAGACACTGATGATCCGCAAAACCGCTTCCGCCATCAACCACTAGAAACCATTTGTTGTACTCATAGGCCTGAATGGTCTTGTACTACATATTATGTATTTTGCTTGGAATTTCTGTATCAAGTTTGTGCCTCATCAGCTAACAGTAATCCTGGGGCTGGTGAGCACAAGGGCCATTTTCTGGAAATTAATATCCCGGAAAGGCGGTCCTGACAAACTTGGTACCAGAGCCAGGCTGACCATTGGCTAATCCTATCTTAGCCAGGTCGAAAAACCTAGGTTAACCAACCCACCAGACCTTAACCTAACCCCAGCCAAGCTTCTCGCGTAAGATAGCCCCACAGTGACCCAACACCTTTTTGACAGTCGGTGCCCAACCTATCAACCTAGCCTGTCGATCACGCGCCAGTGACCGACGCCTAAAATGTCTCATTCGCAAGCGTGCGAAGGAAGACTTTGTCCCCTTTTTCTATAAAAAGGGCACGCTAGCCTCAACCCAGCATAGCACAACCTCTACCCCAAACCGAGCCATAATGCCTGGCCCCGTCGTGCACAATGAAACCACGGCAAACAACCTTGGCGGTTTTGTGACCGTGCAAGCAAACCTCACCCGCTGTGCCTTTGCACTAGAAGAACCCCCAGAATATGTTGTGTACCAAGGACCCATGAGCGATGAGAGCCATCAATTCTGGGCCACTGTGCACATCTACGGTAGGGGACTATCGCCAGAACGCCCCTACAGGTTCACCTGAAGGACAACTTCCTTTGAGCCGCAAGCCATCCAACTAGCTGCCCGAGAGGCTATAGTTCAACTCCGGCACTTGTCGCCGAGAGTTAACTGTCGCTCGTTCTACTACTACCCCAGCCGTGAAGGGTATGGTAGACCACCCCAGGTTGCCAACGGAGATCACGAGACAGATCCTGCATTATTGCATCTGGTGCGCTATGTAAGTGCACTAGAGGAACTGTTCGATCAAATCACTCTGGATCTGTTCGCAGCTCGAGGAGAACTGGTTCGCTGAACCCCGGCAACAAGGGAAGATGAGCCCAATGCCGACAACCCAGTCGTGCTGTTCGGACACCCGATCGAGTCCCTGAGGTCTGCCCCAGCCATCGACCAAGGTGCTTTGATGACCCCAGAAGTGCTTCGTCGCCTTTTGAGAACACGCTCTAACGGGATTGTGGCCAACAATCCCCGAGATGGTCATCATCGCTACCCCAACCCTGCAGTTCCTCAACCACCTCCAGCTAATCCCGACGGTGAAACCCGTGGAGAAGCCTTGACGACCACAAGGCAAGCCCGCTTGGATATAAACGAGGTAGACTAAGTCACTCGAGTAGTGCCGAGTCCCCGTGTATCCACACCTTATAATTGTGCGACCTTTTAAATAAACGCAGCCTGTTGTTGTGCCTCTGTTTTAAATAGTAACCTTGCATAAATATGTCAGCACGCAGTTGCATTTTTTTATTATTCCGGGCACAGCTACCAAAACCAACCCCGAAGACACCCACAGTACCACATCACTTTTGTGAGATATGTGTATCTGTGGCTTTGACCCCGACCCCCATGAGAGCAGAACCGACAAACTCGCGCCCCTCACCGCGGTAAATAACCCAGCCCGGATGCTATATAAAAAGGCCACTTTGTGACCTTGCCAAGCACCCCTCACCTTGTGCACCACCCTCACAAACCAATTCTTGCCATGCCGAGCCCTAGTATCTATCTGAGAACCCCAGATGCAACCCCGGGTAGCTTTGTCAAAATATTGTGGGACTTTACCTGCAGTACCATGGGTTCTACCCAGCCACACTAGTACGAGCTGCTCAAATCGAGAATCACCCCATCCACCTCGAAATATTGGGCAGTAGTACACATCCCTCCCGTAAACTCAAACCAAGACCCAACGGAAGTCTCCTTCGTGGGGAAATCTATGCCAGCTCCACAAATGGCCATAGAAGCAGCTGCACACGAAGCGCTTGTCCGCCTTCGATTGGCGGTACCCTATGCCAGTGAACGAGGGTATTATTACTTTCCGAGCTGTGCAGCACCGGAGAATAACATCTTTTCGGTGGGCGAATTGAGAGAGACCCAGATCGCCAACCTGGTCGGTATGTCATCGCTCAAGAATGGTTAACCCAGCGAGTAATGGGTTATCTCCAGTCTCGCTGATTTAAATCCTCGAGATCGCCATCGGCGAACCACCGAGGCCCGACCAGAGAGGCGCATTCATCGTTGGTCAATCCACTTCCCGATAGAAGAGGTGTGTCCCGATGCGTAGAGCGTTTTCGTGACCCGTCCGATTACCGTTTTCATTATAGACGTCACTGTTGTGTTTATTATTGCAACATTTATTTATGTATTGTAAATTATGCGTGGTACCCTGAATTTGTGCAACGAGTCAGTTATTTGGGTTCTATTAATGTGAGTGGTTTTTGTTACTGTTTAATTTTTTAAATTAACAGATTTCTCTCGCAAAAAAATCCTGGAGTAAGATTTCTTTTCCCTGAGTTGCTGCATCGTATATCTTCTCACGGCATGGAATTTTTATTCACGCAGCACCACAGCAGCAGACTCACAACCAGAACCACTCGAACACATACACTGCTTGCAAAACCTTGTAACCGTGTTACATCTCACTGATCACCTCCCGACAACAGTTAGCACCCGACACCCCCTGATCCTCATGATCACCGCCACCGCGGAGAGCCAACACTCGAGCGGCAGCATCACGACGATCATCGAGGATCATCGTGCACAGGAGCACGGAGAGCCCCAACACTGCCGCCAGCCCTCCGCACACCAGGATCACGTACCAGTCCGGCACCGCCCCCGCCATTAGAGCCTCATCTCGAGCTTCTGTAAGCAGAAATGGAGGAAGGAGAGGGAGAAGCAAGGCCAGGTATGAGGAAGGAGAGAGGAGCACCTCAGCCATTTTATAGCCCGAGATCGGTGTACGGTGGGCGAAGTCCACCAGCGCCGCTCGTCACCCGATCGCCGGTGTTTGGAGGCGAATCCATGAAGAAATGCCGACAGCGACTGCCCATGAGTGAGTGCACGCTGCGCCGGCAGCTAGCACGCCGCCCACTACCGCAGTACGGCCTAGATGCCCTATGCGCTAGACGTCGCCGATGTAGAAAGCGCGGGAAAGCGCGCGGGAGAGAGGAAGAAGAGAGAGCCAGAGGAAGAAGAAGAGACTGACAATGGGCCCCGGGTCCACCTGTCAGCCAGAGGGAGCACAGTGCTCTCGGGTACAACCAGCGTATTTTAGAATTTAGAATTTATTCTAAATTTACTGTGTCCGACGTAGAAATCGCTCGTTTTTCCCCAAACCGTGGATTTCTCCACGCAGCGGCAGTGTCTCACACTGTAGTTTTACACCACTTATTGCTCTCTCACGGTAGCCGCATCTTACCGCTTAAGTAAAGTGGTTATTTCGATTTGGTAAAAGTAATATTTTCAAAAACAATCCTTAGCAAATCTCGAGGATGAGATTTTTCTTAAGGGGGGTAGTGTTGTGACACCCCAAAATTTTAACCTTGTTTTATCAATTAAAATTTTGCCAGGAACTTAAACTTTTATTTTCTGGATTTTTTTTGGATTTCAGGAACGTTCTGTTCTTTATTTTTATGGAGTTTTTACCCCCAAGTGAAAACTTTCCAATTATATTATTGGGCTGGTTTACCCTCCCAAGAAAAACACTTCTATTATCAGTGGTTTATTTGCATAAAATTTTGCTCTCTGAGCTTTATTCCTTAAAGTGATTTTTCATTAGTTTGAAGCCCTATTTGAACTACAACCATTTGATAAAATTTATTTAAAATTCCAACCAAAATTTGGAGATGTCATGTGATGTTTTTAAATCACTTTTATGCAAAAATATCTTCTGATCATTGGAGATTTTGAGCTCTACACCAAATTTTCAAATCTGGTCCAGTGGGCAATTTTGCAGTACAATCTATTTAAATATTTCTTTAAAACTTCCACCAAAATTATGGGATGTTAATAGGAGTATATTATTCAACTTTATGCAAAAAACCAGTTAGGTTCTTTGAAAAATTTGAGTGAATCAACCTCCTTTTCATTATGGTCCAACTTGATGATTTGTATAGCAAACACATTTTAACTTGCTCCTTTACCCATGATTCCTTTTCCTGCTTGTAGTCCTTCCTGCAAAACCATTAAGTCCAGGAGCATGAACCCATTGGAATATTTTTAGTCCATGAAATGACAGCCTTTAGTTTCTGCCCAAAATTGGTTTTCTCAAATATTTGCGCTTGCAAGTTTCTATGTTTGACAAACTAACCTGGCCACCATCACCCACATCTAAAGAGACCCCAATCTGGAGATTTTGGCCACTCCAAGAACTGCCTAGATGCCTCTAGCATTTTGTCAAACACCTTGTGTGCATGGCCAGATTTGACATGAATATTAGTTTGCAACATGAACTTGATCCACTAACCCAGCAACCTTGTCCACTAAACTCCTAGCTACTCCTAACCTAGGTCTGCTAATTGCCAGCCTCACCCAAGCCCTGTGGCATACATTGGCATTTCATCGAGCATCTAGAGTCGTGCTGCAGGTGCGCCAGGCGCATGTTTTGCCTTGTGCCTGTGCCGAGCCGCGTCTCATGCCCCCCCCCGCCCCGTGCTCGTTCTGGCCACTACCCTCTTGCAGCCAGCCACGGCCGCCTCCTCCTCGCTGCAGAGCCGCCTGGCGCCCTACAGGCGCCGCCGTCGAGTTAGCCCACGGCGGCTAGCGGCCGGCCACAGAGGGCTCTGCCACGGACGGCGCCACCCGAGCCACAGCCGCGCGCCAGCTGTCCTCTGGAGCAGTCCGGACTCATCCCCTCGCTCGTCTGCAAGCGCTCGTCGCCGCCACGTCCTCCTGCAGCTACAGAGAGGCGGTTCACCGGCGACCTTATCCAACGCCGCGGGAACCGACCTCGGCCGCCTATTTAAGGGAGCCTCGAGCTCGCCTAGACCCTCAGGCATCCTCAAGCCAACCCTTGGAGCTCCCGTAGCCGGCAATCGACCAGGGGAGGCCATCTTCCCCGTCACCGGCCAGCTCGGCCACCGCCGCCTTCCGGCCCCGTCCATCACAACGAGGCCCCCTTCCGTCCATCCAACACCACCAACCGACTCCCCTTCGTCTTGCGGAGCCGCCCAAACCACCTGCTACGATGGAGAGCCACCGTAGCCCCAAACCCCCTTTGCTCCGGCCGCCGCCGCCTTGGCTTCGTCGACGGCGACTCTTCGTCCCTTTGCTGGCGACCACCGGAAGGACCGCCAGGGACTGGCGGATCCATCCCCGCCCTCGGAGCCCCGCGAGGAGCCGCCAAACGCCGGCGGTGATCGCTGGAGTCCCGCCTCCGCTCGGGCAGAGGAGGGAAAGAGGACTGGTCAAACCTGACCAGTGGGCCCCCTGGACCCACTGTCAGTGACCCACGTGCCATCCACGCTGGATAAGTGGAGACGTAAAACCAGAATACGCCTTCGACGTGGTTAGTTTCGAAACATTTTTCTTTTTCTCTGTTTTATTTTAAAAACAAAATTTGACCAAAACTTTGACTGGCTATAACTTTTTAAATATAACTCCAAATGAGTTGATTCTTTTTCCTACCTCTCCCAAATATAGCCTAGTTTATTTTCAGATTTATTTGAAAAAAATTTAGACAACTTTTTTGTACCATTTTTAAACTATGCGTTAATTCGAATATTTTCCAAAAATAGGATTGTCGGGGAGAGAAGAAAACTTTCAAAGTTTTGGAATGCACCCTGCCTCCCCATAACTTGAAGGCAAGCATTCTGAACCCTGGCATAATATTGTGTGTGTTATTTGCACGGTTACAACACCATTTCGACACGGAGTATCCGTTATTTTATGTAATGATAGGTTCCTACTCATGAGTGCACATCGATGATTTCATGCTGTTGGAGTTTGATATGTTTGTGATAGTAGTCACCATCATATGCCTCTCATGCATACCGGAAGGAATCCGAGAAAGCCGCTGTCTTGGGTAGACACGGGTTTGTCCCTAGTCCTCCGTCGAGACGGTTGTGTCCGGTACGGCATGATGAGGTATGTCGAGTGGTGATTCTGTCTGTTGGTTGAAGTATATATTGTTATACTAATCATGCAGGGAATACTTAAGCCTCCTGAGTCGACCTTAGATCGAGTCTTGTTCCGGTAACCCCCATACTTGTTTCGTACTACCACTTGTCCCTGCCATAGGTAGGGTACAGTTCAGTAAGTTGTCAACCCCTTTCCTAGCACACACCATACAGAGAGGCCATGGTGGAAGATACCGGAGGCATCCGGTAGGCATGCCACCTGGTCCGGGGGCATGGGTGTTTTCGGTTGTAGCCGAAGGGGTAGCTCCCCTAGTATGCGCGCGGTATAAATTTTGTGTTCCCATGCTAAGTCGAGGTTGTAGCCTCCCCACTTAGAGTTTCGCTTAAAGGGTGTCGTGGGTGATTCCAGACACCGGTAAGTTAGGCTGGTGTGTGCGGTTAGGTGTGTTTTCAATTAAAAGGTCGTAGACGGATTTAGTCCCGATGGACTAAAGGAATTCGTTACTCATGGGTAAAGAGTGCACCCTCTGCAGAGATTAAACATCTATTCGAATAGCCGTGTCCATGGTTAAGGACTACAGTCTGGGATGGGTCAAGTGTCGGTCTTAGTGTCGGTCTTCGGAGGAGAAACTGTTAAACCATAACTTGGATTATGACTTGTGACTTGTGGTGATCATGATTATTATTCATTATGGACTAACCCGTTATATTATTTGAATTATCAATATCCCTGGGATGGTTCTACCTCCTGGATATTCACTGTGATTATTTATAAGCCCTTTATGTGGTGTCGCACAGACGCCCGACTGTGGCATGCTCGTTATTTATTTTATAAGCCCTTTATGTGGAGTCGCACAGACGCTCGACTGTGGCATGCCTGTTATACATTTACTATATAAGCCCTTTATGTGGTGTCGCTGAGACGCCCGACTGTGGCATCCTGTTTCTTATTTACTTTATAAGCCCTGTATGTGGTGTCGCTCCGACGCCCGACTGAGGCATCCTGTTTCTACTCTCTAATTGCATCATTCATGTTTTATGTGAATAACTTGCTTACGTGCATCATGAATTTTATTTTTTGACTGACGTGGTAATCATAGAATATTTTAGAGCATGATTATCAGTTGAATAATTATACCTGTGTTCATAATGTTTGCGAGTACATTCAAAAGTACTCACTGGCTTGTCCCTGGCTATTGTCTTGGCCAGATTTCTTGCTTGGAAAGGAGCGTCGCCTTGACAGCCCTAGAACCCACGCACGGGTGACAGCAGTCTCGCGAAGATAGGAGTTAACCTGGTCAGCTGTTCCTGTGGGAAATGGAGTCCCATAGACACTGATGATCCACAAAGCGCTTCCGCCATGAACCACTAGAAACCATTTGTTGTACTCATAGGCCAGAATGGTCTTGTACTACATATTATGTATTTTGCTTGGAATTTCTGTATCAAGTTGGTGCCTCATCATTACTTGATAATCCACGGGCTGGTGAGCACAAGGGCCATTTTCTGGAAATTAATATCCCGGAAAGGCGGTCCTGACAAGAATGCTTGCCTCATATTGAATTTGCTTATAATCGTTCGTTGCATTCTACTACTAAGATGTGCCCTTTTGAAATTGTGTATGGTTTCCTACCTCGTGCACCTATTGATTTGTTGCCTCTTCCATCTTCGGAGAAGATTAATTTTGATGCTAAAGAACGTGTTGAATTGATTTTAAAAATGCATGAGTTAACTAAGGAAGACATTGAGCGTATGAATGCTAAATATAAACTTGTTGGAGATAAGGGTAGAAAACATGTTGTGTTTGTACCTGGAGTTCTTGTTTGGTTACATTTGCGTAAGGATAGATTTCCTAATTTGCGCAAATCAAAGCTAATGCCACGTGCTGATGGTCCTTTAAAGATGTTAGAGAAAATAAATGATAATGCATATAAACTTGAGCTACCTGCAGATTTTGGGGTTAGTCCCACTTTTAACGTTGCAGATTTGAAGCCTTATTTGGGTGAGGAAGATGAGCTTCCGTCGAGGATGACTTCATTTCAAGAAGGGGAGAATGATGAGGACATCAATACCATTGTTACAGCCACAGCCCCTACTGTTACATATACTGGACCAATTACTAGAGCTCGCGCACGCCAATTAAATTACCAGGTACTTTCGTTTCTTGGTAATGATTCTAATGTTCATGAGAATACGATCCTGCCTAAATTGGATACATTTGTTTTGCTTACAAATGAAGGGCCTAGCTTGGAGAAGGATGAACATTGGAGCAAGAACACGCATGGAGTTGATGTCATGCACAAGGGGATCAAGAACGGAGTTACAAGTGATGATTTCAGGACTTTGAAGCCACCATAAGGAGTGCATGAAGCCTTGGACAAAATATACAAGATGCCACTTCATAAATTTCGTCTAGAGGCTATTCTAGGTGCTGCGTCACCTTATTATTGGGCCAGGCCCATGTATTTTCGAAATACTTAAGTATAGGCTGTTTTTAGAGTCCGTATGTGTGGGGAAACAAGAGTTAGGGATGGTTTCGGACCCCTCCTCCAAGGGCCACGAAATTCCCCCCTCTTCCTCCATATATAAAGCCATTAGGGCGTCGTTTAGACTTTGGGTTTTGTTTAGATTAAAAGTTCGCCATAGCTGCAACTTCGTGTACTTCGTTTGTGTTCAACGACCAGACACAGGCGTCACAGAACCCCACCTTGATCAATAAAGCTTTCCTCTTATATTCGCAATATCCAGATTGCAATCTTGGTTTCTTGCTTGTTCTTCGTTTGCCTGCAGGAAACAGACCTTCGTGGTCAGGTTGATTGTGCTCCGGCGTGATCAATAACCTCTCGGAGTTGGTTTAGCGATTGCTAAGGCGCGACGTCCTCGCATGTTCGTAGTCGGATCGTCAAAGTCGACTTCATCCTAAACGATAGCCACCATCTCATCGAGAGACGAGACACCTTTGCCTCTATGAAGATGTCACCTCGGATTGAATAGCACGAGCCCTAGCTCTTGTCATGGGTCCACTTGGAGCTTGGATAGTTGAAGTGGTGTCCATGGGGATGATCGTGGGATGATCCACATCATCTCCCTTCCCTTGGGAAAGATCCGACCTCGGATCGAAATCCTCATCACCATGGTATGGCGAAAGGTCCTTGATGTTGAAGATGTCGCTCACGGTGTACTTTTCGCGTGGGAGGTTTGTTGGAAATATGCCCTAGAGGCAATAATAAATTAGTTATTATTATATTTCCTTGTTCATGATAATCGTTTATTATCCATGCTATAATTGTATTGATAGGAAACTCAAATACATGTGTGGATACATAGACAACACCATGTCCCTAGCAAGCCTCTATTGGCTAGCTCGTTGATCAATAGATGGTTACGGTTTCCTAACCATGGACATTGGATGTCATTGATAGCGGGATCACATCATTAGTAGAATGATGTGATGGACAAGACAATCCTAAGCCTAGCACAAAGATCGTAGTTAGTATGCTAAAGCTTTTCTAATGTCAAGTATCATTTCCTTAGACCATGAGATTGTGCAACTCCGGATACCGTAGGAATGCTTTGGGTGTACCAAACGTCACTCACGTAATGGCGGGTGGCTATAAAGGTGCATTACGGTATCTCCGAAAGTGTCATTGGGTTGGCACGAATCGAGGCTGGGATTTGTCACTCCGGTTGACGGAGAGGTATCTCTGGGCCCACTCGGTAGGACATCATCATATTGTGCACAATGTGACCAAGGGGTTGATCACGGGATGATGTGTTACGGAGCGAGTAAAGAGACTTGCGTAACGAGATTGAACAAGGTATCGGGATACCGACGATCGAATCTCGGGCAAGTACAATACCGCTAGACAAAGGGAATTGTATACGGGATCGATTGAGTCCATGACATCGTGGTTCATCCGATGAGATCATCGTGGAACATGTAGGAGCCAACATGGGTATCCAGATCCGCTGTTGGTTATTGACCGAGAACGTCTCGGTCATGTCGCATGTCTCCCGAACCCGTAGGGTCTACACATAAGGTTCGATGGACGCTAGGGTTATAAAGGAAGTTTGTATGTGGTTACGAATGTTGTTGAGTCCGGATGAGATCCAAGGCGTCACGAGGAGTTCGGAATGGTCCGGAGGTAAAGATTTATATATGGAAGTCCTGTTTTGGTCACCGGAAAAGTTTGAGGCGATATCGGTAATGTCTGGGACCACGGGAGGTCCTGGGTCCACCAAGTGGGGCTACCTGCCCTGAAGGCTGCGTGGGCCAAGTGTGGGAGGGACCAGCCCCTAGGAGGGCTGGTGCGCCCACAAGGGGCCCAAGCGCAAGGATGAGTGGGAGGGCAAACCCTAGTCGAGATGGGCCTAAGGCCCATCTAGTGGCGCCTCCTCTCCCCCCTTGGCCGCCCCGAACCCATCTAGGGCTGGCCGCCACCCCTAGGGGTGGAAACCCTAGAGGCGCAGCCCTCCCTTCCCTATATATATGAGGCCTATGGGGCTGCCCATAACACACGAGAGCCTCCTCTCCAGCGCAGCCTGCCTCTCCTCCTCCTCCTCTCCCTTGGTGCTTGGCGAAGCCTGCTGGGATGCCACGCTCCTCCATCACCACCATGCCGTTGTGCTGCTGCTGGATGGAGTCTTCCTCAACCTCTCCTCTCTCCTTGCTGGATCAAGGCGTGGGAGGCGTCCTTTGGGCTGTACGTGTGTTGAGCGCGGAGGTGCCGTCCGTTCGGCACTAGGATCTCCGGTGATTTGGATCACGACAGCACGACTCCTTCAACCCCGTTCTCTTGAGCGCTTCCGCTTAGCGATCTACAAGGGTATGTAGATGCACTCTCCTTCCCTCGTTGCTAGTTTCTCCATAGATAGATCTTGGTGACACGAGGAAAATTTTGAATTTCTGCCTCGTTCCCCAGCAGTGGCATCATGAGCTAGGTCTATTGCGTAGATTCTTTGCACGAGTAGAACACAAAGTAGTTGTGGGCGTTGATGATGTTCAATATGCTTACCGTTACTAGTCCAATCTTGTTTGACGGTATTGTGGGATGAAGCGGCCGGACCGACCTTACACGCTCTTCACGTGAGGCAGGTTCCACCGGTCGACATGCACTTGGTGCATAAGGTGGCTAGCGGGTGCCGATCTCTCCCACTTTAGTCGGAGCGGATTCGATGAAAAGGGTCCTTATGAAGGGTAAATAGAAATTGGCATATCACGTTGTGGTTTTGCGTAGGTAAGAAGCGTTCTTGCTAGAAACCCAAAGCAGCCACGTAAAACATGCAAACAACAATTAGAGGGCGTCTAACTTGTTTTTGCAGGGTATGCTATGTGATGTGATATGGCCAAGAAGAATGTGATGAATGATATGTGATGTATGAGATTGATCATGTTCTTGTAATAGGATTCACGACTTGCATGTCGATGAGTATGACAACCGGCAGGAGCCATAGGAGTTGTCTTTATTTATTGTATGACCTGCATGTCATTGAACAACGCCATGTAATTACTTTACTTTATTGCTAACCGGTAGCCATAGTAGTAGAAGTAATAGTTGGCGAGACAACTTCATGAAGACACGATGATGGAGATCATGATGATGGAGATCATGGTGTCATGCGGTGACGATGATGATCATGGAGCCCGAAGATGGAGATCTAAAGGAGCAAAGTGATATTGGCCATATCATGTCACTATTTTGATTGCATGTGATGTTTATCATGTTTATGCATCTTGTTTGCTTAGATCGACGGTAGTAAATAAGATGATCCCTTACACCAATTTCAAGAAGTGTTCTCCCCATTGTGCACCGTTGCTACAGTTCGTCGCTTCTAAGCACCACGTGATGATCGGGTGTGATGGATTCTTACGTTCACATACAACGAGTGTAAGACAGATTTACACAGCAAAAACACTTGGGGTTAACTTGACGAGCCTAGCATGTACAGACATGGCCTCGGGAACACAGAGACCGAAAGGTCGAGCATGAGTCGTATAGTAGATCGATCAACATGAAGATGTTCACCGAGTCGACTAGTCCGTCTCACGTGATGATCGGACACGGCCTAGTTGACTCGGATCATGTAATCACTTAGATGACCCGGAGGATGTCTATCGAGTGGGAGTTCATAAGATGAACTTAATTATCTTGAACATAGTCAAAAGACCTTTTGCAAATTATGTAAAAGCTCGCGCTTTAGTTCCTTTGTTTAGATATGTTCCTAGAGAAAATATAGTTGAAAGTTGACAAGTAGCAATCATGCGGACGGTAAAAAGCTTATGTCCTTAATGCACGCTCGGTGTGCTGAACCCCAAGCGTCGTTTGTGGATGTTGCGAACATCGGACATACACGTTTGATAACTACGTGATAGTTCGGTTAAGCGGTTTAGAGTTGAGGCACGAAAGCGTTTTGAAATGTTGCGGAACATATGAGATGTTTGAGGGCTGAAATTAGGATTTCAGGCTCGTGCCCATGTCGAGAGGTATGAGACCTCCGGCGATTTTCTTAGCCTACAAACTAAAGGAGAAAAGCTCAATCGTTGAGCTTGTGCTCAGATTATGCGAGTGCAACAATCACTTGAATCGAGTGGGAGTTAATCTTCCGGATGAGATAGTGATGTTTCTCCAAAGTCATTGCCACCAAGCTGCTAGAGCTTCGTGATGAACTATAACATATCGGGATAGATATGATGATCCTTGAAGTGTTCGCGATGTTTGACACCGCGAAAGTAGAAGTCAAGTAGGAGCATCAATTGTTGATGGTTGGTAAAACCACTAGTTTCAAGAAGGGCAAGGGCAACAAGGGATACTTCATGAAACGGCAAAACAGTTGCTGCTCTAGTGAAGAAACCCAAGGTTGAACCCAAACCCGAGACTAAGTGCTTCTGTAATAAGGGGAACAGACACTGGAGCAGAACCACCCTAGATACTTGGTAGATGAGAAGGTTGGCAAGGTCGATAGAAGTATATTGGATATACATTATGTTAATGTGTACTTTACTAGTACTCCTAGTAGCACCAGGGTATTAGATACCGGTTCAGTTGCTAAGTGTTAGTAACTCGAAATAAAAGGCTACGGACGAAATGGAGACTAGCTAAAGGTGAGCTGACGATATGTGTTGGAAGTGTTTCCAAGGTTGATGTGATCAAGCATCGCACGCTCCCTCTACCATCGAGATTGATGTTAAATCTAAATAATTGTTATTTGGTGTTTGCGTTGAGCATAGACATGATTGGATTATGTCTATTGCAATACGGTTATTCATTTAAGGAGAATAATGGTTACTCTATTTATTTGAATAATACCTTCAATGGTCTTGCACCTAAAGGAATGGTTTATTGAATCTCGATCGTAGTGATACACATTTTCATGCCAAAAGATATAAGATAGTAATGATAGTACCACTTACTTGTGGCACTGCCATGTAAGTCATAAAACGCATGAAGAAGCTCCATGTTGATGGATCTTTGGACTCACTCGTTTTTGAAAAGATTGAGACATGCGAACCATGTCTATTGGTGTATATGCATGAAGAAACTCCATGCAGATGGATCGTTTGGACTCACTTGATTTTGAATCACTTGAGATATGCAAATCATACCACATGGGCAAGATGACCGAAAAACCTCGGTTTCAGTAAGATGGAACAAGATAGCAAGTTGTTGGAAGTAACACATTTTGATATGTGCAGTCCAATGAGTCTTTGAGGCATCGATGAATATCGTTATGTTCTTACTTCACAGATGATTGAGTAGATGTTGAGTATATTTACTTGATGAAACACAAGTCTGAATTATTGAATGGTTCAAGTAATTTCAGAGTGAAGTTTAAGATCTTCGTGACAAGAGGATAGAATATCTATGATATGATCATAGAGATGAATATCTGAGTTACGAGTTTTGGCACACAATTAAGACATTGTGCAAATGGTTTCACAATTAATACCGCTGGAACACCATAGTGTGATGGTGTGTCCGAACATCATAGTTGCACCCTATAAGATATGGTGCGTACCATGATGTCTCTCTTATCAATTACCACTATCGTTCATGGGTTAGGCATTAGAGACAACCACACTCACTTAAATAGGGCACCACGTAATTCCGTTGAGACGACACCGTTTGGAGAAACCTAAGTTGTCGTTTCTTAAAAGTTTGGGGCTGCGACGCTTATGTGGAAAAGTTTCAGGTTGATAAGCTCGAACCCAAAGCGGACAAAATGCATCTTCATAGGACACCCAAAACAGTTGGGTATACCTCCTAATTCAGATCCGGAAGCAATAGGGATTGTTTCTTGAATCGGGTCCTTTCTCGAGGAAAAGTTCGTCTCGAAAAGTTGAGTGGGAGGATGGTGGAGACTTGATGAGGTTATTGAACCATCACTTCAACTAGTGTGTAGCAGGGCACAGGAAGTTGTTCCCGTGGCACCTACACCAATTGAAGTAGAAGCTTATGATAGTAATCATGAAGTTTCGGATCAAGTCACTATCGAACCTCATAGGACGACAAGGACGCGTACTGCTTCAGAGTGGTACGGTGATCCTGTCTTGAAGGTCATGTTGCTAGACAACAATGAACCTACGAGCTATGGAGAAGCGATGGTGGGCCCAAATTCCGACAAATGGTTAGAAGCCATGAAATCCGAGATAGGATCCATGTATCATAACAAAGCATGGACTTTGGTGGACTTGCCCGATGATTGGCAAGCCATTGCAATAAATGGATCTTTAAGAAGAAGGCGGACGTGGACGGTAATGTCACCTTCTATGAAGCTCGACTTGTGGCGAAGAGTTTTTCACAAGTTCAAGGAGTTGACTACGATGAGTTTTTCTCATCCGTAGCGATGCTTAAGTCCGTCGGAATCATGTTAGCATAAGCTGCACTTATGAAATCTGGCGGATGGATGTCAAAATGAGTTTCCTTACCGTTTTCGTAAGGAAAGGTTGTATGTGATACAATCAGAAAGTTTTGTCGATCCTAAGGATGCTAAAAGGTATCTTTGGCTCCGGTGATCCTTTCTAAGGACTGGAGTAAGCATCTCGGAGTTGGAATGTGTGCTTTGATGAGATGATCAAAGATTTTGGGTTTATCTGAAGTTTATGAGAAACTTGTATTTCCAAAGAAGTGAGTGGGAGCACTATAGAATTTCGATGAGTATATGTTGTTGACATATTGATGATCGAAATGATGTAGAAATTCTGGAAAGCATATAGGGTTATTTGAAGATGATTTTCAATAGAAAACCTGGATTAGGCTACTTGAACAATAAGCATCAAGATCTATAAGATAGATCAAAATGTTTAATAATACTATCAAATGAGCACATACCTTGACATAATCTTGAAAGTGTTCAAGATGGATCATCAAAGAAGGAGTTCTTGCCTGAGTTGTAAGGTATGAAGTTAAGAGTTAAAAGCTCGACCACGGCAGAAAAAGAGAGAAAGGGCGAAGGTCGTCCCTATGCTTCAGACATAGGCTCTATAGTATGCTATCTTGTGTACCGCATAGGAAGTGTGCCTTGCCATGAGTCGGTCAAGGGTACAAGAATGATCCAGAATGGATCATTGGACAGTGATCAAAATTGTCCTTGGAGTAAATAAGGACATGTTTCTCGATTATGGAGGTGATAAAGAGTTCGGCGTAAAGGGTTACGTCGATGCAAGCTTTAACACCTATCCGAATGACTCTAAGTAGCGAACAGGATACGTATAGTGGAACAACCATTTGGAATAGCTCCAAGTAGGGCGTGGAAGCAGCATTTACAATATGACATAGAGAATTGCGAAGTACACACGGATCTGAAAGGTTCAGACCCGTTGACTAAAAACCCGTTGACTAAAACCTCTCTCACAAGCAAAACATGATCAAACCTCAGAACTCATTGAGCCTAAATCACATGATGATGTGAACTAGTTTACAGACACTAGTAAACTCTTTGGGTGTTGGTCACATGGCGATGTGACCTATCAGTGTTAATCACATGACGATGTGAACTAGATTATTGACTCTAGTGCAAGTGGGAGACTGTTGGAAATATGCCCTAGAGGCAATAATAAATTAGTTATTATTATATTTCCTTGTTCATGATAATCGTTTATTATCCATGCTATAATTGTATTGATAGGAAACTCAAATACATGTGTGGATACATAGACAACACCATGTCCCTAGCAAGCCTCTATTGGCTAGCTCGTTGATCAATAGATGGTTACGGTTTCCTAACCATGGACATTGGATGTCATTGATAACGGGATCACATCATTAGTAGAATGATGTGATGGACAAGACCCAATCCTAAGCCTAGCACAAAGATCGTAGTTAGTATGCTAAAGCTTTTCTAATGTCAAGTATCATTTCCTTAGACCATGAGATTGTGCAACTCCGGATACCGTAGGAATGCTTTGGGTGTACCAAAGCGTCTGGCGTGCTGGGTGGCTATAAAGGTGCATTACGGTATCTCCGAAAGTGTCTCATTGGGTTGGCACGAATCGAGGATGGGATTTGTCACTCCGGTTGACGGAGAGGTATCTGGGCCCACTCGGTAGGACATCATCATATTGTGCACAATGTGACCAAGGGGTTGATCACGGGATGATGTGTTACGGAGCGAGTAAAGAGACTTGCCGTAGCGAGATTGAACAAGGTATCGGGATACCGACGATCGAATCTCGGGCAAGTACAATACCGCTAGACAAAGGGAATTGTATACGGGATCGATTGAGTCCATGACATCGTGGTTCATCCGATGAGATCATCGTGGAACATGTAGGAGCCAACATGGGTATCCAGATCCCGCTGTTGGTTATTGACCGAGAACGTCTCGGTCATGTATGCGATGTCTCCCGAACCCGTAGGGTCTACACATAAGGTTTGATGGCGCTAGGGTTATAAAGGAAGTTTGTATGTGGTTACCGAATGTTGTTGAGTCCGGATGAGATCCAAGACGTCACGAGGAGTTAGGAATGGTCCGGAGGTAAAGATTTATATATGGGAAGTCTGTTTTGGTCACCGGAAAAGTTTGAGCGATATCGGTAATGTCTGGGACCACCGGGAGGGTCCGGGGTCCACCAAGTGGGGCCACCTGCCCTGAAGGCTGCGTGGGCCAAGTGTGGGAGGGACCAGCCCCTAGAGGGCTGGTGCGCCCCACAAGGGGCCCAAGGCGCAAGGATGAGTGGGAGGGCAAACCCTAGTCGAGATGGGCCTAAGGCCCATCTAGTGGGCCTCCCTCTCCCCCTTGGCCCCCCCAAACCCATCTAGGGCTGGCCGCCACCCCTAGGGGTGGAAACCCTAGAGGGGCGCAGCCCTCCCTTCCCTATATATATGAGGCCTATGGGGCTGCCCATAACACACGAGAGCCTCCCTCTCCAGGCGCAGCCCTGCCTCTCCTCCTCCTCCTCTCCCTTGGTGCTTGGCGAAGCCCTGCGGGATTGCCACGCACCTCCATCACCACCATGCCGTTGTGCTGCTGCTGGATGGAGTCTTCCTCAACCTCTCCCTCTCTCCTTGCTGGATCAAGGCGTGGGAGACGTCACCGGGCTGTACGTGTGTTGAACGCGGAGGTGTCGTCCGTTCGGCACTAGGATCTCCGGTGATTTGGATCACGACGAGTACGACTCCTTCAACCCCGTTCTCTTGAACGCTTCCGCTTAGCGATCTACAAGGGTATGTAGATGCACTCTCCTTCCCTCGTTGCTAGTTTCTCCATAGATAGATCTTGGTGACACGTAGGAAAATTTTGAATTTCTGCTACGTTCCCCAACAAGGTTGATCTTGTAAGCGTTGTTGTTGTAGCGTGCTAGCACCTTGAAGGGTCCATCGGCGCGAGGTAGGAGTTTGGACTTGCGTTCATTGGGGAACCGTTCCTTTCGAAGGTGTAGCCACACAATATCTCCAATGTTGAATATCATGGGTTGCTTGATGACGTTGAGCTTGGTCGCGAGTCTTTGTACTTGGCGCTCGATGGTGTGCGTTGTATCTTCATGCATCTTCTTGAGGTGGTTGACTCAGGTACTCGCCCCCATGTTGGTGCGCTCTTGAAGAGGGAGAGGAAGAATGTCCAAAGGGGACAACGGGTTGAAACCGTAGACGACCTCGAAAGGGGACTTGCCGGTAGTTGAATGTCTTGCACGATTGTAGACGTACTCGGCGATGGGTAGGCACTCTTCCCACTCCTTGATGTTCTTCTTGATTAGCACGCGAAGAAGGGTGGAGAGCGTACGGTTTGTCACCTCCGTTTGGCCGTCGGTTTGTGGATGATATGCCGTGGAGAATAGTAGCTTGATTCCGAACTTGGCGCATAAGGTCTTCCAAAAGTAACTCAAGAACTTGACGTCGCGGTCCGAGACAATCGTCTTTGGCACTCCATGAAGTCGCAAGATTTCCCTACAAAAGAGATTGGCAACATGTGAAGCATCGTCTATCTTGTTACAAGGAATGAAATGTGCCATTTTGGAAAATCGGTCCACAACAAAAAAAACGGAATCCTTTCCATTTCAAGTTCTAGGTAAACCAAGCACAAAATCCATGCTAATATCTTCCCATGGTTGATATGGAATTGGAAGTGGCATGTAAAGGCCATGAGATTGAGCTTTAGACTTAGCTTTGCGACATGTAGAGCATCGGGTGGTGAAGCGTCATACGTCTCGAAACATCTTGGGCCAAAAGTAATTCTTTGAGAGCGTGGCGAATGTCTTGTCACGTCCAAAATGTCCCATGAGTCCGCCTCCATGAGCCTCTTGCAAAAGGAGCAAATGAAGAGAAGACTCGGGAAAGCATAGTTTGTTAGCTCTCATAAGATAACCATCCTTGATGTAATATTTTTCCCAAGATGTATGCGTCAAACATTTAGCATAAGGAGTCGCAAAAGATGGGTCATTAGCATACAAGTCTTTTATGTTCTCAAAGCCAATAACATTCAACTCAAGTTTAGTGACAAGTGTGCATATGCGTGAAAGTGCATCCGCAACTACAAACGTCATGTTTCTGCATGCACTATATTCCCTTAATATGCACTCTTTGTTTTCACTAAAATATGCAATGGCTCGTTTTTCTTGCATCAAAACTCCGCCAATTCCGGTACCACTTGCATCACAATGAACCTCAAAAGTTTTATCAAAATTGGGTAAAGCAAGAATCGGAGCATGAGTAAGCAAAGACGTGAGCTCATCAAAAGCGGTGGATTTCAAAGATCCCCAAACAAAAGGAGTATTCTTCTTACTCAAGGCATGCAAAGGAGCGGCTATTGTGCTAAAGTCTTTCACAAAGCGACGATAAAAACCCGCAAGACCAAGAAAGCTACGCACTTGTTGCAAATTGGTGGGTTGGGGCCAAGTTTTAATTGCTTCAATTTTAGATTCATCAACATGGACACCCTTGGAAGAGACAACAAAACCCAAGAAAACCACTTTGTCAACACCAAACGTGCATTTTTTCAAGTTTGCATAAAGACGTTCCTTGCGGAGGGTTTGCAAAACAGCCCTAACATGATTAAGATGCTCTTTCATGGTTTTGCTAAACACAAGAATATCGTCGAAGCAAACCACAACAAAGACTCCAATATAAGGGCGAAGCACATAATGCATAAGACGCACGAAAGTACCGGGAGCTTCCGATAAACCCATAGGCATGACTAACCACTCATATAAGCCAAATTTGGTTTTGAAACAGTTTTCCATTCATCACCTTCTTGTATGCGGATTTGATAATAGCCACTTTTAAGATCGATTTTTGAGAAAAAGTTGGCTCCACTAAGTTCATCAAGCATATCATCTAAGCGAGGAATGGGATGCCTATAGCGAACGGTAATAGCATTGATTGGTCTACAATAGGAACACAAGCGGAAACTTCCATCTGGCTTAGGCACAAGTATAATGGGAACGACGCAAGGGCTTAAGCTTTCACGTACATGACCGTTGTCGATGAGTTGTTGTACTTGCCGTTGGATCTCCTTTATTTCTTCGGGGTTGGCACGGTATGGAGCTTTGTTTGGAAGTGGTGCTCCGGGGATAAGGTCGATTCAATGCTCAATGCCTCATAGAGGAGGTAGACCCGGAGGTAGCTCATCGGGGAAAACATCTTGGAATTCCTGCAAAAGAGATTGAAACACTAAAGGTAGCTCGTGAGAGGTGTTAGTTTTTGGATCTCCATCCTTGCACACAAGGACAAAGTGCATCACGCTTGATGGGTTCTCACACACTTCTCTCATCTCACTTTTTGTGGCAAATAGTATGAGGTTTTTCTCTTTAGGCGAAGAGGCGCTCAAGTTTGGCTTGTGGCTCTCACTCACTTTGTGGTGGATCACTTTCTCACTCTTCTCTCCATGATGGGTGGCTTGCTTGTCGGCTATCACTTGACTAGGAGACATAGCTCGTAGCACATATTCCTTCCCTTTCATCTTGAAGCTATAGTGATTGGTACGCCCATTGTGGATGACACCACGGTCGAATTGCCATGGTCGACCAAGAAGGAGGTGGCAAACGGTCATTGGGACCACATCACACTCCAAAGTGTCCTCATATGCACCGATTTTGAAGGAGACCTGGACCGTATGCTCAACTCGGATAGTGTCGGAGTCACTTAGCCATTGAACCTTGTAGGGGTGCGGGTGCTTCCTTTTGACCAATTGAAGCTTGTAGCATAGTTCTTCACTTGCCAAGTTGTGACAACTACCTCCATCGTTGATGACCTTGACGGACCTTCCATTGATGCCGTCCTTTGTGTGGAAAATGTGGCATCGTTGGTATTCTTCTTGTTGATGTTGAAGAGTCAAGACCTTGGAGACAACAAGAGCGGGGCTCGTATCCTCATCACAAAAGACTTGATCATCTTCATCCTCATTCACTCACCGGTGCATGGCCACTTGCTCAAGAGCTTCCATCTCCTCATCACTCATTGAGTCATAGGTGCCATCGTCGTTGAGGATCATGGTGTGCTTGTTTGTGCATTCATAGGACTTGTGGCCTCAGCTGCCGCAAGTGAAACACTTGAAGGAGCTTGTCTTGATGGTCTCATCGGTCAGAGTAGATGGTGAAGCACGCGGCTTGAAGTTGCTTGTAGTAGGAGAAGGACGACTTGAACTTGTCAAAGTTTTCTTGTAACTTGACTTGTCGTCGTTGCTTGTAGAGGGTTTGGTTGATGTAGATGTTGGAGGGGTTGTTGAAGATTGGTTGTTGGAGAAGCCGTAGGTCTTGGACGAGTACTTGGCGTACTTGAAGTCATCTTGCACTTGACGTTCCGCCTTTGTAGCTTGATGCACGAGGTCAATGAGGTTGGAGTAGGGTTGGAAGTCGGCGATCTTCTTGATGGGATGAATGAGTCCATTCAAGAAACGTGCCATTGTTTGCTCATCATCTTCCTTCACATTGGCTCGAATCATGGCTATCTCCATTTCCTTGTAGTATTCTTAAACACTCTTTGTTCCTTGCTTGAGGAGTTGGAGTTTCTTGAAGAGGTAGCGGTTGTAATAGGTGGGCACAAAACGTGCTCGCATGACACCCTTCATTTGAGCCCGAGTGGTGATTGGAGGTTCACCTCCTTCTTGTCGGCGCTCAAGGATTTGCTCCCACCATATGAGCACATAGTCTTGGAACTCAAGTGATGCCATAGCGATCTTCTTCTCTTCCTCATAGTTGTGCAAACGAAAGATTTTGTCGACCTTCATTGCCCATGAAAGGTACTCTTCGGGGTCATTGCTTTCATTGAACTTGGGCATGGTGAATTTGAGCTTTCCATAGCGTTGCTCTTCATTGTGTTGTTGGCGATGGTCATGATGACGCCCTTGACGTGGATGGCAATCATGTTCATGTTGCTCTTGGCGTGGATGAAGTCCATGATCAACTTGCTCTTGTTGAACGTGAGGTTGAGGTGGAGCTTGACGAGCTTGTGGAGGAGCTTGAGGAACTTGACGTTGCACACGTGGTTGGTAGTTCCTCTCTTGGATTTCTTCTCGAAGGGCTTCCTGATTGCGCCGTTCGCGATTGCGGTTGGCGATGGCTCGACTTGATTCTTGAAGGGCACGTTGCGCTTCAAGAGCTTGCGCTTCTCGTTGTTGTTGTTGAAGACGTTGAGCCTCGGCGTCTTGTTCCTCTTGGTGTAGACGTGCTCGTTCTTCCTCTTGGCGTCGTAGTCATTGTCGTTCTTGAGCTTGAGCAAAAGCGTCTAGGTTTGAGTGAGGACGAGGGACTTGCTCATCGACTTGCTCTTGTGGATGCTTGACGTGTAGCGGATTGCGGGATGCACGACGGTCTTGACGCACGGTGCGTCGAAGGGTGTTTGATGACGGTGTACTTGAGCCGGATAAGGAGTCGTCGGAGTGTCGGCTTGAATGGCTCCGTCTTGAATATGAAGAAGTTGAAGGATGACGGTTCACCAACAAAGCGCGGATCTCTTCCATTTTTGCATCATTCTCTTGCTTGTGCGCGTCGAGCTTGTTGTCGAAGTAGTCTCTTGTACGTTGCTCGGAGAGTCGCAAGTCGGTGGCGAGGTTGTCGATGCGGTCGTTCATTGCTTGTTGCTCTTGATGCAACGCTTGTTGCGCACCGAAGAGGTGGCTCTTGGTGACGTATGATGACATGTCGTCGTCTTGCTCCAAGAAGAGTGGGTTGGTAGAAGTACTAGGCCTATCCATCATTCCAGGAAAAAGTGTGATTGGTAGAAGGAGAAGAACTTATACCAATGTACCTTGACCGATGTTGATGATGAATCAAGTTCACTCAAATGCGGACAATGAAATAGCACTATTGGTACCAATTCTTGTCGGTTCTCACACCTACACAAGTAAAAGCTTATGGTGGAGCTTGGATAGGATGGTGGTACAAAATTTGGATTATTTTTCAAAACTATGATATATTTTATAGCATTTTCGGAAACTATAGGACGTAATGCAAAAAAACCAAAACTAGTAGCCCGTCGGCCATCTTCTGGCCGAAGTAGTAGTTTTCGGCCATCTTTTGGCCGAAGTAGAAGTTTTCGTCCACAGTTAGGCCGAAGTAGGGTTTTCGGCCATCACTTGGCCGAAGAGTGGGGCACCTGGCCGAAAAATTACTTTTTGGTCTACTCTAGGCCGAAATAGACTTTTTGGTCAAGTCTAGGCCGAAAAGTACTACTTCGGTCTCGTGTAGGCCGAAGTTGCATGGGTCATGCTGAAATGTATTTTCTCGCCACCCGTTTCCCGCCAACCCCTTCCCGCCACCCGTTTCCCGCCAACCCCTTCCCGCCATATGTTCCCGCCACCCGTTTCCTGCCAATCCCTTCCCGCCTTATTTTCCCGCCAATCCCTTCCCGCCTTATTTCCCGCCAACCCTTTCCGCCATACCGCATTATTCTTTCCGCCATTTTCTCCTCTGTATCTATAAAACCCCTTTAGGCGAAGGTGGATAAGCATTCAAATGTAGTGTAGTTGAGATGTCCCATTATCCATTCGATCGTAGTTTTCACCCGGGATGAGCAGCACTCTTACGAGTCTAGTTACCGATTTCGGGATGGACAATAGGATAGTTCCATGGGACGAACTCACGGCGGTGACACCATAATGAATGAGTTGGCTCACCAATTACGAGGTGCAGGTGGCACGAAAGGACCTATGAGGAGGTACGTCAAGAACTTCTTAGGTTGCATGAAAGGTGGAAGAAGGTAGTGGAGCGAAGAGTGAAACTTTCGGAAGGACTGCAACAAAGAATACATTTTTATGGACTGAGGAGAGCGAGGACGGCGAAGATATCTTCATGCCGCCGCCGGGTTACGCATCGTCGAAGGGCAAGAGTTACGCATCGTCCAAAGGCAAGACTTACGCATCCTCGAAGGGCAAGAGTTCTACATCCAGCAAGGGCAAGAGTTACGCATCGACGAGGGCAAGAGGACCGCATCGTCGAAGGGCAAGAGGGCTGCATCAATGGAGGATGACGATGATGACTTCATGTAGTATGTAAGATGTATTTCAGTTGTACCGTTTCATTCAGATGTATTTGCATTATTAGTTTGTATTGTATTATTGTAGGGCATTATGTTCTATCTGAATTTCATTTTGCAGTATGTAAGATGTATTGCACAAGTTCAGCCGCACCATTTAATTCAGATGTACTTATATCTTAATTATCGGTTGTAATCTATTTGGAAATGTAACTGGAATAAGAATGCGAATTAATAGTAATATGTCTCTTGCATACATAAAACAATATATGTCTCTTGATCAGATAGAAGAAAGTGCGATAGTAACACATACATGAAGCATGTCTCATACATAAATCTTGACACACATATGCGAATAGTGCAGAAACTAACATAGATAATGAGTCATACATAGATAGATAAGCATATCACTGCGGGGACGGTGATTTAGTCTGGGTCTTCCTCGGCGAGGACCGAAGGCGATAAGCGCCGAGGCGGTGGGACGAGGCTCGCGATAACCACGACCATAGTTAACCTCGCCTGCATCACGGTGCATGTCTCCTGCGTCGGTGGTGGTGGTGGAGTGTGAAACACTGTCTGCGAGAAGCCATTAATGTTTGTAGCATGGTCATCATCCTCGCGGTCGCCCTCAAAGTAATCAGCACCACCACTAAGGATGGGTGACTGCTCTGAATGCATGAGCAGTTATGATGGTTGCCGCTCATGTAAACTAAAACATGTAAAATTGATACAAATGCATGAGCGATTACTACTCTGTTGAAAAGAATGTAGTGAGTAGGGTTACCTAGTTCCATCTGCTAATGCCGATGGCGCTCCCTAGCTGTGAAGGAGGTGGCTCATGTCGGGAAGAGCTCCCTGGTAGTGAAGGAGGTGGCTCATGCCGGAAGAGCTCCACGGCTGTGAAGGAGGTGGCTCATGCGGGAAGAGCTCCCCGGCTGTGAAGGATGAGGTTACGCACGGTGCATGTAAGGTCGTGGTTATGAGCGGTGCATGAGGGTCGTGGTTCGAATGCTGCACTGAGGGCGTGGCGGACGATGTCTTTGGAGGAGGAAGTGCAACATCCAAGACCGTCTACACGTAATAGCTGCGTAAATCCGCGTAGCTTGTCATCAAGACACCTCAACCATGAGGCGCCCTCTCGCGGTGGGATAGTTTCTCCCCTCGAAAGAGCCGCATTAAAGCGGAAACCTCCTCTCGCGCTGTCTTGTCAAGTCACCACAGCAGATGAAGAGTTAACCAATTATATCCTCGTTGTATGATAGACACCACGAATAGACACCAGCGAATATGTCCAGATTAACAAAAGACTCAACATATAAGAACCAAGGCATTTTTACGCGTGGTGTCTAGTTCCCACAACAGAGGCAGTTGGGTACATATCGCTGGTGAGAGGGGCTTCGATCTGATCAGGAGCAGCTGATGGAACCAAGTAGATCCTCGTTGTATGCCGGTAACGCTGCAGATACAACCCGAACATTTCCTAGTTAAAGGCACGAACCTCACCCCAGATATTTGTCGCAGCGGTAGTCCATTCGTCAACGTAAGGGGTAATGCTCTTAAGCCAGTAAGCCATGGACTTGTTTCCTCCTAGGCGACTATCCCTGATATTGACATGCGCGATACATGATTAGGTATATTATGAATGTATAGCTGACAACTAAAATAGTATTAGTACTTACTTGTGCACGTGGTCTCGCAAGTGTGGAATATCTGGAATCTCAGGCTCTTGATATAGACCGAACTGTCTCATCACCCTATGAAGAGACATCTCCTCAACCGTCACATCGAACACCAACTTGGCCTTGGTCATCCAAAAGTTCAGATCTCTAGTGCACAATCCAGAAATCCCAACTGGGTACCTCGATGATATAGCCTGAGCCAAGTATGGCTCCCAGATAACTTGATCCTCGTGCAATCTATCAAACTGCGCCGTGAAGGACGGGTAGCATCCCTAACGACTATCATAAACTGTCTCTGTGCATGACAACAAATAAGCATTAGTAATACTATTGAATGGCAAGAAATAATTGAATTAATTGTTACTTAATATAAAAGTACCTCTCGCCGTTCCCAAACAGATCCCATAGTAGGTAAGTCGCCGATAGCAGGCACATAAGCCCAGCTAAGTCCTCCAAACCAAAAGGTTTATCAACGAGACATAGGGTCGCCCAATAGGGAATCTCTCGTATGACCAGAGCTGCAACAATAATGGACATCTAACAACACCAGATTTTCTAGACTTCAACAAGCAAGCTTTGCACAAGCCTCTGTACGTAGCCGCTAACACAGCAGAACCAAAACTCCTCTGTAGAATATCCGCAGGGCAACGTGCGTCAGCTATCTCTCGTGCCATACCGATGAGTCATGAATCGACAGTGGTCACGTGGTTCTCCGTAAACATCGTCTTGCCGAACAGCCAAAGAATATTGCCTCTAGGGACCGGTCAATCTGTGCCTCCGACAACTGAACATCGGGATATCCTAACGAGACAATCTACATAGAAACGTAATAATTGTATGAAAATCGGGCAACTAAAAAACAACATTTGTTTAAGTGGCCGTGATGGTTACTGAAACTGGCTCAACCATCTAAAAAGAGGTCCATGAGGATCGTTGTCTATGGCCCTAGCAGATCGGGACCGCAGCCAAAAATGGAGTGTGCATCGCTGTTTGCCACCCAGATTCGCCTCTAAGGGACCTATGGCAGCACCGGCGAGGTAATCCCAACAAGTAAGACACATCCTGTAAAGTAGGCGCCATCTCTCCCCATGGAAAGTGAAATGTATGTGTCTCGGCCTCCATCTATCTACTAAAGGTAAGGAGTGACTTGTCGAAGAGAAGCAGTTCACTTGCCTCTTGTGTAATCGCTTTGGTTCACTGCCTCATCTAAGTCTGGACCATCAATCCACTCATCAATGTACCCTCAATCAGCCGTGCCAAGGGTAGAAGTCCAGCCCAACAACCTACAAAATAAAATGATTGTTAGCGGCTATGAAAAGTATGTCAAACATAGTAAGTCATTATATGGACTCCATTATATGCACACATACCTATCAACCCATGAATCGTGTATCAGCCAGTTAGTCTTTGGGGTACGAGTGACCAACACGTCTAAGTTGTTGCCCGCTTCCAATAGGGCGCCCCGGTGCTTTCTATCGATGTTACCATTAAGCAACGGATACAAAGACATATCTGCAATTCAAACAACAAATCTAGGTGCAAATAAAACATAGTCCCGACATATTACAATTAAAACATAGTCACGACATATTACATATTAAAACATAGTCACGACATATTACAAATTAAAACATAGTCACGACATATTACAAATTAAAACATAGTCCCGACATATTACATATTAAAACATAGTCACGACATATTAAAACCCACTACGACACATTATATAGCTTGTGAGTTATTTCTTCCTCGTCCGCCCCTTCGCCTCGACCGCCACGACCACGTCCGCCTCTTGCTCTTGTTGTGCATGAATGCCGATGTGGAAGCACTCGTCGATCTTGGAAGCACCATTTTGTTCAGGTCGGGACAATATTTCATCCTATGCCCATAAGCGCGATAACAAACATTACTGGTTGCTCCACCAGACAGGTGGTCCATATCGTTCCGGATCGACGGGCCTTTCGCCTACGCCCCTACTTGTTCGCGAAGGTCCGGATGCGGGATGTATACTCTCTCACCGTCGTTTACCTTGTTGAAATTGCCGACGACTCTAAACCCTGTCATCTCGCTTTGTCGGTGTTGAGCATCGCCT